>RJWM01000132.1:0-290886 GCA_004363535.1 Dasyprocta punctata | reverse complement strand
GAGTAGAGAAAGTTACTACCTTGTTGTGACAGACAGAATAATACTTCTGAGTACACCTACATGCAAAAGCTGGGAATCTATAACTATGTTATATATGTAGTATAGGAAAATTAAGGATGAAAATAAAATTAAGGCTAATCACATAATCTTAAAAGAGAGAGATTATCCTAGATTATCCTAGTGGGCCCAATGTCTCTAGAAAAGACAGTGTTATGCTTTGTATATAGATGCTTTCTCAAAGGCTCATGAAATCACAGGTAGAGAGTTTCAAAGGTGGCTGAATTATGGTGTATGAATGCGGATTAAGGGTGTGATACTAGGATAATGGACACCCCACCTTGGGGTTTCAATGGTTGTACAGCCTAGATGGACTATAAAGGGAGAGCGGGAAAGTAGGTTGATTGCTGTCACTGATTGCTGCCTGCTGCTTGCCCTGCCACATCGTAGACTGTTTCTCCTCTGCCAAGTTACCCTGCTTTGGAGCCAACCAACTATAGACTGAAACCTCTACAGACTGTGAGATGAAATAAACCTTTCCTCCTTTAAGTTTGGGTGTCTGGTATTTTATCTCAGCAATGAGAAAAATAACTAAGACACAGACTCAGAGAGATTTAATTTAATACTACACCGTTGCTTTGAGGATGGACGAGGGGGGCCACAAACTATAGGATGCAAGCAGCCTCTAGAAACTGGAAGGAAGCAGGTTTTCCTTGTTTTAGTCGCTTTCTTGTCACTAGACACAATACCTGACACCTGTAACTTGTTTTGTTTTGTTTTGTTTTTTGAGAAAGTTTTGCTGTGTACTTCAGGCTGGCCTTGAACTTGTAGTGATCCTCCTGCCTCAGCCTACCGAGTGTTGGATTACAGGTATCCACCACCATGCCTAACTTGACACCTGAAACTTAAAGGAGGAGAGGTTTATTTTGACTTATATTTTAGTAGGTTCATTTCATGATTGTCCAGCCCCAAGGCAGAAATGGCATGGTGGAAGGGCTCAGTGGAGGACAGCTGCTCACAACATGGTGGTCAAGAAGCAGAGTAAGGGGAGGAGACAAACAGAAACACCATCCAGATCATTCACCCAGTGACCTGCCCCTAGCCAGTCCCCACCTACTAATAGCCCACTTAACTGCTAAACTCACTAGTGGTGAATCCACTAGTGAGTATATAACCCGTATAATCCAATCACCTTCTAAAAACCCCACCTCTGAATACATGATAGTTTGGGGGGATGCTCTAGATTTAAGCCATAACATTCTACCCCAGGTTCCTGAAAGACTCATGTGCATCTCTACGAAAAATGAATTTAGCCCATTTACAAGAGTACACTGTTTTAACAGTTTCAGCATTGCTAAAAAGGCCAAGTCCAAAGTCTCCTCTGGGACTCAGGCCCAACTCCTAGTTATGAGTCCCTGTAAAAATAAAAAAGAAAGTTAAACACTTTTGACACACAGTGGTACAGGGTAAAGATCCCCATTTCAAAATGGAGAAATGGGGGTATAGGAAGGATAGAGACCAAAGTAAGACCAAAACCCAGCAGGGTGAACATTGAATCTTGTCGCTCCAATCTTCTCAGGGGCACACTGCCTGGCTTTCTAGGCCTTCTTCTGAAATCTGAGTGGAAGTCTCCCTGACCTCACAATTATTGCTTTAGGCATGCCCATAAAACCAGCACCATATGGATGATGGCAAGGTCTGAGACCAGCTCAAGAAGTAGCCACCTAGGACCATGACTGCAGAGGCCTGAATGCCTGAATAGCTGAACTCTGGAAACTTTACCATAGTTAGCCCTAAATGATCTGGTGTTCCCAGGGGTCTCTCCTCAAAGCAAAGTCTCTCACTTTTGTACCCTTGATTCTGCAAAGGGTAAGGTCTTTCTGATTCCCAAGATGCCCTCAAGGCATCTTTCCTATTGTTTCAATGCAAAGTACTTGACTTCTTTTTAATGCTTTTCAACAACCATGCTCTCATTTGCCCCAACTTTACAGGTGCTTCTTTTCTGTTACCACTGCACACTTTTTGCATCTTGACTCTAATGTTTGCTCCTAATTCTCACTATAAATCTGGTTGAAAGCAGGCAGATGTACCCATGCCACAACTTGAATACTGGGCTGCCTTTAAATTTCCTCCAATAGATTAATTTGTTCACCATCTTTAATCTCAGTCTACCACTGAGACTTCTTTATTCAGGCGTAAAAGGTAGACAATTTTTCTGCCAGAGCATAACACAAATGGTCTCTAACCCAAGTGCCAATGGACTCCTTGTTCCCAACTAAAGACTTCTGAACCTGGCTTTATTGTTTTCATTTCTATCAGCATTCTGGTCTTCTGAACTTTAACCAGTATCATACACCAACCACTGCTCACAGCCTTCTAGGGTTTCTCCAGACTGCTTGTCTAAATTTCCCCAAATTTCTCCCATAAATAAGTTCCAAAGTTGTCTTAGTTACTTTTCCCTCGTTGCTGAGACAAAATACCTGATGCCCAAAATTAGGGAAGGAAAGGTTTATTTCTTACAGTTCTTGGAGATTTCAGTCAATATTCAGCTGGCTGCAAAGCAGGGTGGTGTGACAGGGCAGCCATTCATGGTGGCCACCAAAGAGCAAGGTGATCCAGTGAGAGAGAGAGAGAGAGAGGAGACACACCTTCCTCCCGCCCTTACACTGTATGTATGTCAGCTCTACCCCTGCGTAGGTGCAGCACTTACACCATCAATCCCAGTGCTAGACAACAAACCAATCACAGACACCAGACTCAGCCCCATCCATGATTATGTGAGACTTTGGGGGGATACAGGACCTTACCCATACAAAAGGCTTCTGAATCACATGATCAGGTATCTTCATGGCAATGACTCCATGGCTGTCCCAAATCTATTTTAGTCACTTCCTTGTCACTGAGACACAATACCTGACACCTGCAATTTAAAGGAGGAGAGGGCCGGGCATGGTGGCGCATGCCTTTAATCCCAGCACTCGGGAGGCTGAGGTAGGCGGAGCATTGTGAGTTCAAAGCCGGCTTGGGCTACAATGGGAGTGCAAGGCCGGCCTGAGCTACACAGTGCGACTCTGCCTCAAAAAAAACCAGGGCCGGGAGTTTGGCTCAGCAGCTTAAGCGCCTGGCAGGTGCGAGGCTGTGAGTTCGATCCCTGGTGCCGCAAAAATAAATAAATAAATAAATAAAAATAAAGGAGGAGAGGTTTATTTTGACTTACAGTTTTAGTGGGTTCAGTCCATGGTTAGCTGGTTCCAAGGCAGCAGCAGCATTATGGAAGGGCCCAGTGAAGGACAGCTATTCATGTCACAGTGTCCATGAACCAGAGCAACAGGAAGACTCAGAGAGAGACATACATTTTTCCAGGTCACATCCACAGGAACCCACCTCTAGCCATGCCTTACCTCATGTACACTGAGCTGCTGAACTCATTACTGGACAAACACACTGATGAGTATAGTTCCCCATGATTCAATCACCTTCCAAAAGCTCTGCCTGTGAGTGAGAACATGAGAGTTTGAAGAGACATCCTAGATGTAAACCGTGATGTTCCTTAAGGTCACCAGAAAAGAACATGGCTCTGTTGATACCTTGATTTTAATTCAGGGGGACCAATTTTATTACTTCCAATGTATAGAACTGTAAGATGAAAATGCATCATCTCAAATTTGGTGTTGTTTTAAGCCACTGAGTCCATGGTTATTTGTGGCACACACCATAGGAAACCAATACACTGGCCTTTTTAATGGCAGAAACACAGGTGCTGGGGACGGCTGGGGATGTTCTTCTGCTCCTGCTTAGGATAGGAATTTACACCTTCCATTTCTGTGTAAATGGGTTGCTCCTTCCCCACAGAGGGGGAGAGGGTGGGTGCAGGTGAGTGGACTTGGTGAGCTGAGGACACAGGTAATATGAATGGCTCAGAGCCTGGCCTCTGGAGGAAGCATTTATAGGCCACAGGCCTTACAGGTGCTTGGCAGATTACAGAAAACCAGTATGTATATATAGAATGGTAAATACTTCTCATCAAATGATACACCATAACCGATTTCATATTTTCTGTTTTTAGAAGGCTCCTTCTCCTTGAGTATTTATTTATTTCTGGTGTTACTGGATTTTGAACTGAGAACCTTGACATTGAGCCACATCTCCAGGCTTTTATTTTATCATTTTGAGACAGGGTCTCTCTAAATCACTAAATTTTCCAAGCTAGGTTCAGACTTTTGATCCTCCTGCCTCAGCTTCGCAGAGTGCTGGGATTACAGGTATTCACTGGATGGCTTTCTGAACATTGTAAATAAAGTCTGATTATCTCTTTGGGCATACTGATTTTTTTTTTTAATTAGTCTTCTACATTTTCAAAACAAGAGCCCAGTGGGCAGCAAGGCTGCTGCTCACACACATTCAAGATGTGCTGCAGACAGCTGCCCTCAGCACAGGCTGCTCAGGTCATTGGCATCTGAATACTGGCTGGTAGTGAGCCTCCCAGGTGGCAGCTGGGTGGGGCTGGAAGGGCAATCAAGAGGAGGCAAAGGAGAGGCTGTGTCTGGAGGTGGCTGATGAATTCCCTTCTTGGGCTGGGCCTGCACAGGGTTCTTCCACCAGGGCATGGGAACCAGAGTAGGCTATGGGAGGCAGAGCCAGGAGCACGAGTAGTGGTGCTGGAAACTTCTCCCTGATGCAAGATTGGTGTGGAGGCCAGTTCAGCAGCTCTCAGTGGTGCCTGCCACGGTGAGCGAATCCAAACCTCCCTCCCTCCCTCCTGGTAGAGGTCCAGGATGGCAGCTCCCCAGGCCCAGGAGGCTGCACACTCACAATCTAGGTGGGGAGGTGGGGCTTCTCTAGACATCTGGGGAGGCAGGAGCCACAGCCCAGAGTGGGGACAGAGGAAATAAGAAAGCCAGCTCCAGCCATCTGCAGTGCAGACCACTCCGGAGGTGGCATGCATTGCCCGCCTCGGTGTTGCTTCCAGCTGGCGCCCTTAAAACTAGCACGACCTGGGTTTGTAGGGAAGAGGAGGGAGGTGGTTGTGAAGTGAAGCCAGCATGAGAACAAAGAAGGCTTTGCAGAAAGGGAGGCACCTTCCACTAAGGCCTCAGGGCCTGGGGAAGTGACTCAATGCGCCCCCGGGATGGACCCACCCATGGGGGCTCTGTGAGGCAGAGAATGCAGCCCAGCTGCCCAAGCCTCATGGGGTGGGGTAGAAGTTGTCAGGCTCAGGCATAGGGGGTGGGGCTTCCTCCAGCTTCCCTCTCCCTCAGGACCTGGTGTGCGTCCAGCCCCCGGGGCCTTGGTGACCGCCCTGTGCCTCATTAGGCACTGCCAGGCGGGGGCTGCTGCCAGCGCTGCTGTAGCTGCTCGGGGCTGTGGGCGTGGCCCCCTCCACCAACTCACGGCCAGCAGGGTCCAGGGTTCTCCAGCTCCCCACACAGCCGCATTGCCCGCTGCCAGAGCGAGGCACCAGTGCCACCCGAAAGTGGCGTCCGGCTGTCGTGAATGTATGAGATGAGAATTTGCTGAGAACTTGGAGAGTCTTCGCTGCTCACCCCGGCTTTCTCGGGCAGTTGGGCAGTTGCACAATCTCCTTTCAATTATTCTCCGTAGAGTGTGTGGCAACCGGGCGAGAATTCCAGGACCTTGTACTTACTCGTACAAATCTGCCTTCCTGCTGTTTGGCTGCCGGGCCAGGCGTGGCTCTGTGGGCCCGGGGAAATGGGGGTGTGTGAGCGTCCAGGAGGGCGTGGCCCGCGTCCGCAGCCGGAGCAGCCACCCTGCCCTGCTGGTGCTGTCTGCTGGCCCCAAACCGCAGCTTCTTCAGGAGACCTGGACCAAGGCCAGACACGGAGGAGGAAGCTCTGGTGACATTCTCGACATGGGCTTTGAACAGCAGGCTTGGCCTACAGCAATTTCAACTAGTGATTTTTCTTCTTTTTTTAGTGGTATTGGGAATTGGTATTTTGCCCTGAGTGTACCCAGCCTTTTTTATTTTGAAACAGAAGCTTGCTAAGTCACCAGGTTTCACAGGCTGGGGTCCAACTTGTGATCCTCCTGCCTCAGCCTCCTGCATAGCAGGGATTACAGGTGTGTACTATCATGCTTCCCAGTCAGTGATTTCTGTGTAAGGAGCATCCTAGGGTCAGCCCCTGATGACCCAGCTGTTACTTTTGGACCATGGTTCTGGGTCAAGGAAGGGCACTGTCCTGTTCAACCAGGGGGCCAAAAGACAGCTGTCAGACTGGCTGTTTTGTACGACGGAAATAAAGACAAAACTGCACATGCAGCTGGCCTGCAGTCCCTGTCCTTTGTGCTTTCCCCAGGGAGTGTGCGTGCCTCTTTCTCTGGGCCTCTCATTAAAATTTCAGAGAAGCCTCCTTTGCTATGGAGACACTAGTGTCCAAAGCTGAGAGATTGTTGGCTCTATAAGGAAATTTAGGAATTTAGAGTAAGCCATGTTTGGTGTTGCAACAAGCTTGGAAACTCTGATATGGGTTTTCTCCTGGATAACTTTATGGAGCCTCAGGTAAACACTTGAAAATAAACAATTAGCCCCATGGCCAATCACCTGCCAACCCCCTGCAGTGGCTGGCACAGGGTAGCCAACAATAACTGGAGCTTGCTCTCTCTCACAGTGCTTGGGGGAGATAAGATCTTTGCAACAAAGACCCTTTGGAAAACTGATGTCTAAAAAACTCACTAATCACCTCAGCCCACTTTTCCAAGGCATGGTTTTATGACTTGCTCCAAAATAGCATAAATTCTACCTAACACATCGGAGGTGGGGCTGGGAATAGAGTGATGGTGACAGAAACACAGGCAGCCTCTTTTCTCTGGGCAAACTGCTACCAAAGGGCAGCCACGGCTGGATTCACATCCGCAGGAGCAGTGCCTCCCTCCGAGTGAGGCCTCCCTCTCCCACTCTGCCTGAGACTGGTCTGAAGAGCTCACCACGCTCAGGGAGTCACCCTATTTATTCAGGTTTGGAACTTGTGGGAAAGGAACCGCCATCCAGAGCTCCCAAACCAGATGCAAGGATTAGTGTAGGATTAGGTGTGTGAGGTCCCCTGGGGCTGGGCTCTCCCTTGCACTGAAAACTCATGGAGAAATGGGGCTGAACTCACAGAGCACATGGTGGTGAGGACCGAGGGTCTGGCAGTGAGGTCCACGAAGAATGAGGTCAAATCCCTGGACTGATCTCTTCTGTCTGTCTGTCTGTTGTCTGTCTCTCTGTCCCTCCCTCCTCCTCCTTCCCTCTTTATTCCTTTTCTCCTTCCTTTCAGCACTGGGGATTAAACCCTGGACCTTTACACTGAACTACATCCCAAGCCCTTTTTTTATGTTTATGAGACAGTGGTCTTGCTCAGTTGTTAATTTGCCCAGACTGGGCTCAAACTTGCGATCCTCTTGCCTCAGCCTCCCACAGTTCTGGAATTACAGGTGCGCATCACTATGCCTGCCTTCAGTCCTCACTGGAGCAGTGTTTCATTTGGGTTACCTGAGAAAACTGTGATGCTTCTGAGAGCAAGTCATTGCTAGCCTTATTTCTGGCAGGAATCTGCCTTTAGCTGCCACCAACACCTTTTTCAAGGTTATCTGTTGAGTCCTCTAGAGAACATCAGGCTGCCCAGAATCTATTGTCAGGAATGAGTTCCTGCCAGAAAAAGATTCTGGAGGGAATGTGTCTTCCTCTTTGCCCAGTCAATGAATTTAACAGTTTTTCCTGAATACAGTTATCACTGCTTAGTTTCCTTCAAGCAGGTGCCCTTGACCACCTTCTCAGATCCAGACGAGGTTATAAAATAAAGCAGGGAAATTGTCCTGGGTTTTATGTTGGACATTAGAGCTTTATCTTTTTAACTCCTTTGTAGGTTTCCATGGATACTGACAAGAAACTTTGTTTGGTCTAATGAGAAGTCTCACAGTAATAAAGGCAGGATCTGCATTTGACAATACACATTAAAATCATTCCTCGGTACTTAGCAATTAATTTGAAGGACATGCATTTGTAGATAATTTAAAACTTGTGGCAATAAACAGAGCAGGCTTCTACTCTATATACTGACCCATATACTTCAGTGTAGCTAACAAGTCAGAGCTCCCACCAGCCCTCTCTCTGGAAGGAGTCACCTCCTTTGGGTAGGGATGGAGGGGAGCAGAGAAGCCCGGATGTGTCTCCATCATGCAAGAGATCATCAGTATTATCTGGCTGCCTTGGTCTTTGCCCGCCCACCTTAAAGTCAACTGGTTGTGGCCATCACACTGTGACTCCAGGTCAGCAGCTGCTCTCTCTGTTGTCAGTTGTTCCTCCAGCTCTATCCCAGCTGCTCTGCCTACAGCTGAAAGCCCCTTGGCAGCTCCCATTTTTGTATGTTCTAGCTCGTCACCTATCATGTGTGTCTCAGCGTGTCTTCTTGGGCTGTACAACTATTCACCTCTCTCCTGCCAGAGGGGAGGTCAGGGCCTGATGGAATGAGGCCATCTTGGCAGACAGCATTCTCAAGAGAACACATGTCTGCCTCTTGGGCAGGGAGGAAGGGAGGGAGGGCAGGTTCCACTGTGCCCAGCCAACAGCAAGTCTTCTCTTGGTCAAGGGTTTAATGGACCCAGTTTTGTTTCCCTGGTGTTCACATGTGTGCTTTCTTTGCCCCCTTCTCAAATGTATTAGTGGCTTGGCTCACACATGGATAAAACCAGCACAGTGCCAAAGGCCCACTGCAAGCTGAACCCTGGAATCCGGAGCTGGGGCTCTCAGAGATGTGCAGTCCATGCCTGCTGCCCTCACTCCTGGGCCAGACAACAGCGTTCACTCCGGGTGTTGGAGGACCATGCAGCTACTTAGGATCCAACCCTCACCAGAGCTCTCAGCCCAGGAAGTTCTGGGATTTGGATTTAAGATAGATTTTCAAGGTCTTATTCTAAGGCCAAGCCGAGTCCCAAGTCATTATGCAAGCCTGAAGACCATCTTATGGCTGCCTCAGTGGACTAAAAACAAAGCACTAAAGCTGTAATTTATAAAATATCCTTTATTTATTCTAAGGAACACAAATAGTAGCTTAAAAAACACACGCACACACACTTCTTAAAAGGTATTATTAATGTCATGACCTGGCTTGGAGCCCACGTAATCGGGACAGTGGCAGATGCTGCCTGCTGTGGCTTTGCCCAGTTCTCTGCACGGGCAGGGGTTTGGTGGGAAACAGAAGCAGCACTGGCCCAGCTCTGTCCAGTTGCTCACAATCAAGAATAATTAGTTGTGGGGTTTATGGAAGCACAGAAGTAACACTGATACTGCTGGTGCGTCATCAGAAAATTGTAATATATCCATTCCAGGGAATGTAAAAATGCTTTAACAAAAGGATTATTTGCAGTCATTGTTTATGGAGATAAGGTATATTAGAATAGTAGCACTAGGGGAAGTATTTCCCTACACATTCAGAAATTCCCCAATTGATGTAAAATTTCCCAGGCAATGGAAAATTCTTGATTTTACTTAAAAAGCAAAGAAATAGTTATATTTAGTAAGGTAGAGTTACTTTCCTCCCATTTTCTTTTAGCACAAAAAGATGGTTTGAGAATGGGAGAGAACCTCCAACCATCGGCACCCATGCTGGCTATTATTGTACCAGAAAAATCTATAAACATTCACAGCATTGAGCTGTTTTCACAAGACTTCCTTTCTAATAAACCTAACACCTTCTCCCCTTCTCAGATGTGAGCCTGCTGCAAGATGCAGAGGTAACTGCAGGCGCACTGCTGAGTGGAGGAGAAGCCTAGCAAGTTTGTCCACCAAATTAGATTGCACAGTGGGCCGGCGTCTGCTTTGTGGCCTTGGATGGGAAGCTGCTGATCTTGTGCTCCTGTGCCCCGGGGCAGGCGGAGGCTGGTGGCCCTCAGCAGGTGTGTAAAAGGGTCCCCATGAGTTAGAACATACTCAAGTAGAAATACAGACTCATTAAAATTGTGGGACTGGGCCAGGGACATAGTGCAGTGGCACAAGTGCCTGCCTGGCAAGTATGAGGTCATGAGTTCGATCCCCGGTAGCAAGAAAAAATAAAATAAAATAAAAAATTAAATTAAATTAAATTGCGGGACTACATGACACACTTTCCCTTAGAAAGGGTCACACGGAGACCATGTTTGCTTAGCTGATCTTCAGTTGGCCGTGTGGCTTGTCTTCCAGATTGCCCTACACCACAGCTTGCCACCTTCTCAAACCATTGTGTAGGATCCTAGAGAGAACATCAATTGTAACCAAAAGATGGCAACAGAGAAAATCTCCCACATTTAATACTGGGTTCAAAAGCCCCCAGAAACCAGTCTGCCTTCCCATTTGCATCTGGTTAGGAACTGTGAATCAGAATTCAGAAGCTGTGCTGCCCAGAGGGGACAGGCAGACATGGTGAAGAAACACCCAAATGCAATAAATAACACGGAGCTCAGGACCCTAGGCCTGCCCCTCCCCCAGCCACTGCTGCTGGTTATTCTTGGCGGTGAACTGATGGAACCAAGGGAAGAATTCTACCCCTGAACCTCCCTGCACATCATTCCCTGTGGGAATCCAGCTGCTGCTGCTTCTGCACAGGACAGAGCCTCAGTCTTTTGCTTCATAGCATCATTTATGGTATGAACTAGGAATGTAATGTGTTCACACAAACACACAATTGTACATCAGCATCTTTACAATATTAAAGGAGTCATATACAAGTCTACAGGCATTATACACAGGGTGCTGGCCTGGGTACTCCACCCACAAGTCCTCTGCATTTTCTACATCCAGGAGGGGCCAGCATGTGGGGAAGTATGACAAGGCCCAAGGTGTCCATCTTCGGGCCTGTTGTCTGGGAGGCAGCAGGTCTATGAGGATTCCCTCAGGGCCAGTCCTCACTGGAATCCAGGGTCAACAGCGCAAAGTATGCCCGTGTCCAGGTCTTACCACCAGGCTAGTATAACATGTTTCACTACAACTCAGTGTGCATATTAGTGTGGGGAAAACTGGAGCTGGGGGTGGGTCCCTGAGCTGGGGACTCAGAGGATGCTGACAGATGGGCCCCTTCATGGTGAGACCCATTCCTGAGGTAAGGTGCAGCCCCCACAGCTGGTCTGATGGGGACAGACTTCTCTAGGGTCTCAGGAGTGAGGACACACAAGACAAGACTGGGGAACTCCTGCACGTGAGCAGGTCAGGTGACCTGCCGAGTGCAGCCTGCACCCTGGAAGGCAGCAAAGGAGAGGGTCTGAGATGGTTATGGGAGCCATCGGACACCAGCTCCCCTCCCCCCAGCAGCCCAGCCCCTTGCAGCCCAATTCAGCTCCTGCAGCACGGTTACACCCACATCCTTTCTCCCAGCCCCAGCTCCACAGGCACCTGGGCCTAAGCGCCCCACATCTCAACTACCATGTGGGCCAGCTGCACGTCCGACTGAGAACTGAGCACCAGATGAAGAAGCGTTGGTCCTTGGAGGCCTTGCTGCCTTGTGCAGTGACAGTTACTTCCATTTTAAATACTGTAGAAAAATAAGCCATCTCTGACACAAGGAGACCTGCCAAGAGTCTGCCACGCACAGAGAAGGAGAAACAGCTGCTCAGAGATAGCTGGGGATGCCTCTGCTCACTGCGCCTCGGCAAGCAGAGGACTCTGCACCTGACCACAGAGCCAAGGGACTGGGAGAGCTGGCAGCGGAGTTCTGGCCACGGCATCACTGGTCACAACAGTCCTTTGGTGGGCCCACCTCCAGCTTCCCACCTTCCGTTGCCATGACACCTGGGGCCCTGGGGCCCCCTGAGATGGCTTCAGACCCTCCAGCCCCAAACTCAGTCTCCAGCCCACTGCTAAGCTCGCATACGCAGGACTCCCCAGCACTGTTTCCAGGTCTCTGGGAGTGACCCCAGCGCTGAGAAGCCTCAGGTGGGCACTGAGGCAGGGCCTAGTCCAGGGGCTCCTGCTTTATCCGGACGGCAGTGGGGGTGGGCTGCGGTCGCCGTTCCTCCCGGCAAAGCACGTACTCGCTGAACTGGGAGGAGTCCACACCACCTCCACAGGACGCAGCCACGCTGAAACCCCTCTGGAAGAGCCTTTCCAGGACCTGCCAGGGAAGAAAGGGCATGGCAGTGTTAAGCTGCAAGGTTTTCCTGGCCTGGCTGGTGGGCAGCCGGGCCCTAGACAGAACTAGCACCTCACCCTGCTAAGATCCTAGTCTCACTCACTAACAAAGGTCCCTGCTTGCCCACCAGCTGGGGTCTACACAGGACAGACAGGTGCAGCCAGATCCAGGGGCCCCTTGAGTTATTGGGTCTGGGTGTGCTCCACCTGGGCTACCACCCTGCTGCCCTCAGGGTACAGAGCCTCTCGATTTAGAGAAGCAAAAAGAGCCTCTGGGCTGCTTCGCTCTTCTCTAGGGCGTAACCAGCACATACATGGCCCCAGGCACCCTATCGGTCTCCAGTCCCAATAATGGAAAGCCCCTGCCCCCAGCCTCTGGGCAGCCACCTGCTTCCCAGAGCCAAGAGTCCCAGATGCTTTGATGCCTGGGGGCTCATCAACTCAAGGGAGCTCAGAGTAGAGAAAAAGAGGGGTTTTCACAGTGTTTGAGTCACTGCAGGCCTCCCGTCTAGGTGGGTTTGTGCCTCTGTGAAGGTGGGCTCTGGTCACTGTGTCTGACATCTGTGTCTTCCAACTAGCAAATTCGGACCCACAACCAATGTGACATGCGCATAAAGGACCTTTCCCCACGGTTCATTCTGACCTAATCCCAAAGTACAAGTCAGCCTCTGGACATGGTGGCAAATGCCTGTAATCCCAGAACTCTGGGAGGCTGAGGCAAGATCAAAAGTTCTAGTCCATCCTGAGCGACTTAATGAGACCCTGTCCCAAAATAAAGCTAGGCATGGTTGATGCATGCCTTTAATCCCAGCACTCGGGAAGCTGAGGTAGGTGGAGTGTTGTGAGTTCGAGGCCGGCTTGGGCTATAACGCGAGTGCCAGGCTGGCCTGAGCTGCACAGTGCGACCCTGCCTCAAAAAACTAGGGCTGGGAGTTTGGCTGAGTGGCTTAAGCGCCTGTCTGGCAGGCATGAGGCTGTCAGTTCAATCCCTGGTGCCGAGAAAAAAAAAAAAAATTCCTAGCACTTGTTAGCAGTTGGGAGGCTAAGACAGGAGGATTGTTGTGAGTTTGAGACCAGCCTCGGCTACAAAGTGAGTTCAAGGCCAGCCTGACCTGCATAGTGAGACCCTGTTTCAAAAAAATAGGGTTGGGGATTTAGCTCAGTGGCCTAAGCACCTGCTTGGTAGGCATGAGGTTGTGAGTTCGATCCCCAGTACCAAAAAAATAAAAAAATAAAAAGTGCTGGGGATGTAACTTAGTGCAAAGGCCCTGGGTTCAACTCCTAATATAAGGGAAAAATGAAAAAAGTTTCCCCTTGCGTGTGGAAAAAGCTGTTAGAAAACAGACCACCATTCCATTTGAGCTTCTGAATCCTTTGACTCATCCAGGAAGAGCCAGTCCAGGAATGCTCTGGGCAGGGGATAGATGCCTGCAGCCCCAGGTCAGCAGGTGAGGAAGGGGCTCCAGGCCTCTGTCCCACCTCTCCTGGTGCCCGAGTTTAATTTGAACCCAAAGTCAGACTCTGGGTGTCAAAGAAGCACACTTGGTTGAAAATACCCTGGGCCATTTTTATGGAACATCCTTTTGGGAAAAAAGAAAAAGTACAGATCAATTTTTTTAAGTCCATCCCCCAGGCTCCATCATTTAATTATGAGCAGGACATAAATTATGCATCAACATTGTTGCCTCTTCTGTAAGATGGCACGGAGGGCTTCACCATTTCAGGGGTGGTGCCTCCCTCCTGCTTGCTCACTCTGCGCTGGGAGGTGAGGCGGAAAGCACAGTACCCGGGGCCTGCAGGCCTCACCTGCACAGAGTTGAGCCGACAGTAGCCATTGAGAGGGAAGCGGATGACATGTGTGGGGTCTTGGTTCCAGCCGGCGTTGACTGAGTTGCACATGACGTCCCCGGTCTCGGGGAAGACCTCTTCGATGAGGGCCTTCTCGCCACTGAGCGCAATGCGCTCACCCAGGTCCGGTGTGACTCGCACCACCAGGCAGTCGCAGGCCCGGCTGCGACGTCGCTGCTCCTGCTCCTGCTGCCAGCGCTCCAGCTCTCGTACCATGGGCTGCAGCTGGTAGTACCGTGCTTCCTCGTACAGTAGGCTGAAGTCCTGCAGACATGTGATGCGGGGTTGAGGGAGGTGTTCTGTCCTCTCCATTGGGAGTGCAAATATCCCCTTTCTGTAGGAACTGTGACCCGTGTAAACTGGGACAGTTGTTCCCATTGTACAGATAAGCAAATGAGGTTCAAGAGAAGGTGTGTGCAAGCCTAAGGAATCCAGCTGCTGTCTGTTGTGCACTTATGCCCTTCTATCTGGCCCTCAGCACTGGGTGGCTTCATCTTCCTGGGGCAGAGAAGCTTTATGGAAAGACCAGGGAGCTACATTCCAGGAGTGAGAGGCTGTACCTATGCCTGGGACCTGCTGCCTTCTTAGAATCTCACCCAGTCAAGACATCAAACTGGGCATTCAGTGTTCACCCACCCTAGAAGAGCTCACAGCCAGGCTGAAACAAAAAGAAGTCTGCAGGAAGCCCTACATGAGTTGGAACTCAAGTACCACCTGCCAGGCCCAAGATCCACGAAACTCACTGACCTTCCCTGAGCCTGTTTCCTCCTCCACAAAATGATATAATCATCCAACTGAGAGAAGAACAGTGAGGATTAAAGGACAAGACTAGCCCTGCTACTTCCTGGCCTGGCCCTGCTACTTCCCAAGTAAGCCCAGAGTATGACAAGGTGTCCCAGGAGGCCTCCTCTT
The DNA here is from genome assembly GCA_004363535.1 of Dasyprocta punctata. Lineage (NCBI taxonomy): Eukaryota > Metazoa > Chordata > Mammalia > Rodentia > Dasyproctidae > Dasyprocta > Dasyprocta punctata. Next base: position 276,035 of record RJWM01000132.1, on the reverse strand, counting down.
AGCAGACAGCCCACTCCTAGGCTGGGTAGGATCATGCAAACTGTCCCTCAGCTCTGATACTGGACGCTTGACAAACACATGGTGTCTCATGTCAGCTCCAGCCCTGAGTGGCCTGGGCTTATGACTCATGCCACTCTCTGGGGGTCAACACACAGGCTGGCTGGCAAGCCTGAGGGACCCTGGAGGAAAGACAAGGAAGTCCAAGACTAAAATCAAGGGCCACCCCACAGGTCCTAAGTCCCTTCTACCTACTGTCCCTGTCCTTTGAAACTGTTCCAAGGGAGGTTCAAGTCTTCCCCCTCTTCATCAGGGAACACTCCTGACTCTATGCAGAGATTCCTCAGGACCCAGTCCTGGCCTCTGCTCTCCTCACTCTTATCAACTCCTAGAATTTTACATGATATCTGTATACCAAATAGCTCCATCTTTCCTCACAATCAGGGATACCTCCAAGAGGCCCTCCACTAGCCCTTCCATGAAGGAGTAGGACACCAAATGCCCCCTGCCTCTTCCATTTGACTCGGGTCTCAGATTGAAAGCTGGGAGCATCCTCCACAATCCCATTCCCCTGCCAATTCATACCCACATCCTCTCCCTAAAAGCAAGTCCCTGCCTTCCTCCAACTTCTCTGCCTCAACCTTGGTCCAAGGGGTCTGCCTCTTCCATAAACTGGCCTCCTGCTCACACCCCCTACTCTATCTGCATCCTTGTCCACCCAAGATCCAGTGCAATCTTTCCTATGGTGAATCTGATTATTCTTATCCTACTCACAGCCCTCCCAGTGCCTGTAGGGTAAAATGTCAAATGTTGAGCCTCTCACCAAAGTCTTGATATCAAACAGCAGCCTCCCTTCCTGCCTGTCCCCTCCTGGTTCACAAGACCCCTGGCCTGACACCTCTTCAGTGCTGGAATGAACCAAGCCCTTAGCCACCTCCACCTTCTCACCAAGGCTCATACATCTATCTGTCTGCCCCATTCCTCCATCACCACCCAGCAAAATGTCCTTTCTTCCAAACCCTCTCAGCCAGGTTCTCCATTCAGTCTCAAACCCTCATTATTCTATGATATAATTATGGTCAATAACTGTCTTTCCACAGAGTATAAGCATTGTGGAGCAGGAACCATGTGTGTCCCTGTGTAGTCAACTCAAGTTCCATTGTCAGCACTCAGTAAATGAGTTCGGTAAAGGAAAAAAGAGCTCCAGGGATACTGGTCCTCTGGATAGCTGCAGGAAGGAAACAGGAAGCAAAGAAGGAAGAACAGACATATGCTAGCAGGAGTCAGAGTAGCCCAAGCCCGAGTTTTCTTCCTTCTGTGACTCCCAGTCCTTGGAGGGACTCAGACTAACTCAAGAAGAAGGAACCAGATTAGCTACCCAGAGAGGCGCACCCTGAGATCAGGGGTAATCTTCTGTTTAAAAGGTGTATGTCTGGATCATCCGAGTTTTTCTCCTGCAAATTTCCAACAAGGAACGGATTTGTGAACCTCTAACTTCTAGAACTCCAGCACACGACAGTCTTTAAACACGACAAACATTAAACTGGGGTAACTGCTGCAGCTTAATTGTTGTTACACCCTGATAAATAAGCTAAAAATGTGAGAAAACAAAATTAGTTTAGAAAAACTGATTTAGCCCTCGGCTTCATCGTTTAACTTTTTACGGTTGCCATGACGACCGTGGGTCCATTTATTAAGTCACAGCGTCCCCTGCGTAATGCCACGGCACAGGCAGCACAGGGGGAGCTGCCGGCTGTGGACTTACCTTGAAGTCATCCGGGAGCAGCAGTTTGGACGTCCGCAGGAAGCTCAGGACATAGCGGAAAATCTCCCCATCCCGGTCAATGAAATAATGTTGCTTCAAACTGTCCAGGACGATGGGTTCAGTGCCATTGAAGAGGCGGCTTATTCTGGGAGAGACAGGCAAGGTGGATGTAGGAAGGAAGGGGCTGGGTCCAAGAGCCCTGTCTTCAATCCTTAGTGCCCATCCTGCTGGAAGGGCCACACTTGGACAATGTAGAGACTGTGCCAGTTCTGACAGCTCTCTGGACAAAAACCGGGCCAGCCAGACTGCCATCATACAGGACACTGGAGCAGTCACAAGCACATGCCACCTACACACACCATCCACAGAGAGACAGGGACATACCCAGGTGTACACGCTGACACACGCTGACCCATGTTATAGGGCTAGAAAACTACAGCAAGACAGGCATGGTGACATAAACCAGTCATGGAGCTGGTACACGTATCCTCACCAGACAGAGCCAGCCAAAAACTGAACATCAACCACCCAATAACCCAGCCAACAGCCATGTACCTGATAAACATATGTAAATCAGCCACCACAGTCACTGGGGTCACACCATCTTGTCACTCAATTCATATCACTAAGCAATCAGATACAGTACTCAAGCAATAGGTGCAGGTCATCTGGACCCCTCCCTTGCAACTCACAGATCTTAGCCAGTCAGACGCATACTGAGAAAGATACATACCGATTAACACAAGCCATCCAGAGACACAAAGTCATAAATACACCATAGCTATACAGGGAGATGCACAGGCAGGCAGAAGGGAACAGTATACGTGCATGTGTGCCACAGTAAACACCCACAATAGTGCGCTTGTACACACACCAAGCATGTGAGCACATGTCCACGCCATAGCCCAAGAATTCATACATGCCACAGCATGTGCATAACTGGTAGGGACCAGGACTAGAAGGGAAGACAGTTGCCAGCACCTGTCCTTGGAAGGACAGTGGTTCTAACAAATGCAGGGTCTATAAGAAGCTCCTGGGGACTGCCTGATGCTGGTTCCTACCCATTCCAAGGAGGAGGAACCAAGCCTCAGAGCCAGGTCTTATACATCCCCAAAACCTAGGGCAGTGGGCTCTGGTTTGCTCAATAACAGTACAGATCCCAGGCTGAGTTAGAAGTCACAAAGAAGGCTTTTAAGTTAAAATCTTGGCTTAGGGAGGGAAGGATGTTGGCGTTGTTTCCCCAGTGATGCAACTACCAGACATTCTCAGGGCTCCTTTGATGACAGGACCACATATTCATGCCTAGCAAGACCCTGCCAAGGCAGCAACTTGTCTGCAAGCCAGGAAGAAAGGTGGTCTGACTTGGGACTACCAGCCTGGCTTGCATAAGCCAGGGCCTAAGTGTTCCCACTTTGCCTGCACCAGCCCACACCCTTCCAGAGATGTTCCCTTGGTGCCTACAGCAGCCCACTCCTCTGTTCATTCCAAGACAGTCTCTCCCAAGGTTCTGCCCTATTACTGCCGCTGTGCACCCAGAGCACAACAGTTGGACAGAAGCTGAGGAACTCACAGCTCCCAAAACCCCTCTTAGGACCTCCCAACCACACCAAACTATGCTCAGTGGCCTGGCACACTCAAGCAATCAGTCACGTAGATTTGCCCAGTACAGAGTCAGTCTGTAGTCACCTGTTCTCATTCTGGAGACACAACCCAGCCCATCTCTATGGGGCCAGATACAGGGCAGGGCTGCCTCAAGGATGGGCATGCACAGGCTGGGCCAGTGGTGAGGTATGTAAAGGTTCAAGTTGTTGGAACCAGAACAGTGGCCACCCAGATCCTTCTCAGAGCTCCAAAGGCCACTGAGCACCAAACATCCCTTAAAACACAGTCCGTGTTGGAAAGCCTTGTGGGTTTCACGATTTATTGCAGATTTCAAAGCAGCCAAGGCCTGGCCTCATAGAACTTGGACATTTCAGCTGTCAGAGCAAGGGCCACCCAGCATCTCTGGAGACAGATATGACTAAGCAAGGCTGTCAGGTGCCATGGGCAGTGGTTAACAGACAGGTGAAGGTCCACACACAGCACTGGCAGGAAGAAGTTGACACATCCACAGGTGAGTCAGCAAATCCAAAGCCTCAGCCTGTGTGGGAACTCTCCCCAGCTTTCCTGGCTGAGCTCAAACTCTCTGTGCAGCAAGCAATGTGCCTGACCTGGCTGAGTTCCAAATCTCTCTGATGTCAGGGCTGGCTGGGGCTCCAGAGTCCTGTGGGTCTAGAGGACTCTGGATCTACCCACGCCTGGTTGGTTCTAGATCTTCTCATGGTTCAGGATCTGTTGCAGGACCAACTGGTGGCTGGGCGACTCCACATAGCACAAAGGCCTCACATACCCCTAGCATCCGAGCCTACCAAGGATGTGGACAGGCTGAGGGTAGGCTTGAATAGTCACCATGAAGGAACCTCCAGCCTCGGCAAGGTCTTAAGAACAAACTCCCGCCATGACATCCTGGGTTCTTTTGGTGGCTCCATGTGACCCTGTGGAAACAGCCACAGGCCACTCTTTGAGGGGAGGTTGCAGGGCGTGCGGGGGCCAACTTCGGAAGTCCTCTGTGGAATAAGTAAATGAGTTCACATTTTGGCACCTGGGACCCTTGGGGACAGAAGAGGCACAGTCCCAACACTGGCCTCTGGTGTGAAAGGAAGGCGTCATATCTTCATCTTCATCACATCTCTGGCTCCAATTTCCTGGGTGTTTCAGTGTAAGGTTTTATGAGCTCTGAAGCTCCTGGCCATTTCTGTCCGTTGCTCCTCACAGCCAGGATGGATGTCAATGTGGGGTTGTGCTGGTGACAGCTAGGTGATATCTAGCAGGCAGGACAAAGGGGAGAGGCAGAGTCCACTCCCAGTTCCAGGCTGCTGTGCTGGGTGAGGACCAATCACTCCTCCTGGGACCTGCATCAGGCCCTCAGCACCCAAGTCACTCGGATGAGCCAAGAACAAGAGGCTGGGCACAGCGCTGGGGGCACAGGGACCTGGTGGAAGGGTCCCTTGGCTCTCACAGTACTGCCTGGGGGTGGCAGTGGGGAACAATGACATCTAGAAACCCTTTGGGTGAAGGACTGATCTATTTCTCCAGAACTGTTGAAAAATAGTTTTAAATTATAACCGCCCACTGAAAGAAAAACCAGAGAGATCCAAGGGGCCCTTTCTAGCACAGCTACTTCTCAGACACCATCTGACCCCTGTCCTCTGACAGTCCCACAGGTCATGACAGCCCCCAGCCTCTAGGCCAGAGCTGTAGGCTCTATAATGAACCAGAAGCAATCCAGGCAGAACAACAGATTCATCTTGAGCCCCAGCCCTGGGAAAGAATGCAGACTGCCAACCCCTCTGGGCACATCCTGCTGGCTGAGGGTCCCACTTGATAGATCATGGGGCCATGGGAGGCTTAGTTCCCCAGCAAGACCACACACTCCACTGCAAAGCAGGGCAAGGATGAGCCTCACTGTGGCCTGGGAGGGAAGGCCACCCCTCCCTTCCCCATTCCCAGGCAGCTGCCCGAAGACAAAATAAGCAGGAGGCCCTCTTATCTCCCCCAAGGCCTGGGCTGTGAATGCTCCAGAAAGGCAAATGTCTGATTTCAGAAAACACTCTTCCAAGAGGGTTGTGGGCAAACATTTTATGAAGCTCACTCACAAAACATCATCAACCGATTAAGGGATGATCTATCTCATACAACTCAGGAATGCCGCAGAAGGCAAAACTGAAATTAAATAAGCAGAATCCATCTCCCGTCCTAGACAGGGCTCTGCAAGTGAGCACACGGGCTGACACAGCCTCATGGTTTCTGCCCAAGTCCCAAGTTCATAAGACACCACATGTAGTCTGTCAGACTGAGGGCATGAAGCCCCAGCCACCAGCTATACCCCAGATTCCCCAAATTCTGAACTGGATATTTGAGTGGATACTTCTGTCCCTGACAAGGGCTCCACCTAGCCCTGAACAAGCTCCAAAAACAGCCTGCCCTGTGCACTGTAACCTTCTGTGTCTGAGCAACCACACCAGTAACAAGGCAGCCTGACACACGAGCTCCCCAGAGACAATCACCCAGTGTCTAGGGGATTAATTAGTACTTCTTCTTTTAAGTGTATAAAACCAGGGTGATGCCCTATGGCCTTGGCTCTCTTCAGCCCTCAGTGGCCCCAGAGAATGGTGGCCACAGCTCTGCTGTGCCAGGAACAAGCAGTCTCAGGCTCAGCAAGCAGCACAGTGCTCCAGGAGATGCTCAGAGACATGGCCCAGCTCTGTCGGCCCTGCTGCCGTGCCAGGGGGAATCCTGGTCCACCCTTAGGACGGAAACATCCAAGAGGCAACAGCAAAGGAGTCACAGCACCCAGTGCCTCACCCCGGCCAGGAGTCAGGGCAGCCTAGCATCTGCAGCGCGGGTGGCCCCTCCTGGGAAGGGGACTGATTATAGACACTTTATCTACTACAGGACATGAGGCTCACACTCAACCACTGCCTCAGATATTCCCAAACATTTTGGAACACCTAGCCAGTCACCATAACAGCTATCTCCATGGGACTCCTGCTAGCCCTTTGGGTCTGGCAGTGGTCAAACAGACAAAGAGGAAAAACTCCAGCTCCTCTTCCCTCCCCTTATGCACATCCATGACAGGAAACAGAATTAAATATTTACACACACACACACACACACACACACACACGTGTGCGCGTACGTGACTCCAAGATGTACTTAGCATCCTTTGCTCAAGCGATACCCTGAAGAGGTAAGGCTGAGTCTCACTCAAGAGGAACTTGAAAGTTCATGAGATTCTCCAGCTAGCTGCTGGCCAGACTCAGGGAAGGCTGGCTCTGAACAAGTCTAAGCCTCTGCCAGCAGGCTGGGTGCTCCACCTCTCAAGACCAGTGCCACTAACGCACGGTTACAAGCCCCGTTTTGAAGCTACTTTTAACTAACAAACTCAGCTTCCCATGCCTTAGCTCCCAGGGTCTGCATTGGCCTGTACATGCTGGAGAGCCCTGTGGGGCAGCTGGCAAGGGAAACAAGCCCCGATGCATCTAGCTGCACCCACTACTCCTTACCGCCACATGCCTGGCTCTCAGAGGGCTTGCTCTTACCTGGAGTCGGGGTATTTGGTGAGCGTGGCCAGGCTGCTGGTATACATGTGGCCGCCCACATCGATGTGCACAGGTGCGTTGGACTTGGTGAGCTGAGCTGGCAGTGGGATCCCCTGGGCAGCCAGGGGAGACACGGGCGACCGGGTGAGAGACAGCCGGGACATGTTTCCTCCCTCCTGGAGACAGAAAGAAGGCAAAAGACATAATAGTTTTTAAACAACACAGCTATGTACTCTTTATTGTGAGTGTGATCACAGATCTAATCAGATCACTTCTGCCTGTGCCTGATCACATATTCAGCTGACAAATTATGGCCACCACTGTAATTAAGTGTATTTGCATCATTTTCTTCAAAGTACCAGGGGGAAAAAGAAAGATGCTTATTAGCAATAAGAAATCAAGAAAAAAATTTTTCAAGGTGTCAGCCTCCAGGGGCATAAAACAAACTGCAAAATTCTAATTAAAGGTCGCGGGCTTATGTGTTAGATGTGAAATATCCCCTGACAAACGAATCACCAATTTGTGAATTGGGATTCAGGGGTTTTTGCAAGTTTGTCTCTGAAACAAGACACCTCTAAATTAGTGACTTCCTCAGCACCTAAGGCGTTGGGTTTTATACATGTAGTAAATTTCACATCAAATTAAGAGCATTTTTGTTTCAAAAACTACATAATCATACAGCCAGTCAACAGTTATCTCTTGAGTGCTGAGGCCGGAGAAAGGGCAGCCAGTGAGCAGGCACCCTGGAAAAGGGCAAGGAGGGGGCTAACAGCGCTGACGCAGCCCACCCCACAGGCTCACCGCGGTGCCGGCGCTGCCGTGTGTGTGAAGCGAGGACCCACTCGGCCGCTCCTTACGGTGAGGCATCTAGGCTTCCATCGCTGCCCAGAATATCTGTGGGAGGCGGCAACAAAACCAAAGGGGACTTATTCCTCAGCAGTGGTGGGTGCCGATCTACCCTGGAGTCAAAGATACTTAGGTTTTTTCTTTCTTCTCAAGTTCTGGGAGCCCATGTGCACCAGGCAGCCCTCCCAGAGTCTACCCACCACTACCTTTGACTCCATACCCCAAAGCAGACCTCCCAGGCATCACTTATTGTGCATGCACACATGTACACACACACACACACACTCACTCACATATGTGTTTTCTGGGCAGCTCCATGTCTGCTAATTCGGCTAATGACAGTACTGAAACATATGCTCACCATTATTGCCCCGAAATGTTTCAGAACAAATCTGATTTTCCTGGTATTTTGGTTTAGAGCCATGTTACCAAGCGTGTCTCCTCTTGCATCAGCGGAGAACCTTGTGGACTGTAGTTCAGGAAAGATCCCCGACCCTCTATGGGCCAAGGAGCCCAGGACCCCTCTCTGCTGTGTCAAGATGCAGTTTGCAAGTGGTAGGGCACAGGAAGCCTCTTGCAGCAGGAGCCAAGGCACAGAATTGAGAGACAGTCACTTTGGAAGCTACCTCTCCTCTGTGGCTCTGAATAGCACAGAAAACCTGTCTTTGTTTGCCTAGTCTGCACCTCCCAGTTTCCCTGCAGACCCCGAGGATGGAGTTGTCTGTGCCTAATGTATTCCAGACCCCCTCAGGATCACACACCCCGGAGGCATTAGAGAGCTGGCCAGACAGCCATCAGCAAATGGACCCTCCCCCGCTTTCCCAGAGCTACTTTCCTCTGTGCCATCACCACCTGAAATAAGATTGCACCCTCAGTCCCAAGAAGCCACCCCGAGGGCACTTTGCAGGGTCTAAGCAGAAAGGGTAAAAAGTGGCAGGTTTCTGCAACCCCTTCCACTGACTTGAGGCTATCTCACAGGGGAGGGAGGAAGGCTTTACACACACACACACACACACACACACAGGCACACTGGCTTCCACAAACCTGACCTGGGCTCTCTCTCCTAGGTTTAACCCTTAGAGAGCAACCAAATGACATAATGACATCCTGGACCCCCAAGAGACTGCTTTCTCCTCTTAAACTCTGGCTTCTAAATTTGTGCCTTGAAATTCAACATCCCATTTTAAAACAAGGTTCAAGGAGAGTCCAATCCTGTAAAAGTAGGTTTTGTAGAAGAGACTGTTCTACCTGGAGAGTCCTGGCAAGTTCCCTGACCTGAAACTGCTTGGGGGTGGGGGTCGGGGTTATACCCTCACTGGGGACAGGCTGCTCCATCCTCTGTTTTTGGCATTCCTGAGTTCCGGAAAGCTTAAAAAAGAAAACCAGGTCATTTATCTCAAGGAAGTTCTGAGAAACCAAAACAGACCTCAGGAATGGATTATCCTGCCCTGGGAGGCTCTGCTGGGGGAGGAGTCAGAAGGGAAGGCACCGGGGGTAACTGAAAGGAATTCCGACTGAAATTCTATCAAAGCCTGCTGCAGGATGTTCTCCCCACTACCAGGACACAACTCTAAAGTGACACTTAACACCCAGCACCTGTCATCTAACTGCTCCATGCTGTAGACATGCAGCGTCTTTCCCATCGAAAGCACAACCTGATGTTGATGGCAAACCAGAAACTCACCATTGGAAGCCCCAGGCGTTACGCCTCCACCCGAATCTCCACTGCTCCCTTGGACAAACACATTTGTGTCGGACAACGACCTTTTCCCGGAGACCACTGCTGAGGGAGGCCAGAAGCACAAAAGTGGATGCAGTCAGAAACAGTTCATCCCCCCAACAGCATCAGACCAAGACCAACACGAAGACCAAGACCCAGCCCGAGCCCCAGCCCCTGCCCCAACGCCAGTCCCAGCTCCAGCCCAGAGCGCACCGGCCCTCCCAAGGCTCTACCAAGCTGCCTGTTGCAGGGGCCCGAAGGCCTGCAGGTTTGCAAACGGCCCAGAACTGACCCGCTTCTCTAAGATGCCGCAGAAGCCCGGGGTCCCCAGCCCGCCCCGCAGCCGAGCCCCGCCCGCTCAAGCAGAGGGAAGTGAGCAGAATGCCACGCTCATTTACACACAAAATGATTTTGTGTCCCATTGTGCTCGCAGTTGTTCAGCTCTCTGGGGGTGATTAAACTGGCTGAGCTGCGGCAGCTTGAGACGATTTCACTAAATCGCTTCTTCGTGAAGTCGCTTCTTTGCTAAGCTGTTATTTTAACCATAAAAGGTAAACAGAAGGCGCCTCGCGAGCTCCCTTTCAGCTCCACGCCCTGGGCGCTGGCCCGGGGCGAGAGTGCCAGGAGCCTGCGGAATTGTCCAAGGGGTGGTGGGCCAGGAGAAAGGCAGGCAGACCGGCCACCTGGTGCGCGCCAGCCCAGCCGCCAAGCTTGCCGGCCGGTGTGAACTTCGGGGCCGCAGGAACCGGCTGGGCCGAAGCTCTAGGCGCCACCGGGTGGGATGGCCGAGGCATCCGAAGCGCCGGGCAGGGAAGGGAGGGGTGTGCGGCGGGGGCGGGGACAAAGTTAAATCAAGAGGCAGACACTTCTGAGACCACAGATGGGAAGCTCGCCTAATTAAGGACGTAAAAGCGCTTTTGTTCTCAAAGTTTATTGTTGCCGGGATTTAAAAAAAATTAATTGAAACTAATGCTTTTATTCACTCGTGCAGTTAAATTCCTTCATGCACATTTGAGACACGGAGTGAAAACTTGAAGCTTTAATCTTTCTGCAGTCGGGGGGCTTCAGGAGGGCAGAAGGGCGCTGCGGCGGCGGGCGGGGGACATTTGCGGGTGGGTGCCCGGCGTGCACATCCAGGTCAGGGGTGCGAGTGGCCAGCAGAGGACCGGAGGCGGCGATCGGGTGGGTCTCAGAGCTGCCCGCTCCTGGCACCCCCACCCGCGCACCCGGGACGACCACCAGCGCGCCAGCCCCTCCCGCCTGGCTTTGGACTCGCGGGGTGGGCGTCTGAGGACGCACATCTGTCCTGTTAGAGACTTTTTCTTTCTCTGATTTGGGCGCCAAGCCGGCCCCTGTGCACATCGCAGTCCAGCTGCGACAGCCCGTTTCTGACCCCGGAAACTCGCCGGCTCTGCAGGGCACTCGGCCCAGTACTGGGGCCGGAGTACGGGGAGCTGCACACACACATACACAGCGCGGCAGGAAGCTCGGAGCCCGCCCGCGTGGGGAGGGTCCACCCGCGCCCAGGACCAGCCCACGTGGGCACCCCCCCCGCCAGGCCTTTGTGCTGGGCGCCCCCGCGCCGCCAGTCCCAGTCGCCCGGCAGAGGGACAAAGCAGCCGCCCCCGCCCAGGTCCGGACCCTGGCTGGGCGACTTTCTCCGTTCTGCAGCCACTTTGGGGACAGGGGTACGCGGCGGTGAGCGCTGGCCGCCCGCGCTGGGCTTACCTCAGAGCCGGAGTGGTGGATCAGACTCGGGCGCAGCCCCCGCCCCCCGCGGCCGCCGGTCTCGGGCGCCCGGCGCAGCCTCGCCGCCTATGCTAGCTGCGCGGGTCGCTCCGGTCTCGTCCTGGAGTTACTTTCTCTCTCGCCCCCAACCCTCCCCCCACCCACCCCTCCCGCCCCGGCCCCTGCTTCGCGCGGCCCCTCGCGGCGCGGCGCGCCGGGGCCTCCCCTCCCCGCCCTCCCCTCGCCTCCTCCCCTCCTCGCGGCCGCCGCTGCCGCCTCCTCTTCGCGCCGCTCTCCGGCTGCCCTCCCGCCGCTCCCACCTCGTCTCCTCCCTCTTCTCTCTCCAGCGGCCTCCCCCGATTGCTGGAGAGAAAACCAGCCCCCCACCCCAGCTCGTAGCCCGCGCCTTGCCGCTGCCCAGCTCGGACGCAAAGGGCAGCGATCCGGCTCCAAATTACCCAGCGCGGCGAGCGCGAGCGGGCGCGCGCGGCGACTCCTGGCTCGGGGCTCGGCTGCGCCGCGGGGCAGAGGATTAGAGTCGCAATTAGCTCCGCGCGCCCGCGCCTGCCGCGCTCGGCGACAAAAATGCGCTGTTTCCCCTCCTTTCGCCCGGCGCGATCCCCACCCGTCTCTCCCCGAGTAGGAGCCTTCCCGCCGGGGCCTCCGCTAGGACCCTCCCGGGAGCGGTGCGCCCCGGCCCCCGCGCCCTGCGCGGCCCAGCCCCCCGCCCCCCGCCGGCCGGCCACGCGGCGCCCGGGCCTCCTCCGGGCTCGGAGAGGGGGCGGGGGAGAAGCTGATTTTAATCATTGTCATTTCATCTGATGTAATATTTCTCCGGGCGCTTTCAGCTGGGCATAAATTTTCGGCTCCCAAATAAGTAACACAGGGCACGTTTCTCACATTTCTTGACTCCTCGGTTACAAAGAGGAAAGCAGCCGCCGCCGCGGCGCCCGGGGCTGGGGGCGGGACTTGGGAAAAAACTGGGCTGCGAGTCTGCCGGGGCTGGAGCGGAGCCGGGGGTCAGGGCGGCCCTCCCCCGTGCCGGCCCCCCTCCCCGGGTCTCTGCCCCTGCTGCCCCTCTCTCGGGGAGCAGCGCCGCCCGTGACGTCTGCCAACGCGCACTCGGCCACCGCGGGGGAGGGGGCACCCAGCCGGCCGCCCGCCCGCGGCCAGACGCGCCATTTCCTTTGCGCGCGCCGCGCGATGGAGACGGCGGCGGCCAAGGCTCCCCGCGACGCCGAGGCCTGCGCCCGGGGCGTCCCTTGCCGGTCCCCGCATCAGCTGTCCCTTCCTCTCCTATCTCCCTCCTTTGCTTTCTCTGCCTCCTCTTTCCCTTGCATTCCACCCGATCCTCCTTCTCTTCCTCGACCATTTCTCTCTCCTAGGAAACGGAGCGCGGCCGGTACGCCCGGCCCGCACTGCGCCCCCGCCTGGCTCCCGGGACGCCCGGGCCAGAGGCAGGCTCAGGCAGCAGGGCGGGCGCACCCGGGCCGAGAGCGGCACAGGGGTCCCCTCCACAGCGCCGGGCGGGCCTGAGCGCCCTCTAGCTGCTGCACTCCGTGGAGGGGGGTTGCTCGGGGCAGCTGCGAGTGGAGGGCTGGAAAAGGAGGAGGAGGAGGAGTTCAGGGTCAGTCCCCCTGGACTAGGGAACCTTGCGCGCGGAGGGAGCGTCCGGGCGTGCTTCTGTAACTTCTCCACACCGGGATAAGCAGAAACTTTCCTCCTAAGGGAGGGTTTGTTTGTTTATTTATTTATTTATTTGGGAGCTCGAACTACTGGAGTAGGGGGAAATTTTCTCATTAAGTTACATCCCTGCAGTTAGTTCAATTACTTGATATATGCAGAAGATGTTGTAAATTTATAGATTTAAATAGCTTACAAAGATGCCGTAGGCCCCATCAGTTAATTTCCTTAATTTATGGATTTTAAGCTGCTCCTTGAACAGAAAGAAGGCCCTGGAAGTAGGTCAGGGATCTGTGCAGCACGGCTGCCCACTCGGGCTCTCCACGCTCTGGAGCCCTGGGGCTCCTAGCTCCCAGCGTGACTGAACAGCCCCTGGCTTTGGGGGCTCCAGCCGGGGGGAGGTCTGCTCGGCTGTGGGGCTGACTGCCCCAGTCTGTCCGATGCTCTGCACAACCTAGGAGCAACAAAACCCCTGCATTGGAGGAATGGACTCAGATATCTAACTGAAGGAAGTATCCAGATCCTGCGACCTCTTGGGGTCCCTCCTAAATCCTGGCTGGGGTCACCAATGGAGAAGTCATATGTGAGTGCCCCCAACTTGAAGGACAGAAGCTTCCCTGTCCTTTGAAGAGGGGACAATTAGAAAAAAATACACCAGGCTTTGAGGAGCAGGGACCCACGGAAAACTTGCTTGTCATAGTCCTTGTGGCCCTCAGTGCCCCTCCTTTTTCCCTTCTCCTAGGTGCTGCTGGTGTCTCTTTGTTTTGTGTTCCATATGGATGAATATATACATATGAATTAATACTTAAAAGATCGGTACCAACTCTACTGTTTTAGGAAGCCACATGGCAGTGTGATTAGTATTGGTATTCATGATTTAACATTTCTTTTCCCACTAGATGAAGTTTCTAAGATTTGCAAGGTACATGTCAAGGACGGGTATATAAATGGATTTTTATTTATTCACAACTCCAAGACTAATTGCTTCCCTTTGCCTCAAGGCCACGAGATTGGTTTTAATATGACAGTTCAAAAGTATTCATAGAACTACAGAGATACTAAGTGTCATTGTTTTAAGAGACAAATCTCACCGTGGTACTGCTGACCCTGAAAATAGGATGTTTCCACTTTATTTTAAATTCCAACATGTTTTTTTAAAAGAGTTTCACTTTATACCAACTATATTAAAAATGCACAATTTAATAGAAACAAGAACTGACCATTTTGAAAACCTTTATTTCCTTAATACTGCTGGGGACTTTGTTTTCATATTCTGAATCCTTTCGTTAAAGAGTTGAACTTTATATGTGGCATTAAGAATAAGTTTAGGTTATAATTTACTCTCAAATGTTTTAAAAGTTCCTGGCTAAATGTAAGCCATCCCTTATATTGAGAGATGGGGAACTGTGAAAGGCATTTAATGATCTGTGGCATATAATGCAATGGTGATGTATTTTTTAATTGAAGATGTGTAATTAGGACTGAAAGCATATTGAGACATCTCATGGAATATATTGTCTTTCATTACTATGGTCCAGGAGACAAAATTGGATATGAGTCTAATCAGAATTCGCTTTATCATTAAGATTTCACAGGCACTGAAGCCATTACAGTTCATAGTTTAAAAACCAGATTCAAACCTGTGCTTGCTTTGGTGTCATTCTATATGTTATCACGTGAAGCACAAGGTAGGTCCGGTAGGTCACCTACAGGATGTAAAACTGAGGACAAGACCTGGAGATTCCAGATGTTTCCGGTTGGCTTCCAGTGTGATTTTGAACTTCATCGTTATTGTTGTTTACAGACCATGTTTAAAAATTAGGGTCTTAATAAGAAAGGTAAAATGAACCCCAGAGAAGATCACAGTCTGCATACTCCAACTCTCCCGGCTGTGAACAGACCAACAGGTAAATTGACTGAGGGGCCTGGCTACTCCTACCACCAGGCTCCCTGGGGTGAAGGTGAGACCCTCCTAGGTCTGTTCCTTCCTCACAGATGGTTCCTTTCCAGGCTGGGATAGAGCCACACTGGTCCAGAGCTCACAGTCTGGTGTTCACTTGGCTTCAATCCCTACTATGGAAATCCTCAATCTTTCCTCCTGGTTGAAAACCCAGAGAACTAGAGTCCAAAGGGAGAGACGAAAGTGGGGCTGTTAGTGCCCTGTCCTACCAGACTCCCTTGCTGGTCCTTGAGGAGAGTAACAAAAAACCAGCCCACACTGGCTGAGCTCTGCTCCATCACCTCCCTGGAGGCACTTAGGATTCCTGGTGGGCAACAAAGCAGGGGCTGTCTCCGGGTGCTGCAGGCCACTCCCTCCTTCCTACCTTTTGCCTGCAGCCCAGATATGCCCATCAGAGCCAAATTAACCCTACCCTCTGGAGAGCCAGCACTGGGCTACCCATGATGATACAAGCTCAGGATCTGTTGACCAGATGTGGTCTGTGCACGGATCTCAGGGAGCCAGAAACAGCTCCCTTCAATTGCTCTGCACTTGAGCTGTTTTCCGAGTCATTTCAGTGTTTTCACCAAATTTTCAACAGGGTCTGTGAGTATTTAAATTGAGAAGCAAGGAGCAAAGGCTGCCTCAGTGGTTTCATGATGAGGAATGTTGATTCTCTTCCATAAGATCAAGTAGGAGGAAGAGTGACTCTGGAGTTGATTCCATGGCTCTGCGGCATATTTTGGGATCCAGGTTTCCCCAGTTTTTTTCTGTAGCCGTCAGTGCAGTAAACTGTCCTCTTGCCACCTCTTCTCTGGAGTGTACAGTGGAGCTCAATGTCTTACACCTACCTAGACAGCCATGGAGAATGAGGCAGTTATTCCCGTTTCTCCTCCATAGTGTTGGCCCAAATGGGGTCCCTTGTCAACCTGGAAGCCAATTGCTGGCAAAGGAATTTGTCCAATCGGGTTTATTTCCTGGGGTGGATGGGGCTGAGGTTCTTTCCTTGGGAGGAGGGTGGGTAATGGGTAAAGATGGGCTCTGCCTGGGGGAAGGAGAAGAGGATCTATTTTGTGGTCAGGGCTGGGTCCCTGAAATTTACAAGCCATTGGTCAAAGCCCTGTGCTTGAGTGTAGAAGCTAATCAAACAAGCCCCAAACCAAGGAAACTTTAAAACAGCCATGGCCTCCCCTGACTTCCATCCACACCTTCATCAGATGTAAGACCCAAGCATGAGAGTGGTCGCCAGAACCAGGCCACTGGCCCCAGGCCCTGCATCTAGATTCATCTCAGGGCTCATTCCTCTCTTCTGAGCTGGATCAATGAAGCCCTGAGAGCCTCCAGGCAGCCCCTTGGGGGATGGGGGAGGAGGTGGTTCCCAGTTAACAGCAACTGGGAAACGAGGGCCATGCATCTGGGTACCTGACTTTGGGCAGAAACCCAGGAACAGCCCCAGGACCCAGCCATTGATGGTAACAGAGAAGGTTATCAGAAAGAGGAGACTGCTGCAGGCAAGGGATGCTACCGAGGGCCTCTCTGGGGTCCTCCAGTTTTTTCAGTAAACATGAGCCCAGTCAGGATTCCTGGGAGAACAGCCCTAACCACTGAGCCATGTGGCTGTCACACTGGATCCAAGTGACCACTTGAGCTCATGGTACACAGGGCTCTTTGCGTGAGTCCTGAGGAGTTTTTCTTACAAAAAGAGTTTATTTTGGGTGTTGAGGTATAGGTCAGTGTAGAGTGCTTGCCTAGTGTGTGTGAGGCCCTGGGCTCCAGCCTCAGCACCAAATGGGTGGGAGGATGCTAAGAGTGAACCTCATATTGCCCAGCATGGTGGCACAGGTCTATAATCACAGCACTTTGGGAGGCTAAGGCAGAAGGATCACAAGTTCAAACCCAGTCTGGGCAACTTAGCCACTTAGTGAGACCCTATTTGGAAGGAAGGAAAGAAGGAAAGGAGAAAAAGAAGGAAGGAAGGAGCAAGGCAGGGATGTAGCTCAGTGTGAAGGCAGCCCTAGGATAGATCCCCAGTACTCCTCCCCAAAGGAGCCAGCGTTTATCTATCTATCTATGTATTTATTATGGTACTGGAGATTGAACCCAGGGCATTCTACCACTAAGCTGCAGCCCCAGCTGTTTTTTTTTTTTTTAAATTTTGATACAGGGTCCCACTGTTTCCCAGGCTGACATTAAATTTCAATTCTTCTGCCTCCATTTCTTACAAAGAATTTGGACTGTGAGGGAAGTGGCCTTTGGTCAACTGGTCTTGCCCCAGGGTTCCTCCCTGGGACTAAAGCCTGGCACACCAACCTTCTTTCTTGTTACAGGCAAGTCCTGGGCATGTCCTGTAGGAGACAGTCTGCGTATGGCATGAATTTGGGAATATGATTCCAACTGGGTGAACTGGTGGCCTTGGCCTTCATTGCTTGGAGTCTCTGTGTCCTAATGTGTGATGCGGATGCTGGGGGAATTACTTTTCTTCTTTTTTCTTTTCTTTTTTCAGAGCCAGGGATTGAAGTCAGGGCCTTTGCACTGAGCTACATTCCCAAGAATCCCTTGCCCTACTAAATTTTGAAACAGGGTCTTGCTAAGCTGCCCAGGATGGGCTGGAACCTCGTGATAGTATAATTAAGATAAGCATATATACCTTAAGGGGGAGTGTGTAAAATTTGCCTAAAATTTAAAGATAAAATACAAGGCTTTAGAAAAATGTCCTCCTTGCTTTGGACCATGCACGGAGGGCTGTCCTCAGGGGCTGTCCTCGGGCTCTTCTGTCCTCAGGGCCCAGGAGGCAAAGAGCAACAAAGCCCATGGGTGGAACCCTGCCTTTAAAAACCACTGTATTGTATTTTTAAATGTTGCAAGTCAGGGAGCGGAAGGTAAAAGGAGTCTGGATTTGATCAGTGCACACTGTGTTTTACTATTACACTGAACCCCATTACTATGCACAGTTGATACATATTAATCAAAAATAAAAAAGAATACATGATCATTGTAAGAAAAAAAATAAAGTACACAAAAGGGATGCACAAGTCCTTCCCAGAGGGAATACTGTTAATGATTTGCCTTCTTTCTACCTGTTCTTTTTTCCTGTCTGTGTACCCACAGTTGTACCCACAGACTCATGACCACACATTTACACAGATAGGCACATATGGAGACGCATACTCACAGAATCACAACTATAGACAAGTGACAAAGACAGCAGATACAGAGTAACTGAAACATGGAGAGGCACCCCCCACACACACATGCAGTACAGTTGCACACACACATGTGCGGAGGCCCACATATGCACAAGTGACAGACAAACACACCTGTGCATGCACTGCCTATGCATAGTGCCATGTGGACATGGATATACACAGAGAGGCACACAGAACCCCAGTCATGGGAACATATCCCTGAGCACACACGTGTGATTTTAAAACGTGATCAAACTATTCTTTCTCATCCACAGCCTATCTTTCCCCCATGGCTTGTTTCAAACTGTAACAAATAACAGCAGACAATCAGATACCACAAATATTACCATATGGGATGCTTGTTTCAGATAACTTTTTAAAATTCAAGCAAATTGATACAGTTTAAACTCCTCTCTTCTTCCCCAGCTAAAGGTGTATCGTGCCTGTGCACATGAGATACTTTTTGCAACATAGACACGGATTCATAAACAACTGTAACAATCATTTTTACATAAATGGCTTGGCAGTGCGTCTCCTCTGGCATCTTGCATTTGCTTCTCGCTTTCCTTCCCTCGCTGGGCATGGTAGGTGCCCTCCCCTGTCACTCCTTTGATCCACAGGGGGCCTCCAGCTGTGGCCTTGACCCTCTCCCTCAGCCGTCTCCGCTTCCCCCAGCCTCCCACTTCTCTTTCTGGTCCTCTCTGCGCCTCCGCATCTCCTCCCTCCCTTTCCACCTCTAGGCGCTGCAAGCCTCTGGCTGAAAAACTGGAAGGTCACCCAAGGAAATACAAAGGAAAAGGCATTTTGATACATTTCAGAACAATACCTCCCTGCACATTTTCCCACATTTTTTATTAGTGCATATTGGTTATGCAGATTAATGGGTTTCATTTTGCCCTATTTGTACATGCACATAACATACTTTAATCATTCTCACCCCCCCTTTGCCCCACCTCACCCCCATTTTACTTTTATTGGGGGGAGGGTGTCAATGTATATAATCCCTACACATTTTTGCAATTCTATTTTTGTATTTAGGGTTCTTATGCTTTTAGAATTAACTTCTGCATAGGGTTTGAGATCTAGAGCTAAAAATGAATGCATTTTTCAAAATGGCTAGCTTATCTTCCAGAGGAACCAACGAATAAAGATTTTCCTTGAGAATTTTGACTAGAATTGAGGGATGAAGGAGAGCTTCTTAATTTCACTTTATTACAGAAGGAATATGAGAATACAAATAAGTTGTAAAAAATTTAAACATTGATTCTTTTAGTAATTAGAACTAATTACAAATGAATCCCCCCTGCACCCTGGCAATCTCATTTGCCTCTTCCTAGGGAAGCTCAGTGTGGTCCGTGTGAGGTTAAATTATTGATTCGCTTTCTCCCGCCCCGTCATACCTAGAGACTTTTGCACACTTGCCATGGCTTTATGGTTGGCAGAAAGAACTTTACACTCTGGTATTTGGGCTTCACCAAAGGGACATTAGCAAATGATGTTCCCAATAGGGATATGAAGTGTGCTTCCGGCTGAGATTGTCTCTCAGGCTTCTGTTTCATGCAGAAAAAAATGCCCCAGGGGGCACCTGCAGGCCCTGCAGCCTGAATGAGCACCAGAAAGAGGTTGGGGTGGGGCTGCATAGCCATCTGCGGACACATTTTGTTTCTGCCAACATTTTGTTTCTTTATTACATGGCAAGGTACTAGTGAATATAAGCTGTATCATATATATATATATATATATATATATATATATATATACACACACACATACATATGCAAATGCAATTGGAATGTTATGCATGGTATTCTATGATTTATAATCAGACAATGTTTTATATAGAGTTATATGTATTATAAATATGATATAAAAATAATGCACATATTTATTTTATATCCTGGCCTAGCCCTAACATTTTGAGGGCCTAGAACAGGAAGATAAATGGAAGTCCAGATATTATATTTAAAAGGTATAACTCTAACAACTGTCTAATCAAATGCATCACATTCCCTCACTTTGACATCCACTTTCATAATGACCTGGAAGGCCCAGTTCAGGCTGGAATTCTCAGATACCTCTAAGTAGTATGCTGGAATGTGGTGAGCTATCATTGGCTGACCCCTGTCTGTCACCTTGGCTGGCTCCAGTTTCTATAGTAGAGGCCTCATATGCGCACACAGAGCTTGCCCATCCAGGCAGTCTGTCCCCAGTCCTCAGAGTAGCCACTCTAGCACACACTGGTGGACACTGGCCATAAAGGAAGGGGCCCAAAAAGGACCCAGAAGCATTTACGGCAGTCTAAGCAAGAGAATTCAGGGTCCTGGTATGTGAGTATATCTAGGCTATGCGTCCTCTTACCATGGAGACTGTCCCTTCTTCCTCTTGTGTAGTGGACCTTTCCCTATTCAAGTTACCTCCCATGAAAAAGCACACACTCTATCCTTCCCTGGTATCCAGCCTTGCTGCTGTGTCTTTGCCCCTGTTGTACCACCAGCCAATGATATGGAAGGAGAGGCCCAGTCTCTCATCTCCTCCCTCCTCACAGTCCCACCCCAACTCTTCCCAGTCTGCCTTCCAGTCTTTGTTCCCTGAAGGCTCCAAAACACCTTTTAGGTCATCAAGGGCCTTTCTACCACTTCGCAGCCCTCAAGTTACTTGGCCTCCCTGCAGCATTTGGCTGCTCCCTGCTCTGGGCACTCTTTCCTCAAGGTGTGAGTGATCAACTGATCAGCACTACCCAACATTTCCCCACTCTTCCTCTGGGGCCTCTGAGGCAACTCTGGGTTCCCTGCCTCCTATGAGATAAGATGAGCCTGTATAACTTGCTTTGCCAGCATACTGGAAGATAGAAACCTTAAGAACCTGCCTGGATTCCCAGGTTCCTTTCCTTGCTGGGTGACTGTGGAGGCTACTTCAGGATGGAGCCTTCTCAACCCAAGTCCTGAGGGACCTTGATGAGCAGAGTCCCTGCAGACTCATGCTGGACCTGTAGAGAGAGGGAGGGAGAAAGAAACGTTTGTCTTTATAGGCCTTCAGCATGGCAGGGATATTTGTTTCTGCAGCACAAGCTGTCCTATACTGACTGCTGCTCTTGGTATCTACCGAGCAGAACTCCCACTGTTTCTTCCCACTCCTTACTTGGCATGCTGCTTTTTAGTCCCTTTTGCTGTCTTTTCTCCTTCTGTCTGGCCTCCTTTTCTTTCTATCCCCCCTTTTCTCCAACTTCATCTCCTATGCCCACCCCCTCTACTTCTCCTACTGTCTCCCTACAGAATCTGTAGCACCAGTGGCTCATAGATTCACACCTCCTCCTACCAGTAGATTCCATCATCTACCAGACGCCTCCTGTGGGTCAGTTGAGGCTCCTTAGACCCAGCAAATACCAGCGCAAAGTCACCATCTTCCTTACCACTCAGCAATGCAAGCTAGAAGCTGGGGGTTACCAGGAACCTCTTCCTTTTCCATCTACAGTCTGTTTTCTATTTACAGTCCATCACTAAATACAAGATACTGACCCCTGGGACCCAGGCAGGATTTTCTATCATCACTGCTGTGCTGGTCCAGCCACCATTGTCTCCCACGTTGATACTGGCAGCAACTCTTTTTCCAGTCTTGCTGCTGCTTTCAATCTTACCCTTACCGTCTACTTTCCCTATGGCAGCCAAAGGAGTCTTCATAAAGTCCTCTCAAGTGAGAGTTGTGCACTTAACTGCTTACTGTCAAAACTTGTCAAGGGCCAGGGATGGTGGCACATGTCTATAATTCCAGCACTCAGGAGTTTGAGGCCAGCCTGGGCTGCATAGTAAATTCAAGGCCTTCCTGAACTACATGGCGAGATCTTGTCTCAAAAAACTAAAAACAAAACAAAACAAAACAAAACAAAAACAAAACAAAACAAAAAAACTGGGCAAGGGTGTGCCATGAAACAACTTTGCATGGATTAACTAGGCACCAAACAGATTTCTCTCTGCCACATTGTATAACATAACTGCCGCTTCCTCCTGATGGTCAGGATCCCATTGCCCTGCCGAGAGGGTGACTCTTCCTGCTTGCATGAGGAGTCTAAAGTGCCCAGGCAGTGACAATAGGTTTCCTACAGGTCAAACGAACTCTCCTTGTATTCCTAGACAGAATCATTCTTCATGTGGGAACCAGGATCTCCAAGGCCTTAAGGCCCAGGGCTGTGGGGATGGAAAGCACTAATTCACAGGTAGCAAGGAGTGATGGTGAGCAGCACGTTCTTTCTTCTACTCCTTGTTTCCCGGAATCTTCTTACCTATGACATAGTGTATTAGTTTCCTCTTGCTGCTGTAACAAACTACCATAGATCTGGCAGATTAGAACAACATAAATCTACTACTGTAACAAACTACCATAGATCTGGCAGATTAGAACAACATAAATCTACTACAGTTCAGGAAGTCAGGAGTCTGAAATGCCCTCACTGGACTAAAATTTAGGGAAGTAGAATTGTACTCCTTCCAGAGGCTCTAGGGAGAATTCCTTTTCTTGCTTTTCCAGTACTCAGAGGATGACTACTTCCATGGCTGATGGCTCCTCTTCTTTTTCAAGATCAGCAACAGCTGACTGAATCTCAGTCTTCATCAGTCTCTCACTGTCTCTCCTGCCTGTCTCTTGCACTTCTAATCACCATTTACCCCATTCCCGCTATTCAAAATACTCCTTTTATTTCAAAATCCTTAACTTTATCACATCCTGCCAAAATGGCCCCTTTTGCTATGTAACTTAACTTATTTGTAGGTTTGGGAAATTACAATGTGTATATCTTTGTGATTGGTTGGTGTGATATTTTTTTTTTTTTTTGTACCAGGGATTGAACTCACAACCTCGCACCTGTCAGGTAGGTGCTTACACCACTGAGCTAAATCCTTGGCCTTGGTTGGTTTCTTTGAGACAGGTTCTCATTATGTGTTTCAAGCTGGCACAGATTAGCCTTAACCAACAGCAATCCTCCTGCCTCTACCTCCTGAGTGCTGAGATTACAGGTTTGTGCCACCATTCCTAACTACAATGTTCATATCTTTGGGACAGGATGTCATTATTTTACCTATCATACATGGACAAACTTTGCTTATCTTTGCAAAGTATTACCTGTGAACCAGTGATCTTTAGCTATAATCTTTTTTTCCATTCCTGGGAATTGAACCCAGGGTCTCCACACTGAGCTACATCCCCAGCCCCATTTTTATTTTTGTTTTGAGGGAGGTTCTTACCAAGACACTAGGTTGTCCATGCTGGGCTCAAAACTTGTACTTCTCCTGCCTCAGTTTCCCAGAGTTCTGGGATTGCAGGAGTGAGCCACCACACTCAACAGTTAGCTGTGCTTTTGATAGGTGCTTCCATTCCTTTACAAAACTAGCAGATTTGGGGTGACACAGTAGGTGATATGACCAGTGCATCTCATGGCCTTGTGTCCGCCCTCACATTTCCTTTGCTATAAAATGAGTCCATTTATTTGACACAGTGTTAATCTGGAGTCCTGTGCTGGTGGACAAAACACTCTGTAAACCCTTGGTTAACGCTTGGCTCAGGCCCTGTGGGTAAGGAAGAGAAACATACACGTTTATTCCTAAGTTAACTATTGCTGCTTGCATGAAGAAAGGGATTGCTGTGGTCTGAACATGCCCTTCAAGTGTCATGTGTTGGAAACTTAATCCTCAGTGCAAATGTTGAGAGATGAGACCATTAAGGGGTGACGAGGTCATGAAGGCTCCACCTTCATAAGCGGATTGATGCCATTATCTTGGGAGAGGGTTAGTTATTACAGAAGTAGGTTCGCCATACAAGGGAGAGCTCGTCTTGTTTGCTGTTGCTCTATTGGATGTTCCCCTTCCTCCTTCTACCACAGGATGACACAGTGGGAAGCTTCACCAGGTGTGGGGACCACACTTTTGGACTTCTAGCCTCCAGAACTCTAAGAAATAAATCTCTGTTCTCTGTAAATCATCCAGTCTCGGGTATCCTGTTATATAGCACATAGGCTATGACAGAAAATTGGTATCAAGGAATGGGGCTGTTGTTGTAGTAAATATCTGGAAATCTGGAAGCAGCTTTAGAAGTGGGCTATGGGTGGAGACTGGAAAAATTGGGAAGAACAGAATAATGAAAGTCCAGATGGTTCTAGATGCCTGTTGACAGATGAATGGATAAAGAAACTGTGGTGTATAAACACAGTGACATATTAGTGAAATCATGGCATTTGCAGGGAAATAGAACTAGAAAATATCATGTTAGGTGAAAATGAGCCAGAATCAGAAAGCTAAATATTGCATGTTTTCTCTTATATGAAAAACTTACAAATAAATAAATAAAAGAGAGAGAACAGGAAACCACGAAGCAGACTTCCAGAGCTGGGGAAGGGGAATGAGGGAGGGGGGAAGAAAGGGAGAAGGTGGTAATAGGATTGAAATTGATTAAAGATGTGTTAAATGTATTTATCAAGTTCCCCAAAATAAAGTCCTTTATCATGGAATAACTTTTTGAAAGTCTAGATTGTTATGAGAAGACTAAGGGCAATTCTGGTGAGGAATAAGGAAAGAAGAGCTGTAGGAAAAGTCAAAATATTCCTAGTGATTACTTGAGTGGCTGTAACCAGAATATCGGCAGAAATATGGATGGTAAGGCCAGGGATTTAGCTCAGTGGCATAAGTGCCTGCCTGGCAAGCGTGAGGTTGTGAGTTTGATCCCCCACCCCGTACCAAAAAGAAAGAAAGAAAGAAAAAAGAAATATGGATGATAAAGGTCATTCTGATGAGGTTTCAGGAAGAAATGAAGTGTAAGGATTGGAAAGCAGAGTGAAGGCCATCCGTGTACAGTTGCAAAGAACTTGATACAATTCTGTCCATGTCCTAGGACTTAGGGGAAGGATAATGAACTAGCATTCTGCCTAAATCTAAGCAGCAATGTGTTTATGATGCTCCTTGGACTCTTTTGGCTGCTTCCAGTAAAGTGGGAGAAAACAGGAATGTTTTAAGGATGGAATATATAATGAAAAGGGAAACACATTGAGAAGATCTGGAAAACTTTAAGTCTGACCATGTAAAGGGCTGGGTGGGGGAGCACAGTTGGGAGAGCTAGGTGGTGGCACAGGCCAGTAACCCCAGCATTCTGGGAGGCTGGGGCAGGAGGATTGCAAGTTCCACCCCCACTTCCTACTACCTGGGCAATTTAGCAATTTAGTGAGACCTAATCTCACAATAAAAATAAGCAAAAAACGTCTGGGGATATAGCTTTGTGTAAAGGCTCTATTTTCAATCCCCAGTTCCAACAAAACAAAACAAAACATGTTTGGGAGAGAATAAGGGTGTGGCTAAGCTACTTTTGCTAGAAAGAGGTAAGAACGGAAGGCAGCCAGGTTCCATTCTTCTGGACTATGGGATAAGGACACCCAAAAGTATTTCAGAGATCTTCCAGGCAAGCAAAACACCCTGAGGGCAGGGATTCCGGAAAGGTGCCTGCAGGACCTCAGCAATCACTGTCCAGTGCTGCCTGGGGACTCCAATCCTCGCATTCCAGCGCCTGGGACTCCACAGTCCTGGCTGAGCAGCTCAGGTATGGCTCATGCCACAGCTCTGGAGGGCTGCGTCTCTGCATGGAGCTGATTCTGTAGATGTGACCTCCACACAGATTTCAAGGTTGAATCAGGCAGGGACAGGGACTTCCTGCAGCTGCAGAGCTACCATAGACAGTAACCGCTGGGGCAGTGCCTAGTGGAGCTGTGGGAGTGGGGCCAGCCTGGACACCCCAGAACTTTAGTTAGCTGTGTGCAATTCCAGCCTGAGAGAAACAACTGGGTGGATGGAGCCGAGCAAGTCAAAGTGAGGCAGCTGCCTGAGGCCTTGGGGTTCAACTCCCAGCACAATGTGGTGACTATTTTCCATTTTTAAAACTCAATGTCAAAAAACAAAAACAAAAACAAAACAACGACAACAAAGAAAACCCCTCAGTGTTAGCCAGGTGTAGTGGTACATGCCTGTAACCCAGCACTCTGGAGGCTGAGGCAGGAGGATACCAAATTGAAGCCCAGCCTGGGCAATATAGTCACTTAGTGAGACCTTTCCTCAAAATTTAAAAACAAAAAATAAGTAAATGATGAAAAGGACTGCGGATGAAGCTCAATCCCTGGATTCAATCCCCAGTACCAGGGATGGGGTTTGGGGGAGACTCAATGTTGTTTTCTCTGCTGAATTTTGGACTTAATTTAGGACCAGTAATCACTTTCTTTTTACCTATTTCTTCCTTTTGGAATGGGCATGCCTAATCTATACCCATCCCACTACTGTATATTTATTTATTTATTTTTAGTTTTTTGAGACAGGGTCTCGCCATGTAGTTCAGGCAGGCCTTGAATTCACTCTGTAGCCCACTCTGGCCTTGAACTCATGGCAATTCTCCTACCTCAGCCTCCCAAGTGCTGGGATTACAGGTGTGCACCACCAAGCCTGGACCCCATTACTGTGTTTTAAAAAACAACTTTATTAAGAGATAATTCCCATATCGTACAATTGACTTAAAGTATGAAATTCAATCCAATGGCTTTTAATCTGTTCAAGAGTTGTACAACTATCATCACAATCGATTTTACATCCATCATTTTATTCTGAAAGTAAGAATTTTGCAGGCTCACGAAGGGAAATTTGCCTCAGGATGAATCACATGCCTTGAGTGCTTCTTTCTCTCTTTCTCTCCCTCTCTCTCTGTCTCTCTGTCTGTCTGTCTTATACTGATGATTGAACCAGGGCCTTTGCACTAATCCACATTCCCAGCCCTTTTTTTATTTTGAGATAGGCTCTTATAAGTCACTAAATTGCCCAGACTGGGCTCAAAGTTGCCAGAGTGCTGGGAGTACAGGGATAAGGTACTGTGCCTGGCTCCCCCATATTTTATTTATTTATTTATTTATTTATTTATTTATTTATTTATTTAGGGTCTTGCTATGTAGTTTAGGGTGACCTTGAACTCACTGTGTAGCTAGGCTGGCCTTGAACTCATGCTGATTCTCCTGCTCCAGACTCCTGAGTGTGCCACCATACCCAGAGGAAACCATGCACTTTTTTACTGTTTCCACCTATGCACGTGTCAACCAAATCCTAACTTTTTCTTCATTCACTGGCAAGTCAGATCCCCCACAATACAGCCATTGAGCTGAGGTGAGGGAGAGCCTGGGACCAGTGGAAGTGAGTCACAGGGGCGTCCAGCTCCAGGCTTATGCATCGCCCCTGTGCCTCTCACACCGCTCACGCCCGATCCCAGATGTGCTGCTTCAGCCTATGACGGTCTTATGACAGTTGCTGTGTCCATTTGACCTCTGGGCATGGTAACTCTGGTGGAACCCAGATCATGATGGAGAGTTATGGCTGCATTTTCATTTGGTGCCCTGTGATCAGGTGTGCTACGCCAGGGGCCAGAGTGTGCCAGCAGCTGCTTTCTAAAAGGTTTATAATTTTCCCAATTGAATGGCCTGTGACAGTGCTTCAAGAGTCTGAGCTGGAACTGTCCCTTTAAGTCTTGTCAAAAATGCTATATGATGTCTGACCCACGGGGTCTTCTGGGTTTTAGGGCCCAGGAGTCAGGACTCCTTGGACTCTGGTTCTACTTGGCAGTGACTTGAAGCTGGCAACTCTTGTTGTACCTTGGAATGTGCTTTGTGTTATTTTCACATGTGCAGAGTGCCTTAAAACCCAAAGAGACCTGTATGATTTTACTTCCCTCTTACAGTTAAGAGATAGAAGATATCACTGTTTGTCCTTTATTTTTCATGATTTGGCATGTCCTGGACTAATAGAGCACTTAATTATTTTTACTGGTCTGCTAGATCCCTGAAACTTCACTGAGCTTTTCTCCCCCTCTCTAGAGTGTATGGGTTTTACTAAGGCCTGCAAAGCCCTAGCCATTTCTTGCTTGTCCATTCTGATGAGCACAAGGTCACTGATAAGACCGATGGATGCGATGTTCTGCAGGATGTCCAGCTAGTCAAGGTTGTTTTGGACTGTAATTGCATACAGGCTTGAGGAGTTAACATTTTTCTGTGTCAAGACTATAAATGTATACTATTATCTATTCCAGATGAATGCAAACTGTTCTCTGGTGGGGATGGCCAAATATCATGCACCAAGGCCATGATACATTGACCTTTTGTTTTTGATTTTTATTAGTACATATTTGCAGGACATAATGGTTACATTCTTTGTGGGGAGTTGGTACATGTACATTATAGTCTTAATTCTTTTATTTTTTTTAATCCCTGCCCTTTTTCTCCTTTCCCTCTTGGTCCCCTTCTTTTTGCAAAAGATTACTCTCCCTATTTCCTCTTATCTATCTTTTATTTTGCTCTTTATTTATATTTTAGGTCTCTTGCATAAGAGAAACCATGCAATATTTAAGCTTGTATATCTGATTTATCTCATCATTATGGTCTAAAGGAGGTCATGATAAGTTGTACAAACAAAAAGACCATATTTGGGAAGCAATTTTACTTTGGATTACTTAGGTGGATTTTCAGTAGTTCATCATTCTCCTTCACATTCTGCTTGGTTTATGCAGGAGTCAAACCGGCCAATTCAATGAATATATAGCAACGACCTTACCTTTGCATCCTTTATGTCTCGAAGCGTGGCACTAATATCTGCCATCCCATTAGTAATGCAGTAATATTTTCATTTACTATGCTGGAAGAGTTCAGAGGGTAGTTTCAGAGGTTTCTTCTTTGTTTTCTTTACTACAAATCTCTCGCCTTACAGGCCAGAGAGTCACTGTGAGAATCATGCCAACTCTGAAGATGTCTATTCAGATCACACGTTTGGGCACCAGGAAAATGGCCATGGAGGGAACCTATGGTTTAAACCTGCATTTACTACTCTCCTGGAGAGTCTCCAGGATACAGCAGGTTTTGCAGTAGTTAAATCAACTCAGACCCTGTGCAACAGTCCTAGACTCTAAGTATTCCACTTTCCTCAAGTACTTTTTGGAGAAGATGAACTGGGTGTGGAGGGGGCACTATTATTATAAGTAATTGCTTGGGTGTTACTGGGTAAGAAATAATGACATTTATTTATTTATTTATTTAGAGGTGCTGGGGATTGAAACCAGAACCTCAAGTATACTAGGCAACTGTTCTGTCACTGAACTACATTCCCACCTTTTTGACTTCTACGTCTTCCTCCTCCTCCTCTTCTTCCCCCTCCTCCCCCTTCTTCTTCTTTAGACTGGGATGATTTTCACTCTTGATTTCTTTTGATTTTGCAGATTGAGTAGTACAGCTGTCAGCTCCCTATCCATTTTGCCCCCGGGGAAGACCTTGTTCTATTAACCAAGCCATAACCCTCTGCAGGTCAGGTGACCTTGGCTAACACTGACCTTGCCACTCACTGCATACTTGTATCCACCACCTTCCTGAGGGCTACGTGTTACCACTGGATTGATGGTGTTTTAGGGTTCTCTTGTCTTCATTGCTGTCAGTGATCCAGGTTCCACCAGAGTCTCTCCCCCAGCACCCCTGGCCTACAGAGATGAGCTGCACCTGACCTCTTCATGATGTCGGCCCTCTTTGTGTGAGATGTCCCTTGTTGCATTGGTTTATGGGGTTTTCAATGGAGAGAATGGCTCTGCTATTCATTTCCTGGCTTTATGTGTATCTTTGCTTGAGCATGCCCATTTTGTTGAACTGTTTAACCCTCTTTTCCACCATAAAACATTGCAATTCAAGCATTTCTAGCTCACTTCTAGTCTATGGGCCATTACTCCTTCCATGTTTTCTAGGCCATCCTAACAATGTTTTTGTACCATTCCTGTTTTCCCTGCCAAATACTGAATCCTGTGTCTTAGGAAAGGATTCCCATACCCAACCTATCCCAACCTTAGGTGCCCCCTCTCCCAAGGATTAAGCACCTTTAGAATCCAGTTCTTGGCTCCTGATGTACATGTGAGTTGCGTGCCCCAAAGCTTCTTTGTAGCTATAGTTCCTAACTTCATTATTAAGCCCAGCATCTCCTCAGCCCAGTTACACTAATTGTCCTAGTAGCCAGAAGACAAGTGGAAACAGGTCCTCAAGGGAATGCGCAGTGTCCTACAGAACAGGGACCTCTGCATTTCTTCAAGGAATGGAAGTACAGTCATTCTTAACCAAGAGGAATGGGCCATATCTGGAGACCCAAAGGCTTCAAAACAATTGGGAGATTTAAGATTTTGTCCCATCCCCAATGTCAGGGTTCCAGTCTTTCTCAGCCACAGCATGACCTTGATGAAGTAGACTTGCTTAGGGGAAGAATTAAACTTTCCTCAGAGCTTTCTATTCTGAGGTCCCCTGCTGTCTCTGTCCTCCAGGTGCAGAACGAATCCTCCTTATGTGCTACAGAGGAAGCCTTCTGGCTTTCACACTTAGTTGTCCCCTGCTCACAAGCTTTTGTTATTTTTTTCCCCCAAAATGTTAGTTAAGGTTAACAATAACTACCTAGTGCCCTGAGGTTGCTTCCCATGGATATTTCTCCGATGCCTGATAGGTTGCCCCCACCACTGTATTTCCACTGTAAGCTACCCCAATTCACCAATGGTTAAAATCTTGACAGTTGCACTGTCACCTTATGACAGGGACTGCTTTTGCCCCACCTACCACTGTGGCCAGGCAACAGTGAGATGGAAGCTCAAATTCCAACATCCCACCCAGCCTCGGTTCTCTCAGTCTGTGACAGGCTGGGTTTCCTGGGAGTAGAACTTGGTAGACATCAGCGTGCGGAGGGCTGTTAAGGAGTGCTCTCAGGATCCGCATTTGTGGGTTGAGGAAGAAACTGGGCTGTACACCGTGTCAGTTTCCTGCTGCTGTAGCAAATACTCACAAAAGTTGTGGCTTGAAAGCACACAAACCTTTTAAATCTCATAGGTCTGGAATTCAAAAGTGCAAAATGGGTCTGCAGGGCAGTATTCCTGCTTGATGCTCTATGGGAAGGATCTATTCCACAGTCATTTGCAGGTTTTAGAGGCTTCGCACCTTCCTTGGGTGCTTCCATTCTCTACATTGTCTCATTTTTTCTCACTCTGATCCTCTCCCCTCCTTCTTGTAGGATCCTTGTGATTACATGGTGCCCATCTAGATAATCCAGGATCATCTCAGCAAAGTCCCTAATCACGTCTGAGAAACTCCTTTTACCATATAGGGTAGCAAATTCACAGGTTCCGAGGATTCGACTGTAGATGTATGCTTGTGTGTGTGTGTGTGTGTGTGTGTGCGTGTGTGCATGTGTGTGCATGTGTATGGGGGTGTTACTTTATTCTGCCCACCATAGACAGTCTCCACAGAGGCTTCAGCTGAATGTGCATGGAGCTTTGAGACTGGATGTCTGAATCGCTGGGGTAAGGAAACCTTTACACCTCCGCATCAGATGAGTTGTTGGGTGCAGGTCTGTGTTTTTAGACAATCCCTAAGGGAGCTGACAGCCCTCCTGTGCCTATTGGGAGAAGCCCTTCACGCCTGAGGTGTGACATCCTCACAGTGCCTTGCCTCTCATCTAGCCGCACAGGCTTTCACCCTAGGACTTTGGCCTGCTCTTCCCTACGCCCACCTGTCCTTCTGATCTTGACTCCATAGCTACATCCTCCAGGAAGCCTTCCCTCAGCTTTGCTGTTAAGGTTATTTCCCTCACAGCTGGGTGAAGGGATGCTACATTTGAGGACATTACTCTTTATGTTTATTGGAGTCAAACTCCCTCAGTGGACTGAGTTTGCCAAGGCGGGGATGGGGATTGATTTTGCTCAGTCTCGAGTGCCTTTCTCTGGGCACAGTGGATCTTACACCTGTTGGTGCTCAGAATATGTCTGTTGCATAAAGGGAGGAAAAAGTCTTCTGCTTTCTTTATAAGTGACCCCATTACATTTGATTGTTTGGATCATGTGTTGTTCATGCATTTTTCTACTTGATGAATATGTAGGCTGCTTCCAATGCTTTGATAGTTCCCACGATGCTCCAGTGAGTGTTCCCATGCCTAGTTTTGTCCCTCTACCTGTAGTTTCTGGAGGACAGATTTTAGAGGTGAAACGCCTAGACTCACAAATCTCTGGGGATGGGATGAAGAATGGATAAGAGGCCAGGTCCTCCCTGGGTAGCAGGACCCATCACGTGCTCCCTGGCTGTGTTTCTGCCATGGGCACAGAAAGAGCACAAGAAGTAGACACACAATGGAACACAGAGGCACAAAACAGCCCACAGAAGCAGCAGAACTGACCCTTGCAGGGTGAGCCCTGGTGGCACTCAAGGTCCCAGGCCTTGGGTTCCTGCCACCCAGCTGTGTATGTCCTCACCTTTCAGACCTCAGAAGGGCCTCTTCATCTGAAGTTGGTGCCATTGGCTTACCAATTTTCTGTATTTTCTACCAAAGGGCACCAGCTGCAACAAGTTCTAATTCTTGTTATTGTTGTCTAGGATGTGACTGTCTCATTCTCTCCTTGGAAATTGACAGAGATGCAGGATTGTGTGTGTTGCGGGGTGGTGCTTTGCATGGGGGATGTATTCTGTGGGGTGGAAAATTGTATTTGTGCTAAATACACTCACATTAGCTTGAATTCACTTGTGGCCTTGGTTTAGGATGCTCTAGGTCTCTGTTCCTGGCTCCATCTGGTTTATAGCAGGGTGGGGTAGGCTTCCAGAATTCTGCAGAGGGTGAAGGAGGCAGTGTGGATGGTGGAACAGTCCTGGGGCCAGACACCAGACATGAAGCCTGACAGGTGTGTAGATAGAGCAGCAGGACCGAGTAGGGCATCATTCACAAAGGAGGCCGAGGGTAGGGGAGAGCAGATGAAGGGGAGCAGCTCGGGGTCTGTGCAGCTGCTAGGGTTTGCGGCTGAGGCTGCAGCAGGCCAGTGTTCCCCCCGGGGCAGTGGGAGCTCTTGTGACTGCCTGGGTGGCTGAGGGCGAGTGAGGGTCCCCTCCCCCTACCATGGTCCCAGGGTACCAGGTTGCAGGCTGGGAGTACACGAACGGCATCTCCACGTGAGTGCTTAGCACACAGCCTGACACAGGCGCCCACTCTAAATGTCAGGGTGTGTGTGGCCGGCTTCTGCCCTGGACTGGATGTTTGTGTCTCCTCACGATTGTCTCTGTTGAAGCCCTAAGCCCTAAGAAAATGGTGTGAGGGGGGAGGGCCTACAAGGTTATATGTCACCTGTGTCACTGGCCCTTTCTCTGTGCATACGGTGTGGGGGGCACATGGAGGTTCCCACAGGGCTTGTGCCCACGGCTTCCTCCAGCCCCATCCACCAGGGCAGTCCTGATTTGTGCCCTCACACCTAGTGGTTTGATGTCACATGTCCTCCCCAGAAGACCTAGTCATCTGCACTCCCCAGGCAGGGTCCCCTAAGCCCCACCCTCAACCCTGTCTCTTGGTCGCAGCAGTGTGCCAGCTCACACCTTGCTGACTCCTTTGGGCCCAGTTACCCTGGCTGCAAGTCCATGGAGAGCCAACCTCTGAAAAATGATGGCAAGCCCTTGTCCCTGTGTCATTAATCCTCCCGTGACCGAGGCCTTTCCCCCAGGGTGGGTGCGGTGACGGATTGCACCTGCTCTGCCTCTTGAGGACTTGGGCTGGTGGGAGGCATCGACAGCATTTCCCAAGTGAAATGCCACATGGAGATTAATAACCCCTGAGCTGCAGCTCTGGGTGTGCCCGGCCCAAGCACAGCCAGGGCCTTGGGCCTGCAGGAGCTCTGATCCCTCACGCCGCCCACCCTGGTCCGCCTGGCCTTCGGAGGAGCAGAGCTGTTTGCATGTTCTCTGTCCTGCTTGGGATCCCAGGATCTCCCAGAAATGGTTGTCTCAGCTTCATGCCTGAAACCTCAAACA
This sequence comes from Dasyprocta punctata, assembly GCA_004363535.1. Lineage (NCBI taxonomy): Eukaryota > Metazoa > Chordata > Mammalia > Rodentia > Dasyproctidae > Dasyprocta > Dasyprocta punctata. The sequence goes on along the minus strand of RJWM01000132.1, from coordinate 242,184 downwards.
CAAATAATTTTCAATTTGCCTGGGAGTTTCAATCGCACAATCCAATGTTAAATAATAGATTAGATGCCTCCGGGAGAGAAACAGGATTTAAGAAGGAGAAATAAATAAAAGGAAAAGTAAAATTCAGCCTATGGGTTTGGAGAATAAGCAGGCAGCTTCCCCTCCTGGCCCAGATTCGCTGGCCTCCTCCCTTCTTCCCTGGATGGGACAGCAGGTCTCTGAGCCTCTGGGCATTACCATCCACCTGCCTCAGCCTCCCCACTAGAAGGCTCCTGGCATCAGCAGACCCCTGCTCCACCCCAGCTGGTGGTGGCCAGGTTTACTCACTCCACCCCCCACCTCTGCTCCAGGCCCTGCACCCCAAGGACAAGCCTGACTTGTAGTCCTGGCAACCACTGCCCGCCCAGGCGGACAGGAACTGATACACAGACTGTCACAAGCAGCACTCAGGCAGTCACAGACAGGCCGGCACAGGGGCCAGCACAGCAGACAGAGGCAGGCGAGCAGGCAGGATCTGATGGGCTGGCACAGACACGGCTGTAGCACGGCAATGGCTTCTTTCACAGGGCGATGAAGAGGGTGTGTCTATGGCATGTGACCTGCCTACCATCCCTGCAGCCCAGCCATCTCCAGCCAGTGATCTTTCTGTCTGCTCATCTTAAGTGCCCCTCCACTGGTTATAGTCTTCCTGGTCACTGGAGTGGGCAACTTGTCCACGGTCACAGATTTCCTCCTTGTCCTGTTACCCTCAAACTGCAGTTCTCTGTCCCCTTCCCTCTTCTGTCACACATGCTCAGGAAGTGCCAGCTCTCACCTTTGCCAGCTGCCCCTGAGCAGCAGGATGGCACCCTGGGGACCCGGGGCCAAAGAAACTTCAAGTGGACACTCGCTGGCACCTAGGGGTGTCCCTCTGTTTCCAGGCAGAACACGGCTTTCCCTTGCTGCAGTGATGGGTGAATTTATAATCTGCTATCGCAAAATCTTCTTACCTCCTTGGGACACCCAAGAGACAGTAAGCACACTAACAGGTAAGGACAAGGACATCAGGCCAAAGTACTGGGCTTTGAATTCTGCGATAGTACCTTAATAGCTGCGTGGCCTTGGACAAGTTGCTTAATGTCTCTGTGTCTCAATTTCCTTATTTATAAAAAAAAGGGATAGATATAATTGTATTATATGTCTTACAAGCTTATAGTGGGGATTAAATAAGATAATATATATGATATGTACATTTAGATATATAATTTAGACGTAATATTTATATTAGTTATAATAAAATAGTTAAATTTTAATTATATAATAATTTATATTAAAATGGCCCTACATCATTTAGATTCAAAATTCAGATATATACTTAGATATTGTCTAACAATATGTAGCATATAAATACATTTTATGTATAATATGTACATATCTGAAATGCTTACAGTAGCACCAATAAGTAACTAAATAGCACAATTATCACTTCAGGGGCCACAGCAGAAGGGAACACCGGTTTGTGTGAGGTGACAGCCCTGGAGAGAAAGGGAAGAGGAAGCTGGATTCAGGGCACCCATAGGAGGCGGGGCGAAAGGCAGAGATGTAGGGTTGGTGGTGCCATGGACAGCCCCGGAGAGGGGGGGGGGCGTGTGCCCTGCAGGTGGGGTGGGCAATTTGAGATGCCCCCCCCCCATACCTGAGAGGTGATGTGGCCAGCAGAGGGGCAACCTCCGGGGTGTAGCAGGAGCGTGCACCAAGCTCCCCCGGGGGTGTGCGGGCAGGGAGCAGGGTGCGGGCTATGGGATCCGGAACGAGGGGCGGCTGAAGATGTCTTTTCACCTTGTGGGTGGGCAGCAAGGTAGGAAGGCAGACGGGGGAGGGAGGGCGCGGAATGAAAGCAGGCTGAGGAGCAGGGCGGAGGGCATTTGCTGGGGGAAGAGGACAGAAATGGGGCACGGGTTGGAGCGGGTATGGGCTGGTTTTTGCCTTAGGGGTTAGACCAAAACCTTCCCACAAAGGAGCTATGTCCCCACCCCTATTCATTTGGTTTGTTTGTTTATTTATAGACAAGGTTTTGCTCAGGTGGGGCTCAAACTTGTGATTCTCATGCTTCAGCTTCCCAGAGTCCTGGGTTTGCAATCATATGCCAGTACACCAAGCTACCTTTTTTGTTTTATGAAGTGGGGTGATTCTAGCTTGTTTTCTGCTGATGGGAAAGCTGGAGGAGCCAGGTGTCCGTGCCTGGTGATGCTTCTTAGAGAAGACAATGAGACTGGAGTCCAGAATACCTGTGTGTAGGTGTATCTGTATGTGTGTCCATGTGCATCTGGTTCTGTGTGCATGGTTCTGTGAGTGCACGTGTGCTTGCGTCCATCTCTCCGTGTCTGGTACGTCTTGTGTGTGTTGGTGCCTGACTGTGCATGTGTGCCCGTGTATCTGCGTGCACTTGCGCGTGTTGTGGGCGAGGTCGGAGAAGGCCTGGCTTTCCATGCCGGAGAGTGGAGAACACTCCCCAGTGGGCAATGCTGCTCCTGTCCTAGGCCCAGATTAGGGGCGCTGGGGTCCCGGGAAGCTTGGTATTAGGCTAGGGGGTCCCCTGGAGCTGGTGGGCTCAGGAGTAACTTCCGGGTCTGCCCAGAAACACCGGAGAGGCCGGATCTGAAGGTGCACGGTAGGGTGACTGGGAATGCAGCCTCCTTAGGCCAGGAGATGTGCCGTCCGCCTAGAGCCGCGCACAGTCGGAGTGTTGCCGCCACTTCGTGGCCAAGTCAGGGATTGCCGGGCCGGGCTCAGGAGCGAGGACTTAGCGCCATCTGGTGGTAGCACAGGGCCTCTGCGCCTGTGGACACGAGGTGTGTTGAACGGAGCTGGGTGGGCGGAGACAAGAGCGAGGGGCTGCAACTACGGGGCTCTGCAGAGAGCTGCGGCTATAGCTCTGACCCTTGAGGCTTCGCTGCTCTGTTCAGGCCATTCTGTGCCTCGGTCTCCTCGTCTGTAAAGCAGGGTGAGGCACGTGTGGACAGGGCTGCTGGGAGAGGGGTATTAGCCAATGCACGGAGGGCGGCGCCCAGCAGCCACACGCTGTGGCTCTGAGTGTCAGACTCAGGCTAGTCCAGCAGGCTGTGTGGCAGGGCTGCCGAAGCCCCGAGATTGGGTAGGGCTCACTTCCGCCTGCCGCCCCCTGCCCTAGGCTTCAAGTCAACCAATCTGCTCCCCCTCCTTCCTCTTCCTGAGGGTGGGAAAGGACTGGGAGTGGCCTCGGCCCAGCCCTAAATCCGGGGTCCCTCCTGCTGTCCCCTCACAGTTGAACCCCTGGTACGAAAAGACTGGACAGTGGGAAACAGGAAGCAGCAGCGCCAGCCTCCCGCGCAGGGGGCCTGAGAGCAAAGCAGCTGGGCTCCCGCACTGTCCTCTCCCCACACCCAGGGGGCGCCTGCTTGTTCCCCTTCCCGGAGCCAGTGAGCCCAGGAGAGGGGCCAATTCCGGACCATTCCACTGAGGTTCCGGCACCCAGCTGTGGGTCCCCCCACCTTGCGACACAGGCAGGGGAGCCCTGAGGAACACCAGGAGAGCTCCTTGATTGACCCTGGGGTTCCCCACAGAGACAAGGGCTCAGGGGAGATGAGCGGCGAGGAGGAGAGGTGGCCCCAGGCCTCAGTGTCACAGGCTCTCTTGGGGAGGGGCATTACTCCTGTTCCTGGAGCGGCTGCTCACCCAGAGGGTAAAGCTGACAGGTGGGCAGTGCCTGCCAGAGTGTGGTGAGGCTGCTGAAGGACTCTGACCCGGGCCCTTTGGGCGGGCCCTGCAGGGACGATCAAGCCACCTGGGAGGAATGGGGAGGAGGCAGGTTGGGCTGTCTCGGAGGCCGGAGCCGCCTGTTCACACCTGTGCACCTGTCAGGGCCTCTTTCATCTTTCTCTGAGACTCCAGCCCCTGGGGCTCTCAGGTTTCAGGGCAGACCCTAGGCTTTTCGACATCTGTTCTCCCCACCAGTCAGAGAGCAGGACCCACATCCAGGGAGGTTGTGGCCACTCAAGGACAAAGGGCTGGTAGGAACTTCAGTGGGGGTTACCCTAGAGAGGCCCAGTTGGGGGATCAAGCAGGGGGCCACTGGGGTTTAAGTAATTATTCTTTTTGGTTTTTTGAGACAAGGTCATGCTGCATAGTTGAGGCTGGTTTTGAATTCACTGTGTAGCCCAGGCTGGTGTTGAACTGTCAGTAATCCTCCTGCCTCAGCCTCCTGAGTGCTGGGATTACAGGTGTGTGCTGCCACATGCGGCTGGTATAAGCAATTATTCTCTCAAATTGATGGACCTACTTGACCCCTGGAACCTGCCTGTTACCCCATTTTAAGTCCTTAATCAAATGACCCCCACCAGTTTATACCTGCAGCAGGGTGAGCAAGTGGGACAGGGCAGAGCAGGGAAGAATGAAGAGCAGGGTAGGGGGCAGTGACACACCAGACAGTCCCAGAGGGGAAGGGGGACCTGGGCTCTCCACAGACCCACCCCGGTCATATGGACATGGGCTCATACGTGTACCCATACAAGGGACCCTTGCATGGACACACATGCACACATTCACAGAGACTTCGGCTCACATGCTCACACCTACCCACCCCCAGGCGCAGTCTTCCTCTCCCATCCCTAGACACACACACACACACATACACACACACACACACACTTCCTTGTATCCCAGGTGGAGACTGCCTCCCTAACCCCGATGAGGCTCCAGCTGGGCTTGGGGCTAGAGCTGGATCTGGCGACACTTCAGTGAATTCCAGGAGAGGCTTCAGGGCTGGGCTCTGGCCTTCAGGTGGAGGTCATGCTGGAGACCACCAAGGGCTGACTGTGGTCATTGCCTGGACCCTGTTTCTGGTCATCACCACCCAGAAAGCAGCTCCTTAGAGGGGATGTGCCAAGTGTGTGCAGGCCTGGCTGTCCCCGCGAGGTGACACAGTGAGGATGTCTTAACCTGCTCCCTCCCATGTGCACATGCAGGTGCGCATTCACACACTCACACTGTGGGGCTGGCCCAGGGCAATCCTGATCCTCTCTGAGCTGCAGCGTGGGGAAAAGCTGCCCTGCAGGCTGCCCCAGCTGGGCCTTCGGGCGTCCCTTTGCTGAGCAGATGACATGTGACGCTCTGCCTCAGGCTTCACCAAATGCACCCACGACTAGGGACACTTTCTGAGCATGAATTTAGTCTTACTCTGAATGCCAGATGCCAGGGGTGGCTATTTCTGGGTGACTGTCAGCCAGGACCTTCCCAGCTGCCTCTCACATGGGACCAGGCCCTTCACAGGTCAGTCTGTGGCTTTCCGAGCTGATGGGCATCTGCCTCCCCACACTGTGTGTGTCCCCTAAGTCCCTCAGGCCCTGACTATAGGTTGCCTCCTTCCTGAGCCTCTGGCCCCCTCTGTCAGATGGTCTTGGCCACTTCTGGCTGGAATCCAAGGGGAGGCCTCACCCCTGCTCAGGGCTCCTGGATGAAAGTGGCCCCAATGAGGCAGGAGGCAGCCTCAGTGCCCTGTCCCATCTGTGTGAGGTCCCGGAGCCCTTGGATGGGGCAGAAAGGGAGGCGGAGCGGCTCCTGCCATTGTGAGCTTGGCTGTTTCTGGCAGCACCGTGGTTTCCTCTCAGGAATCCAGAAGCATCTCCCCAGGCCAGGGTGAGCAGACTGAGCACATGCTCCCGAGAAGGACCCCAGAAAGACTGAGAAGGCAGGCAGAGACAGAGCCCCATAGTCAGGCAAAACTTCCCTCAGGTTACAAACAAAATTGACACACAGCCAGGATCACACCCATACCCTAAATTCCAACAGACACTTCCTTGGAGAATTTTTGGCATACACTGGCTTTTTTTTTTTTTTTTTTTTTTAGACAGGATCTCATTGTGTAGTCCAGGCTGGCCTTGAATTTGAAGCAATCCTCCTGCCTCAGCCTCCCAAGTACTGGGAATACAGGCATGCACCACACTGGCTGTTGATAAACTTAGCCATATTTGGTATGCAAGTGTGTGCATCTGGGGGAGGAGTTTCTTCTACTTCTTTTTCCCCAGCCCCAGAGCTGTTTCATCAGGGATGGGCTGTCCTGCAACCCTGAGGTGGCCTGGTTAGATGAATGGGCCTGGGTTGCAGGTGGTCAATGTCAGGTAACAACTCTAGGCCAAAAGCCTGCTTGGGTCAGGGGTTCAGCCTCATTCATTAACTGAGAGCTGCCTCCACTGAGACTTGTACACAGTGCCAGGGGCAGTGCCAGCCGGCAGCTTGCTGAGAGCTCACCACTGTTCCCTCGATCCTCAGGGGGCACACTGCAAGGTGCAACGACAAAAAGGACACCAAGCTGGGCGTGGTGGCGCACGCCTTTAATCCCAGCACTCGGGAGGCTGAGGTAGGTGGAGCATTGTGAGTTCGAGGCCGGCTTGGGCTACAACTTGAGCGCAAGGCTGGCCTGAGGTACATAGTGCGACCCTACCTCAAAAAAAACTAGGGCCAGAAGTTTGGCTCAGTGGCTGAAGCGCCTGTCTGGCAGGTGCGAGGTTGTGAGTTCAATCCCCGGTGCCACACACACACACACACACACAAAGAAGGGACACCAGTGAGCCTCCCTGCAGACAGGACCTCCTCCTCCCACACAGACTGCTCCTGCCCTGGGCATCCCAGTAGCAGGGCCCGCAGGTGCCTGACCCAGGCCGTCCTGAGAGGCAGAAAGTCCAGAAAGCGTGGGACAAGGTCTACAAGTTTCCACAACACCACACAAATAGACACCACTGCTCTGAAAACCAAGTGCTTTATTCAGAACCTCCCCCCAGGTCATAGAAAAGCTGCAAACCACGTGGTTTGTACAAGGCAAAGGCTAAGGGACTGCAGGACATCCCTTTCCGCTGGGGCCCTGGTCCCTAGGGCCTCAGGCTTCCCTGGTCATCGTAGCTCTTAGCTGAGCTCCTGGAGCAGCCAAGTCCTCACCCCTCCCTTGGCCAAGGAGTGAGGAGTGGGTAGGGGCATGGCCAGGGTCCCCATCCAAGGCCTCTGTCCCCCACCCAGGGCCTGCTGGTCCCACAGCCACGGCTCTGAACTTCCTCCAAGCTCTGCTGCCCCGGGCACCTCTCAGCTCCGGATGCAGAGCGCGGGGAGGAAGGGCGGTCCTGCGCACAGGCGATCGGGCGGGGCCAACGTCCTGGCCAGCGAGCCCCGCCCCTCACTCAGTACAGGTCCGCGAAGGGCTTGGAGTAGTTGAACATCAGGTAGTCCATGTAGTAGAAGTCGTAGGTGCGCTGGCGCTGCAGGGCCGAGAGTTGCGCGAAGTACTGGTGGGTGATCCTGGAGGTCGTGCGCGCCTCCTGCGAGTGCCGGTCTTTGAACCGCGGGAAGGTCAGGTTGTGCGGAGCTCGGATGAGGCTCAGGAAGAAGTTGGCGTCGTCCTCCATGCTCTCGAACTTGCCCACAAAGTCATAGTCGATGAGGCAGGGGCTACACAGCCGGCTGACGTGGTCCCAGTGGATGTCCATGCCGACGGGCCGGTGCACGTCCAGCAGATACTGAATGAATTCGGGGAAGCGCACGCCGGAGCCCGTCCGCAGTGCCTCCCGTGAGGCGTTCGCCCGGTACCGGGCCAGAATGGCCTTGCCAAAGACCGGGTGGTAGTAGCTGTTTGGGTGCTCGAACTTGTCACGGAAAGCCGAGACCAGCCTCTCGAAGGGCTCACGCACGAAGAGCATCTTGGTGTAGGTGCCCAGGCGGTGCAGGATGCCCTGGCGGTCGAAGGTATCCAGCCGCTTGAGAGCACTGCCGTAGTGGACCGTGTTGTGCTGGATGTCCGCGGTGGACGAGGCCAGCCCAGCCAGCACCATGAGCACCCGCTTCCAGTTGGAGCAGCCGGCCTTGGGCACCTCGCAGTAGAGCACGCGGTGGCGGTCCTCCACAAAGATGCGCGACACATGGCGGGGTGTGACGGGCCTGCGGCTGCTGCTCGCCCGGTACTTGGCGCAGGCCTCCCGCATCACCCGCTTGCGCTCCTGCTGACTCTGGTGCAGGCTGACCCAATGGCTGTCCGGGGTCTGGTGTCCTGGGCGGACAAGGGTCTCAGACGAGCTGTTGGCCACGACTGCCACTGCAGCTGGCATCTTTTTGATTAGCAGCCGTCGCCGGCGCTGCCGGAGTCGCAGACGAGCCCCAGTCTTTGGATGTAGTTGAGGCTGGTCAGGGACCCGCAGTTTGAGGTCTCTTGGGGTCCGGCTGGACAAATCTCGTGTGATTCTCTCTGTGGATACCTTCATGTCACCATCATGGGAACTACCTGGTTGGAGGTCCTGGGACAGGAAGGGAGGTGGTTACCAAGGTGCACAGGACAGCTGGGCACAGAGGTCCAACAAGTTAGACTTGCCAGAACTGGGGTTTCTGCCCTCTCTGCAGCCTGAGCTTTTCCTGAGAGGAGGAAAAAGGCAGGTGTTGCCCCCTAGTCTGAGTCTTGGTCCCGCATAATCTGGCCACCAGTGTGGGACTTGAGGCGAAAGTGCTATTTCAGCCACAAGATGGTGCGCTCCTCCCAGGAACCTGGCCAGGGTGGGCGGTGTGAGCCCGTGGCCTGAAGGAGTCTGGCTCAGATTTACTGTGTCAATTAGCACAGTCCAAAGGAGCCATCTAACAGGAAAGGGAAATTCATAGATCCAAAGCCCTGGGCTTTATTCCCAAGCCTCCTGGAAAGGACTGGACACATTTTTCTTTTTAAGGATGGAGTCAACATGAGCTCCAAATTTTCTTCCCTGTCCTCCCCAACTTTCTCTAGGCTGCATGCGCTGAGATTTATTTGACTCTCAGAACTTACCTTGTGGGGCTTCTGTGGCCTGATGTTGAACTTTATTCCTAAAAAGCAAACGGAGGAAAGGAGAGGGTTAGCAGCACAAGTGCCATGTGGCTCTCAGGGACCTGCTTACAGGCTGTTTCCCTGCGGGCACCCAGGGTGGAGGGAAGTTGGGATAGGCTCTGTGGAAAGGCAATTTAGGGTCCTTTGATCCCCTACCCCATGGAAAATGAGATGGCCACAAGGATGTGTTTCCATTGGTTCCCAACTGGTGCTAACTTCTCTGCATCTCTGGTGTGGCCTGCAGGTCTGGATAGCTGCCCTGCCCAAGTGTACCCACACGCCTGCCCAGTGGAAAGGTCAGTGTTCTCAGACCATCCTCACCTCACACCATGACGCCATGAAGTCACAGTGATAAGTCCCTTCTGAAGACTTTGTCCATCCTTTCTCCACACCCTGTCAGCCATGCCCTGGTTCTGGCAAAGGTGGATTTTGTGTACTTGCAACATGATACGTGTGCCCCCAGTCCCTTGAGGTGACTTTCTAGTTAGACAGTGGATACTGCTTCATACTTTGGTTTGTTGGGGAAGACAGGAGACTTCCCTTGGCAGAGTTTATGCAGCAGCCTGGGCCTCTTTTCTCAGTGCCTGCCTGGTCCACTGGGGCATCAGGGGTTCTTTCTGCTCTAGTGGCATGTGAATGGACAGTTGTGTTCTGAGGCATCACCAAATGGCACAGTCACAATCAGAAGCAGCCACCCCTTAAAGAAGCACAGAGAGGCACTGCGCCAGCCACACCTGACTGAGTCCTGGCTGCTGCCCAGAGCAGGGAGGAGGGCCATTTTGATGGCCCAGCCTTCCCTCACTGTCTCTCTGTACTGGGATGAGGTCCAGTGGCTGGAGTCCAGCTGGCAAGGGACATCAGGTCTTCCCTGGCCCGAGCCTCCTCAATTCCTCCACAGGGCCATTTCACAGAGTCTGAAGTGCTGACTTTGACCACGTGTTGGTCAGTCTGAGGCTGTGCCTGCACATCACCTTCACTTGTTAGCAAGCAAAGGGGGTGAACAAAGGTCATCTATGGGATGGAAAGTTTATATTCCATGAACTTCTTGGAACATTAAATTCCAAGAGGTAGAAACAAAGGTACAACTTGGACATGCTACCCGAATTTCCCCCACCCTGTGATGGGAATTGAACCCAGAATCTTTGCACCAAACCACAACACCAGTGCTCACTCTCTCCCTCCCTCTCTTCTTCTCTCTCTCATTTGTTCAGTATTCAGAGGACCTTGACATGTCACTAAGTTGTTCATGCTGGACTTAAACTTGTGATCCTCCTGTTTCTACCTCCAAGAGTGCCAGGATTACAGATGTGTATTTCCATGCTAGGCATGCTACCTGTTTCAGTTGCTGTTGCTTTGAGCTGGGAGGAGATGTGACCTTCTCTGGGCAAAGGTCTGTGTGCTTTCCTTTCTGAGCATTCCTGTGTGGGGTGTGTGTGCTGAAAAGCTTGGAAATAGGCCTTTTGGTCTCTTCTGGAGACTGAAGGGAAACTATGTGGTACTGGGGTGAGCAGGGCGTGCTGGCTCTGAGAGGATCCTTTTAGACTTAAGCCCTTGTTCAGTGTCCCCCTATCAGCCCCAAATCCTATTTCCTTCCTCACCAGCTACCCTCCTTCTCATTCACATCCCCTCTTCTCTGCTGACAGCTCCAGCATGATCATCCTGGGCCCAATTCTCTCTGGCATGAGGGGTTTTCTCCTGCATCCAATGATGACAGATCTCTTCAAAAGAAGGGACCTGCTGCAGCCACTCAGTTTTCCTCTACACCACCGAGTTCTCTTAATTATTTTCTTCGGGTGATGGCAGCTGGCTCTGCTAAATCACCTCTCCTCCTCAGAGTCTCAGATACGGGAATTTACTCTGCTTGTCACTCCTGTCAAATTGTCAAGGTGTGATGGCGCTTATTTATATTCCTTTTCTGGAGCAAATGAGTCATGCTAGATTTGGCCAAGAGTGGAGCTGAGGAGCCACTTCCAAAGGCATCCTGTCAGGCAGGGAAGTGGGATGAAGATGTACTCATCAAAGTCGCAGCCTCTACGGCTCCGGGTCCTGTTCTCTTTAGCCTGTGTGGGTGGACGGAAGGGTGCTGTCTGCTGGACTTCTGGACTCTGAGCCTAAACTACTTTCCCCACTTGGCCCTCTTGGAGGCTGGTCAGTTTAAGAGAGCCCTTGGCATAAGCTGGAGGGAATGTTCCTGGCAGGGTGAGTGAGTCTTCTGACTTCCTGGCCATGTTTTCCCATAAAGCTAACCTGGTTGCAATAGGCCCCTCTGAAGAAGCATCCCATAAACAGTGACAGATAACTCAAACTGTGAGTGGGCCATAAGCACTATGTTTCCAACCCTTAAACTTATGGCAGATCCTTAGGCAAAGGTGAACCTTGTCCCCACAGAGCCACTTTCAAATAAAAACAGAAACTTGAAAAGAACTTTTCCCTCTATCCAGGGTTCAGTGTCCCCGCTTTTTCTCAGGAAAAGCTGTTTCTCCCCCATGCACTGCTCAGATAATGGCAGAAGCAAAAGCCCCTTTCAGTTCTAGGTGAGCTGAAACCAGGTACCCTGCGTGTGCTGAGGCTGGTGTCCGCACATGCCGGAGTGGGCTGCGTTTCAGGACCCCGGACAGCTCCCAAGAGAGCCCTGGGCTGGGCTGTGGAGGACCCTGCCTCTGCTGCACTCAGAAGCCGCAATAGCAGTGCTGAGAAAGATTGGGTGGTGGGGTGGGGGAAGGGTTTGGTCTCAATATAACCACCACCAAATTGCCCTAGCTTCTAAATAAACAGAAAATGTAGATGAAAACAGAGAGCTTACTGAGCAACGCAAGCCCTGTCCCCCAGCCTCCTCTCCACGCAGTACCATGATGCTGCCATAGGCCCTCCTGTCTCCCCACTCCACCCCGGGTACAGGAGAGTCCCAAGGTCAGCCAACACTTGCTCCCCTCTCAGTGTCTGAGCCGTCTGGCCCCTCCTCTCAATACAACACTACAAATCTGCAAAGGAGACCCATCCCCCTGCATGGAGAAAAATAAACAACCACTTTCTCTTTTTGGACAGATGACATTCGTAGGGTGGCTGGAACACAGACAACACGATAAGAGTGAGCGCTGGTGAGAATAAACAAGGCATGAGTTATGGGGGCTGCCAAATGTGCTGTGCGCTCTGAACTCTTCATAGGATGAAGGTTTTTTTTTGTGTGTGTGTTTGGCTGAAAAACTTCCCAGTTACCCACTAAGGGGAGGTGAAGGCTGACGATGCTGTCCAAGGCCAGTTTCTTAATAAGCAGTGTGTGCAGCCCAGGTCTGGGGGAGGGCGGTAGAGGGGGATTCACCAGAATGTGTGCTGCTGGGGAGAAGGATCCCTCACCTTCTCCTCTCCAGAGACATAGGGAGACTGCTGGGTCCCACATAAAACCCCAATACCCAATACCCAGTAGGGGTGGCAGATTTTTTTTTTTTTTTGAGACAGAGTCTTACCATGTAGTACAGGTTAACCCCGAACTCATGGCAAGCCTCCTCCTTCAGACTCTCGAATTCTAGGATTAAAGGCATGTGCCAACATGCCTGGTAGGGTAGCAGTTTTAAATCAGGCTTTTGGATGGTCTGTGTAGGTGTACAACAGGGCCAGAAAAGGACCTCACTGCCTCAAAAGGGGTTGAAGTGCCTCGTGCACCCTTTACCTCCCTCAGCCCCAGGGGATCATACTTGAGGACAGTGACAGCTGCTCTGACTGCTGAAATCCCAGCCCCAGCCTCTGATGGACAGTAATGAGAGATCCTGTCACTCTGGATGCTATGACCTGGGAGAGACAGAGCTATCTGCAAAGCATCAAACCTACAGAGGGACAGGTATTGGATGAACTGTGGGGCCAGGAGAGGCTGTGTGTGTGTGTGTGTGTGTGTGTGTGTGTGTGTGTGTGTGCATGTGTGTGTGTAGGGGGTTGCCAATTCCAAGAGCCTTCCTGCATGGAGTTTGACTACTGCTTCTTGAGCACCCTGAAGTTCCCGGATAAGGTTGTCTACTTGGTCACTTTTCCATGTCCTGGATCTTCAGGTGTTTGAACCTCTGTGGGCAGATGCATCACATGTGAACTGTCCTTCATATGTCCACTTACAGGGCTTTGTCCACTTCCCTTGGATCAGCCCAGCCTGGAACAGAAGAGATACTGAAGGCCAGGCCCTCGGTGAGACCTGGTCCTCTTACAAGATGTGCACAATCCTGAGTCTAACTCTTGGTCTCATCCCAGATCCCCGGCATTGGAGGGATCGGCATCTGCTGTGCTGTCTCCCCTTTCTGTACTTGACATGAGCTTAAGGAAGGCCTCTGCGTCACTAGGCAGCCCTGCACAATGACCAGAACATGCAGCCTCACAAAGCAAGGTGAGCAGAAAAGGCACCAAGTGGACATGCTGAGCTTAGGGACCAAGTCCTGAGGGCACTACTAGGTCCCACTGCACAGGAAATGAGAAGTGGATTCATTACGGCTCTGCAGAAGAACACAGCCAATAGAAGGTGTATATGGAGAAGAAAGAGAGGGTGAGGGTGTGGGTGGGGAGAAGGAAGGGAGGGGAGGAAAGACAGGAGAGGGAAGAGAGATTTTAAGGCAATGGCTTACATAACTGGTTGTCAGACTAAAATCTGCAGGATGGGCTAGTGAACTGGAGAACCAGAGAACTGATACTGTAGCCCGAGTCCAGAGGGAGTTTGGAGACAGAATTTCTTCATTATCAGGGAATGTCAGTCTCTTAAGGCCTGTAACTGATTGGGTAAGGCCCACCCACATTATGGAGGGTTAGCTGGTATCCTCATTGTCTACTGATTTAAATGCTAATCTCATCAAAAATACCTTCTCAACACCACTGAATCCCATGGCCTAGCTAAGATGGTACACACAGGTAACTATTAAGGGAGGTATCTACATTTTCTGTGGCTACTGTGATGAAGTATCACAAATTGAGCAGTTTAAAATAAACATGTGTTCTGTCACAATCTGGTTCTGAGGTCTAGAAGTCAGTCTATAGACCTCATTCCTTCTGAAACCTCCAAGAGAGGATCTTTCCTGTCCATTCCAGCTCCAGGTGGCCCAGGTGTTCCTTAGTTTGTCATAACAGATGTTTAATTTCTGCCTCTTCTTTGCATGCCATCATGCCTCCTGTGCACAGCTATTCTCCTCTTCCTATAAACATACAAGTCGTACAGAAACAGAGCTACCCTAATGACCTCCTTTTACATGATCATAGATACTAAAGCCTTGTAAAGTCATAATTAAAGGTACTGGGGAATTGAGATTTCAGCGTTTTCGTGGGGGTGCAATTCAACCCAGAAGAGGGAGCAATGTGATTTCAGGGGTTTTAGAGAGGTCAGATGGCAGGACCAGGTTGGAGGAGGTTAAAAAATAGTCACCTGCTGGGTTGGGTCTTTGGGTCACTAGCAAAGGATCACTAGAGCTCAGTGTCCCTAGGGGAAGGACCAAGTCTTGTTTATCAGTGTCATTCTTGGCACAATGCCTGGCACACAGCAAGAGCTCAATAAATGCTTGTGGCAAGGCCAATGACACCTAGACTGAGAACTGGTCTTAGAGGTGGAAGCAGTGCTGGGCTTTTCCTCACAGCAACTCAGGTCGGGTTGGGGGTCACCAACCCCCAACAGGAGCTCCTCCAGCTCAGCACCTCACAGCCTGGGAAGGGCCCGAAAGACTGGGTGGCAAGTGTCAGAGCAGGTGGTCAGCAGCAGCCTGAGCTGAGGGGTCTGTCTACCCCCATCCTGGCTGGGTGGTCATGAAACCCAGATACCTCTTGACCTTGAATGCCCACAGCTGACAGCCTCCTGCTGAGATCTGCAGCCTGCCATGCTGGGGCCGGCTCCTGGGAGAGGACCTCGCCATGGATGCACCTCCTCTGGCTCCTTCCCTCCAGCCCTGGCCCCAAGGTGAGGGGCAAAGTGCACTGTGGGCCTCTGGTTGCCTCATGGTGCACTGCTACCTTCATCTAGGCAGCCTGTTAATGTATGCAGATTAGATGCAAAACTGAAGATCAACACACTCAGCAATTAGAGGGCAACCTGGGCTCCAGGCATAGAATTTGGATAGAAGAAACCTCACTAAAAGGTCTTAAATACTCACTTGTGTTCATGGAAAAACTCAGCTTATTAACTTCTCTGCTGAGTTCCCAGGGCACAGCCTGGAGACTGGTCTCTGTCACGGTCATGCTGCTTGGGATGCCCTGGACACAGGTGCAGCAGGGGCCCTTGGAAATGGAGTTCCAGACAGTGGAGCTGCCCCAGACAGATGTTGGTTGCTCCTGCACCCTAAAGGTGGCTCTCTGGTCAGTGTGTGGGCCTTGGGGCAGGTGGGACAGGCCATACATGTCTGGGTTGGTGCAACGTCTTCTGCCCTTAACTCTTGAGCCTCAGCCTCTGTGGGTGAGCTTTCCTGGCTGCAGACTCAGTCATAGTGGGGTCTTCCATAGTCCCATTCCTGTTGTTATAACCCAATACCCAAGCCTGGGTCATTTCTAAAGAATAGAAGTTTATTTGGCTCATAGTTATGCCAACCAGCAAGTCCAAGAGCACAGTGCTGGCATCGGCTGAGGGGCTCCCTGCTGTGCCATGACATGGTGGAGGGCATCACAAGGCAAGGGATGAGAGCTTGCAAACTCAGGTCTCTTCTCCTTCTTGTAAAGTCTCAAATCCCATCAAGAGGCCCCAACCCTGATGACCTTCTCTAATCCTAATTACCTCCCCACCCTCAAATACCATCAGCATGTGAAATGGGGGGTTAGTCTGCAACACATAAGCTTTGGGGGGGATACACTGAGACTATAGCAGGGTCATACAGTGACCCTCAACCTTCGTTGTGGCCCAGAGCAAGGCTTCTTCTCCCTTTGCCTGGAGAGTCCGCTGTGAGTCACAGATTTAAATGAGGGATCAGAATATGGAGAAAGAAGAGAAAGAGCACACTCCTCGGTGACCTTGGACTTCTTCAGCCTCACTGTATTTTTCCCCCTCTGTAAAATGGGTTAAATATGCTCATCTCACAAGTTCACTAATGTGCAAATGAAGTGAGGCGCTGTGCCGGGCCCAGTGTGAGTCCTCCGGACAGAAAATGCCAATTCCTGGTGTCCTCACCCCCTAGCTCCCTTCAGGGCGGCTGAGTGTCCCTGGACCCAGTTCTTGCATCCAGTGCAGAGACTCCGGGATGGGTCAGCAAGGGAGGGAAGTCATTCTGTCTCAGGCTGATGGGCACCTGATGGCTCTGACCGCTACTTGTTTTGTTTAGTGATTCCATTCCTTCGCCTCTGTGATTAGGATCCATGATTCAACCCAGTAGTTCCCTGTCAGCTCAGCCTCAGCTGTGAATTCCCTTGGAGCTGTCAAAAAGCTGAGCATCCGAGCTGCCCGTCAGTCAACCAGCCAGCCGGTTAGCAGGGTCTGCAAACCCAACAGCTGTCCCACCCGCTCCACACCCGCCCACCTGCCCACCACTTGCTGAGGAGGGGAGTCCTGGGCATTCCTCTTTCCATGCGCCTCACTTGTGTCAGGGAGGGGAGCTCAGCTCCTGCTTCAAAGCACTTGTCTGCCAGAGCCTGTAAGGACTCCCACCATGTCTGGTGTGTGTGTTGGTGGGATTAAATTTGTATGTCTTATGGTCTGTTATACCCTATGCATCAAGCGGACATGTCACAGTGCTGTGTGAGACGTGGGTGTGCTGTGGGGGAGCACGTGCAGGTTCACAGCCCCAGGTGGTCTCCATGAGTCTACAGCACATGACTTAGAGAAGACCACACCTTATGTTTCCATCCAGTGTTCTTCAACACAGATGGGCCTGGAAGGATCAGCAGGAGCTAGTGACTGTTGCTGCAGATGGGCAAGAACAAGCTTTCTGACACCAGCAGCAACACTGTGTGCCCCCTGCACTCCCCATTGCTGCCCACCATGCAGTGTGCTGGGGATCAGCTGCCCCATCATCCCAGAGCCCACCATGGCAGAACAGTCGTGCCCTCCGACAGCATCTGGCTGTTCATTCAACATGGACTGATGAGCCAGGCAGTGTCTTAGGCTCTGCTGACAGTGTCTTAACCATGAACAGCACAATCATGTGCTGGTAGCACCGGCAGGTAACATCAGGCAGCCCAGGGCATCAGGTGATTAATCCTGAAGGCAGTGACAATAAATGGCATGCAAGGGGAATGATGAAGACGTTCCTGGAAGAGTTTGGTGACCTTGCAATGTGAAGCAAAGCATGCAGAATGAAGGGATGGATGTAGAGATTGAAGGTGTCTGGAAAAGGGAGGGCCATGGAGGTGGCAGGGACCAGAAGGCAAAAGTCCTCACAGTCCCAGGAAAGGCTTCAGACCAGTGGTGGTGAACCTATAGCACCCATGCTGCAGTGGGCTCTTTGGATCACTGAAAGCTCTAAAAGGTTTGCTGTCACTGCTCTAGACCTCATCTTCTAAGGCCCAGAGAAGCCTGGAAGGGCTTTAAACCATGGAGTTATTTTGAATTTAAAGGCCATTGTGCGGTGGAAGAACAAAGCCAGAGCAGCAAAATAGGTCAGGAGATGTTACCATTGCCCTAGCAGGGGATGTCCGGGGCCTGGATAGTAATGAGACAGAGTGCGGAAAACGTGAAGGGTATTTCAGGAGTCCCCGGCACAGTGCTGTGCCGCAAATGGTCAATGATAGGGCCTTGTGGGCCGGTATCAGCTGGCTCCAGCTCACCTGAAGCCTAGGGGCTGGCTGGGAGCCGAGTGAAGAACACTGGCTTCTGGTTTGAATAGCTGATGAATGCTGCTGCCTTTTCCTGTGCAGGGGGAGAGACCAGTCTTGAGTTTGGGGTGACTGTGGGTCTCTCATACATGCACACCCCAAGAGGATGGAGGAAGTGGAACAAGGTCAGAGGAGCTGAGATTGTGTGCACAGAACCTGTTTGGGGACCTATTCCTCCTTGGGGATAGGAGGACTAGAGACCAGCACATCTCAGAGGGAAAGCAGGGTTTGGAAGGCAGGGCTGAAGAAGTGGTCCCGGGGCTGAGTCCTGCCTGTCTCTGGGGCCCCGAGGAGCCACAACTCTCAGCATAATTCCCAGAGTGGGTCAAGTGCCTGGTGGACAGAATTCCTGGTGCCCACTTCCCAGCCAGCTCACCAGAAACGGGCCTACTCTGCTCTAATAAAGGTGCATTCTTGCCATGAGATTATCAGGAAATAACTGAGTCATGCTGGAGCCTGAGGCTGAGGAGGCTCCACAGAGGGGCTGTCTGTTTTGCCAGAAAAGTGCCAACCACAGCAACTGGTCCAGCCCCGTGTTAGGTGCGCCAGAGACAGAAATGTGCAGCACGTCCTTCACTGGACCAGAGTCAGGCCATCGGAGGCAGCCAGTGGGGCAGCCTCATTACCGTGGTGGCCTGAATGAAAGATAATGATCTGTCCAGCTCCAGCTCTAGCTGGCCTCTGGATGTGTTGTTGTGGCAGCAGCGTCAATTACTGAGCTGGCCTGTGGCTGTCAGACTTGTCACGGCTATTGCCTGTGATACCCTGAAGAGCCACAAAAGTAAATCCGTCTTAGCGGGTGATCCTTTGAAGTGCCCTCCCTGCCCCTGCCCTCCCAGCAGGCTGCTCTGTCCTGAGAGAGGCACTCCAGGCCCCCCTGGGGACAGTGGCAGGACTGAAAAGGATGGCTCAGGGAAGGTTGCTCTGATCTTTGGCTGAGCCCCTCAGATGGTCATGCGCGGTCGATCAGTGCTCTCCTCCTTCAGAAGGGTCCCTGCGTCTGGATAGCGCTTCCTCCCTCTCACTCTTTTCAAGCATTTGGAGAACACTGAAAGGCAATGGCATTCCAGGGGTCACCCTGTGCACCTCCCAAAAACAGCACCTCTGGCAACCCATAGATTGCAAGGACAAGGCCAGGGGGATTGCAGGTGTGGTGAGAGGGTCATCTAGCTATATATTCTTTTTTTTTTTTTTTGCCAAGGGTCTAGAACACTCCATATTTGAGAGGAGAGAGGAATCTCACTGGGTAGGGGCTTGAACTTGAGTCAGTTCCAGGTATAGGCTGGGCAAGAGAAGCTGAGGAAGCTTCTTACCTGAAGATTTGGCTGGCTTCTCTGAGGGGTAAAACCCTCAAGGGCAGATACTGGCATGGCCCTTGGCATGGTTGGTTGAGGGGATATCACCTTCCCTGGATACCTGGCCAAGAGCCCACATCCAATCCCTTCTGAATGACCAGCCCTTGCTCTGCCCAGAGGAACTCTTCCAGCCAGCAGCAAACCCCACTAGAGCAACCAAATGGACCTTCCACAATGGCCCTAGGACCATCCTGGGGAGCTCTGATCCTCCAAGTGGGGCTGGGTTCCACACCTCCATCACACACTCTTACAGACCCACAGTAGCAGCAGGTCCAGGAGAAGTGACCAGACCTGGGGCACAGACTGCATGGCTGAGGTAGAGGAGGAGGGATGGGGGGACTCCCAAGTGCTGTGGGTTCAAAGGGACTTCTGGAGACCCCTCAGAAACAGCTGAAGGTGGCAGGAAAATGGACTGGGATGATGACATCATGATGTGGGTGAGGGGTGCTGGGGCCTGACCATAGGACAGTAGACCAAGACAAGGGAAGGGAAGACTGTATAGAATCACCAAGCAGAAGGGCCTAGTGAATGAGGGATGTGAGGAGTGAAGGTGAGGGAAACATCTGGGGGACCCCTCACCAATTCCCCACCAGCATTCTTCACAGAGAGGGAGGCCTGGGGAGATGGAGGAGCTGGTGTGGCAAAGACCAACTCTGGGTCACACTGAACCTGGGACACAGGTTTGAGAAACACCTGTGGGAAGAACTCGCAGTAGGCGATGGTATGGAGTATGGGTACAATTAGTGTCTGTTGTGGCTTTGCATCTAGATGTTCCCTAAAAACCCCATGTGGTCACAGGTGGGGGTTTTCAAAGGTGGCTGGATCTAGAGTGTGTGATGCTGGGATCAGGATGTGATGCTGGAATTGATTCATGGTACCATGCTAGAATTAAAGCTGCCCAACCTTGGGTGTGAACGCTACCCACCCTAAGGGTAGGTAGCCTGGATAAAATGTGAGGGACAGAAAGAGGATCACTGTTTGTCCCTTGTCACTTGTTGGTTGCTGCTTGCTACCTTTTTGCCTGGTGCCTGCCGTGAACTGTTTCTCCTCTGTGATGCCCCTCTGCCATGCCACCCAGCCTTGGAGCCAGCCAACTATGAACACAAACCTTCTCAAAGTGTGAGCCACATAAACCTTTCTTCCTTCAATTTTGGGTGTCATGGATTTTGTCTTAGCAACGAGAAAAGTAACTTAAGATTGTGTTATCCAGTTCTGGGCCATACATCCCAGCTTGGAAGCAGCACAGACACAAACCATACAACAGCCTTGAAACACACCAACCTCACCGAGTAATGCTGCTCTCATTACCTCTGAACACAAGAACATTAAGAAGAATCAAACACTGAAAATGTCATCCAGAATTTTCACACTTGTCATGTATACTGAGAATGTGTGGAAATCTTCTAAGGAAATCCCTCAAACAAGACCCTTCCCCCTACCCTGGTCTTTTCTCCTCTTCAGCATTTTGGGGTTGTCTCCATCTGGGAGAGGCATCATCTTCAGGGAACTCGATGCCAGGGTTTGCTTGAGGGGTGGTGTAGAGAGGCTTCTGGGCCATGCAAGACACTGTCTCAGGTCCCTGAATACTCCTCTTAAGGCTTAGCAATTCTCTTCTTAGCCTCTATCTGCACATCTGCAGCAAAGCCCCGGAAATTAGATCTGACTGGCTTTGCAAATAGAATATGCTCACTGTGTAATGGTTGGCTAGAAGGTGGCTGGGGTCATCATGAAAGAAAGTTAAAGATGTTCTGAGCTGTTTTCCTGTTTCCCTTGAAATCCAACCAGAGCAGCTGCTCTCAGAATGAAGCGTGCAGATCACAGGCAGGGAGGCAGCCCCCGCCACCGCTGCCTGCATTTCCAGAGGAATTAAGAGCCCAGTGTAGATCACCAGGCAGGTGTTTTGGGCCCCTCTTTGCAGTTGTGAAATGTGCTATTCCAGGGAACAAAAGCAACCTGGCTGCTATCTTTGGCTTCCACCTAAGTGTGGTGGAAGTGTGGAACCACACACGTATCTGTGGGTGGGGCCATCCTCTCTGGAATTGATGATTTGCGAACATGGTGAGAACAGCTTAGCCCACTGAGGCATCTTCTGCAGGATTAAACGTCGTTCCTTCTAAAGACTTGATTTATGTCTGGAGGTTTATAGCTCCAAACAAAATATTGCGATGATGGCAATAAATCACAAGGGGGATGCTTATAAGAGCAACTAGCATGTTTTTGGTTTGTTTGGGAGTTGATTGCAAAATGAGGGGCTGCTGGGTAACAGCATGTGTGGCAGGCAGGGTGAACACAGGACACATGGTGTCAGGCAGTGGGGAACTTTAATCGGGGTGTCAGAAGACTTCGAATGCTTGAGACTTTGGGGAAGGATTCCTGGTTGGAGAAGCCAGAAATTTTCAGAAAGGCACTATTCTGAGCTTGGAAGGCTGCACATGCAGTTGAACATCCTGGAAATGTCATTTTCAACTTTCGGTCAATATTCCCTGGGGACATCCCCAAGTGAGAGGTGCAGGAATAGGCCAGGAGAGGATGGCTCTGCAAGGCTGAGTTCCTTGGAAGAACAGGGACAGGCTGCAGATAGGTGATGCCTTGGCTGGCATCTCTAAAATATTAGCAAAAATTGATCCCTGGAGACCAGGACTCTGCTGTGTGGAGCGAGAGCTCAGAGGAGTTGAAATCCACTTCAAAGACTGCCTCGAGCACAGATCTGGATATAGCCCGCAGGCTCTGGCCAGAAGTCTGGGAGCGTATGAGCCTCCTCCATGCTAAAACTAATCTTGTCCTTGGAATCAAAACAGAGGGAAAGCAGATAGGAGAAGGTGGGACTGGGGCCAAGTTTCAGGCCAAGATCTACTCATCCTAGCAGAACACAGCTGGTGCCAGACAGATGTGTCCTTGGAAGAGGCCCATAGGCTAGAATGCCGCAGCAAAGACTGTGCCTGTAAGAGGTCATGGTCCAGGGTGACTCAGGAATGCCAGGCACCGGGGAAAGTGAACCATGACTAGGTATGAGGTTTCAACCCTGGCTCAGGGTGCATGCAACTGAGAGATATGGATGGGAGAGTCAAAGTGGGGTTCAGATGCTGCACAGGGAGTCAGATGCTATGGAGCACTGACGATGGGGAGATGCACCTTCCTGGCAGGTGGGGTGGTGCATGAATTGCAGGTGGTGTGACGGTGCATGGGTGGTGCGTGGATGTTGCATGGGTCATGGGTGGATGGCGTGGGGTGAGTGGATGGTAGGTGAATGGCACACAAATGGTGAGTGGATTTCATAGAGTGAGTAGGGGATCAAGATGGGTGGTGGGTAGTACTTCAGTTCTTGAGGGAAAAGATTTAAGATGGAGATCCACAAGGTCTGTGGCTGTGCAGGTTGGACCAGAGATGTGGAAGCTGCACATTCATAGCTTTTATCCTGGTTGAAAGGAGAGCACAGAGTCGCAGAGAGGTTAAGTACTTCACTCTCATCCACACTGCTGGTTTAGTGGTGGTAGGGGCCACCTCTAGACCAGATCTGACTGCATACACTGGTTCTAACTTTTAGCTGATACTGCCTGCCAGTGCATGGGGACAGGGGCCTAGCCAGGATGGGGACAGGGAGTGGGAAAGGGGCCACAGAAGGTCTCTCATTACTATTCCACCAATGTCACACAGTCATACTCCAGTGTAGTCTCACTGGTTAAAGGTGCAGTCTCCAGTTGTATTATTCTCACAGGCCAGAGTGATAGGAAACTTGGGCCTCCCTGGCTTTCTCCGGCTTCTCTAAAGACCCTTGGAAAGGTAGCACACATGATGAAGGAAAGGAAGGACTCCCCTCCCCCGAAACCCCTATTAGCCTTCAGCATATATCCCATGCTGCTAAGAAGGACATTGCCGCTTTCCAGCAAATACTGAAAGCAATCTCCAATGTCAGAAGACAAAGCTTCTATCCATCTTTGATTAAAACAGAGCAGGAAAAAAAAAAAGCGTTGTTTGTTTTATAAAGTCTGGCAAATTTTGATAATGAAACCTTTAGAATATGTAATTCGGGAACCTTTCTAATTCCAGGCAGATAAGGAATAATGGTAACGTATTTCAACTTCAGAAGCAAATATAACCTTTTATCACCTAATTTAACAATGTTGCTGGCGAAATATGTTAGGCAAATGTAAAACGCTATTTAAATGATAAAATACATTGTCTCGGATGGCAAGGATTTTAACTGCCACAAGCAGAGTCCAAACACGCTTCCATGCCAGCCCTGACAGACATGGCTAATGACAGGGTGTCCCTAATGAGCTGAGGCAGAAAGGGTCAGCCTGACGTCTGCTGTCTCCCCTGGGAACTGCCCACACCCGACAGCTGTCCGGGCTCAGTGGCACTCATCAACATCATTCCCTTGCGAAGTACGAATTGGTTCAGATATTAATATTAATCGGCCAACACATTAATATTAATCAGTTAATATATACTTCCCATGACAACAAGAGATAAAGGAATCTTATTATGTGGTGGATCAGGGAACACGGAATATCTAAGTGGATTTCCTCGGGACGCACAGCATAAAGAAGACTAAGCCTCTTAGGCGTGTTATCTCTGCAGAGAATGGAGCTGGGCTCACGCGTGGGCAAAGTAACAAGCAGGGAAAACCCAGTGGGAGCGATTTCCTCTCCACAGGCAGTGGGGGCGGTGCTTCCTCCAGTCAGGGAGGTTGGGGGGACTGGTTGGAGTGGGCAGCGCCCACATCCTTTTCTCTCAGGGTTCCAGCAGCTCCTGCAGAAAACCTTACCCAGGCCCTGGGCGGTCAGGGGCCCCACAGCAAGACACACAATGATACTACCCTCCTAGCCACAAGGTCTTGTCCCTTCTAGACTTAGGGGAGGGGACACATTGATTCTGTAATTTTTCAGTTTGGGGACCTAGTACATGCCAGGCTCTGTGCTGAGGACACGGGGTGGTAAAAGAGATGGTCCCCGCTTTTTGGTGCTTTGACAGGGTAAGTTTTACCCTCCCTGTTTGGCAGCAGGGCACTGAGTTGCAGACAGGTTAAGTACTTCACTCTCGTCCACACTGCTGGCCCAGTGGGTGGCCAAGTCCAGGTCTAGGCCAGATCTGACATCATATGCTGCTGCTAACCTTCAGCTGAGGTTGCCTGGCAGTGCTTGAGGACAGGGGGTTGGCCAGGCAGGGGATAGGATGGAGATAAGGGGCAGGAGGAGGATCACAATGGGTCTTCCACTACTATTACAGCCATGTCACACAGTCAGAATGGACGCAGGGTCTTGGCCTTGGGCAACCCACGCTGAGGTCCCAGGGAGGCCAGCTGGCTGGGGGTTGGGGGAGGAGATAGAGGATCAACCCACGTGTACAATGGCTTGCAGTCGACTTGTCTCCACAGGCAAAAGCACATCTGAGCACAATTAACATTTGAAGCACTAATTATTTTACTTGGGTGTCTAAGTCTGAGGATCCTTTAATTTCAGTTTAATTGGAGAAAAATGGTCATCAGTTATTGAACAGCGGGAGGGCGGCTCTGCGCTTCCCCTCGCAGTGCAGAGCAGGGAATCAGCTCACATACAAGGCACTGCAGCAGCTGCGATGGGCGAGGGTGCAGGGGTGCGGTGGGAGGGTCCCAGGCACCCCACCCCCATTGTCCCTGACATCTGCCGAGAAGGCTTTCTGGCCAAGTTAATTACTTGCCTTTTTGTCTTTTGCTGTTTTGTTCCATTTTCTGCAACAGCATTGGTTGCAAGAGAACGAAGTACAAGAGGAAATGGGATTCTTATTACAAGGAGGACTTATGACTTCCCCATCACTCCCCCTTATACTTGATAATAATCTGAGCTCAAAATGAAATCCTCAGGCCCTCCCCTGCTAGGCTGGCGGAGCTGCCTTTGCCTGTTGTTGAGGGGCAGGTGTGCTGTCATGGAGGAGAGGTTAGGTCTTAGGGGTACTGGAACTTCCTCTCCCTTTCCCCAGTTTGGGGTTGGGCACCTGGTGCTTGGGGTCTCCTGGGAGAACCTAGAGACTTTGGTGCTGACACTGGAAAACTAAAAAGAATCTTTTCTTTTGCTTTTGATTATTTTTACCCTTTGGTCCCTTATGGGCAACCTATTAAGAAAATCAGTACTCTAGATCCCTAGTGGGAAGGTGGCCTTCAGAGACCTGGTTGCTGGCTCCTCTGGTGGCCTCTAGGGATGGCCTGGCTGGTGGTTGGGGATGGGTGGGGTAGACAGGGGTGGTCCAGGACACAGAGGTGCTAACTTTCTGGTTTCTCCTCCAGATGGTTCTCAGGCTCAGGCCTGGTCATCAGGAAGTTGCTGCATAAGAAATGAGCAAGAAATACTATGGCCTGCTCTGTGCGTGCCTCTGCTGGTGACCAGGGCCCCTACAAGGGTATGGAGTTTTGAGCTCTGAAGAAAGAGAACTCAGCTGTGACCCTACCAGGGCAAATACCAGATAACAGACCCCTGCCCAAGAGCACTTCCTCCAACACCAATGACCAGCTCTGCGAAATCTTCCTCAGTCAGGCCTTCAGTGGCTTCCACGACCCACGCTATCATCACCCCACAGGCCATCCCCACACCCATCCCCCATTGTTCTCTCAGCTTCCTGTGTCTTCTCAGGAAAGTCCTCACCTTCTCAGGGTTCTCCCAGGCCTGAGCCCTCTGGCCTACTTTGGGCATTCTGATCCCCCAATCATGCCAGTTTCCTGGACTGGCCCTGGCAAAGGCTTACAGGTTTACAGAGGACCTCACATCCTGCAGGACTCAGGTGACAGTTTGTGGACAGGGGCAAAGCGGCACTCAGTCAGAAACTGAGTGTCTGCCAAGGGCAGCTGCATAAGGCTTGTAACGGCGAAGGGCACTTGGTGAGCCAGCGGCCACAGTGCTAGGCAGAGCCCCACAGTGATCTGCTGAGTGACTGTGGAGTGCACAGAACACAAGGGCGCTTGCCTGCTCGCAGAGGACCCAGCCCCACCCTCCACCAGACAGGGTTTCTTGAGTTGGGGACTGCTCTAGCTGTTCCCCTTCAGTCTCTTCCCCAAGTCCTATCTGGTGCCCTCAGCAGTGTGAGCTCCCAGCCTGGTTTCCTTAGACTTTGCTCTCTGCCTTTGATCCAGGTGCCTGTGACTCTCTCCTCCCTTGGTGCTGGCCACACCTTTCCCTGGGGTAAGGTCCCTCCCTGCTCAATGGCTCTGCCAACTTCCCAAGGAAGAAAGTTTGAGCTGTGAGAGGTCCCAGAGAGCCTGGACCAGCAGAATTTCACTTGCCTTCAGCCTCAGTTTCACTACCTCTACAATGAGGACTCTTAGGCTTTTCGTCCAAGGCCACATGCATCTTCTGGAATAGAGGATGATGTGAACAACCTGGCCCATGGCTTGGTGACCTTGCATCTTGTCTCCCCAGCAAGGATCACAGCCAAAGCTTTAAGCAGAAGTGAAGGCAGGCTCTGGTGAAGGGAATCTGAGACTGATGGAGGAGTGGAACCACAAGTCTGCTCAGCGGTGGCAGGAGCAGGGGTTGTAGGACCAGCCATCATAGTGGCTCCACTTCTCACCAGCTCCACTTCTCACCAGCTCCACTTCTCACCAGCTGTGAGGCCTTGAGCAGGTCTGGACCTACTCAGACCTTGTATTTTCTCACGTGGAAAACAGAGATGATGATGGGGGTGGGAGTGGGTGGAGATTATGTGAGGTGGGAAGCAGACCGCCTGAGTCTGGGCATTTTCAGAGGAAGTCTGAGGTCCTAGATGTTGTTGACCAGGCAGTGGAAGTGATCTGACTTTGACAAGTGCCTCTGGGTCAGAAGAAAATTGGTTTTGGGTGAGCAGGGGCAGCATCCTCTGGGCTCATGGGGCGGTGTGTGTGCGTGGAGAGTCTGTTGCAGCCTCCATGCAGCAACTCCTTCTGTCTCTCTTGCAGAAACTTGAAATTTCCATCCATAAGACCACATTCTTTCTCCTCCAGAACTCATTAGGAGGAGTTCTGTAGTCATGGAGGTGGGCAAATACAGAGGGAGTTAGGAGACCTGCCCGGTCTCCAGCAAATCCACATCCCATATGTGCCACTGAAAACAAACTCAAAGCTTCCAAGGCTTCCTTGGAAATGTTTTTGTCAAGAAACATTTTATTCATGCAAAAGAAAGTATGTGATATACCATCTATACATTATAAAGGGTAATAACAGGGCCAGAGGTGTAGCTCAGTGGTAGGGCCTTGCCTAGCACTCACAAGGCTCTAGGATCATTCCTAGCCCCACCTTAACACTAACAAAAGCAACAACAACAATAATGATACACACATCCAGGGATTCAGCACCCAATTGGAAAGAGAATGTCATTGAAGGTCTCTCTGTGACCCTCTTAGACATCTTCCTCCTGCGCCTGCCAGAGGTAATCACTGCAGAATTCTGTGGCCATCACTCCTAACCTACTTTATTTTTTTTTCATGTTTCTACTTGTAAGTGATCTATTGCTTATTTTTTTACATGGCAGTTTAAAATTGGATGCAATGAAAATATTTACACCACAGAAATTGGCAGTTCTACAAATTGAGGCTTTCTTTTCCTCTTCAACCTGCTTCAGAGAATGGGTTTACCAGTGTGTGAACGGTGGGAGGCCACCTCCAGAGGAAGGTGTCACCTTCCTGGAGAGGAGGCTGCTGTCAACTGAGGTCAGATGTCTGATTAAGGGTGCAACTGTGAGTTTCTGATGGTCCTTCTACATTCCCAGTGCTGGGGGATGGGTGTCACCTCCTAACATGGGTCTAAGTGGGGTACCCACAGTTTCTACTATGATAAATTACAGCAAGTTCAGGACCAGAAGCGACCCCACAAATCTGTCCCCTCATTTATTATTCTACAGTTCACTGTATTTACAGGCCATTCCCTGGAGTCAAACACATGCTTACCAGAACTCTTCCCAACCTGAAATTATTTATGACTTGGCATTCAAGGAGGAAAAGCAATTTTCTTGAAATGTCTGATGTCATAATATATAGTCTGTTTGACATGCATGTGCCAAAATGGATTGCTCTGCAGGTCTGCCCCTCGATTACTATTACCCTGAATTAAAAAAGGAGAATTAATATTGCTTGGCAGGATGCTAACTCAAGTAGCATCCAGAGAAAATGTCTAGAGCATATTACAGAAAATACAAATGCCTTGGAAGAAAACACAGATCGCATCAGTTGTTTGGACAGATCATTATTTCCTTGAGTCTTTTGCTATGTGATGCTAGAGTGAAGTCTGTGCTCTTGGTTTCTGGAGCCCGTTTCCTAGTTACCTTCCAGATGCACGGCTGTGTGTACATCTCTCCCATCTGTACTTCACTAGGGACAATACTGCCTGGGTCCAGGCATTCTGTGATTAACTGAAAGAACAAGTCTACCATGAATGGATAAATAAAATTATGTCATGTCTACGCAACTTGTCCCCACTACTTGTCCATAAAAATTAACAAATTACCAATAGACACACCAACATGGTTGAATCCTGCACTTGTTTTAGTGAGCAAAACACATCAGACATTAAAGAGTAGGAGCTCAATGATGTAAAGAAGAATAGTGCTCAAGAATAATCAAAACTGATTTCTGGCCATCAGAGGTGATCTAGGCAGGTGGTGGGGACTTGAAGCAGGACATGAAGGAATGTTCTGGAGTGAGAGAGATGCTTTATATCTCCTTTGGGAGATCTGTCAAAACTCACTCACAATAAATGTGTTTTCTTGTTTATAAATTATACTTCAATTAAACTGACAGAAAATTGTGTGAACATATTTTAGAACTCTAAAGTGCCATGTTAAAAAAAATGCTATTTCAGTTTTGCAGAGATCTTGCTTGTATCTCAGAAACCAAATGGCAACACTTGGAAAAGATTTTTCATAAAACTGAAAAAAGAAGTGGGTTCAATCACACCAGCTACAGTTAATTTTCAATGATCCTCAACCAGCCAAAGCAATGTGGGAAAACTCCCCACACCATACCAAGGAAGTCCCAGTCATTCCTTGCCCAGTGTGGGATGAAGGGCAAGTAAATGGGTCACTGGGGGCCAGAAATGACTGGTGGGGAGCCTGGGACCAGGTAAGATTGTGAAAGTGCAGTCATGAAGCTCACAGCTGAGTCTCCTGAGATGAAGCTCAGCTGGAGAAAACAAGCTCATCCAAGTTTGTACCTCCTTCCCTGGGCTGCTGCATTTAGTTACTGGTTGAAGTAGGGTATAAAAGCCCAGCCCGCTCTGCACTAATTTGGGACATCTCTGCAGCACCATCCCAGCCTGACTTCTGCTTCTGCCTACTCTTACTTCCTTCCCTTTCTTTCTCTCACAGATGTTCATGCAAGTGCACCTCCCATCCCATCACCCGATGCACAAAGGACTTCTTGCGTGTGCTCAGAGTCTGTCGTCAGTAGGCTGAGAGGGCAGATGCTGAGATGAAATGTTAAGAGTCAAATCACTCACCAGTCAGTAAGCAAGGAGGACCCTAGAACTTGTGGTAGGTTCGGCAGAGAGCTCCTGGCAAGAGGCAGTAATGTAACTATTAAAATGCTCAAACTGGGCAGAAAGTCAGAAGAAGAAGATGCTCTGATGTGTACATGAAGGTTGAGAAATATGAGGCAAACACTAACTTGGTAACAATGGATTGGCTGGGAACCTACAGAGATTCTAATTTTCTGTAGCAAGAAGAGCAGTCCTGGGACTTACTGATGAGTAGCAGCACTTCAGAAGGTGAATTCTTGATGAGGTCAGGCGCCTGATGGAGAAGGAATAGGACCCTGATAAATGGAATGAGAGCGTTTGCATGTGTGAGTCTGGAATGTCCAGATTTTCTTAAATCCTCTGGGCTGCAGAAGTATTCTGTCCCCTGCAACACAGGGTGATGTCCACCCTTTAGCTGAAGCACTTGGAGACATTTCTGCTGTACTCACCTCCCATGCCCTCTCACCACTAGACCCAATAACTATAAAAGGTGATTGAAGAATATGGTGAATGTTTAAATTTAAGAAAAACTTGTGAGAGTAAGAGACATATTACTAAAAATGATGGAATAATTGTGCTCAAAGTGAGGGGAAGAATCCTGAGTATGCTGAGGGAGTTTATACGAATAATACGTTTTTTGATTTAAATATTAACTGTATTTTTTGATCATTCCTCTTTGATCAAACATTTATGCCAATTTCTGTCAAATAAAAACATTACAGTGCATCCCCATCAACCTTATTCACTGGATCTGGCACTGTGCGACTTCTGGCTCTACCTCAAAGTCAAAATGACTATGAAAGGTAAATGTTTTGCATCAGTCTGGGACACTGAGGCAGCCATGACTGCAACAGTGCAACTAAGACACAAAAGAGGGCATCTAGAACTGCTTCAGAAACTAGGGAGAATGATGGGTGTGGCATGTTAGAAGTGAGGGGAGAGTATTTTGAGGGAAATGAAGGCAATGCGTCTTTTATTGTAATAAACTTTTAAAAATTTAAATAATCACTGTAGTTTTTGAAAACCCCTGGCATAGTTAAATCACAACATAACTCAGCCAGGAAAGCACTGGGTTTGTAAGAGAAGAAAGGAACAATATGCTGAGAGAGGTGAAGGAGTGGGAGAGCACTCACAGGACTCAGTGCTGAGGCTGCGAGGGAAGAGAGCAGCACACAAAACTGGATACAGAGGAACTGATAGGGGGCATTCTCCTGGGATGTAAGGTTTGAAAGCTCAGTGAGGACCCCAGAAGACAATGCATACATGCTGCTAGGATGCCACTTATAAACTCAGAGAAAGTAATGGCCCATCCTGAATGAAGCAGAAATGAAGACTGAATTGCTATGGCAGATAGAGGAGGAAAAGCAAGAAGCTCACAAAAATAATCATGCCAGAGTGGACATACTGTGTAATATAAAAGGCTGAGAAACCCACTGCTATGTTTTATGGGACAACTGGCATTACTTCCTTTTGTAAAGCAATACAGAAGGCACTGGTGACAGAGGTGCCAGCATGAAAGAAAAGTTGTCAGGCCTCTCCTTGTCAGGACAAGATTGGATGCTGAAGATGTCATTACAAACCTGGCTTCCCTGATACTGATGGGAGATAATAGGATCCTGAAATAATAAAAACTAGATGGTGGTGCTTGGTATAATCAAAGTGTGCACACTTATACCAGTGGGCAGCAATGTCAGTCAAGAGTAGCTGTTTTGCAGAGAGCTATGAGATGTTTGGTAGTACAGAGCATCCCTAAGGGCCAGAGAGATGGGCAGCCAATGAGGGCACTAACTGATACATACAACAAAAACAATCCAAGGAGGGATGATCAGGAGGCAGATGGCAGATGTCATAATAAAAGGGCACAGCTCCCTGCCCAGGTTTCAGATCCAGACTTAGCAATCAAAGGATGAATCAGGTCCCCAAGAGGAAGAGCTCCATGACATCGTGGCAAGTGCATAGGGTAACATTTCCTCAGTCTTCCCCCAAAGTGACTCACAATTATTTATTTGGATAGGTGTACACTGAGGGAGGGAGAACATGTAAACATTTCTAGATTTTGGTCCCAGTTGACATTTACACCAAGGGATTTTGCCTCTGGGAAACTGAAGTGTCACAATGGCTCCTGGTAGAGTGACAGCATATGGGTCAAGTAACAAATGGTCCAAGTCTAGCTCATGCTGAGTTCTCAGACTCTTACCTGGTGATCCTCCTCCCCTGTCCCTGGATGAATAATCAGGATAGGTATATATAATACTTGGCAGAATCACAATGCTTTTCACCTGTCGGATAAGAACTACAAGAGTAGGAAGTGCCTAGTGTAAGCCTTTGAAAAGTGACTCTTTCTCTTTCTCAAAATATTAAATCAAAAAAAATTTCATTTCTTTGGGACATTGTAAGGATTTGTGTCACTTTAAAAGACCTAAAGGGCACAAGGGGTAGCTGTCACCATCAAATTTCCATGTAATTCACTCATCTAGTCCTTACAAAAGACAAATGGGCCTTAGGAGGGCATCACAAATGCTATGAAGCCATAGTCCCAACTGTAACCAGAGTCTCATGTATGCTCTCTTTTCTAGGGAAGAGTTACATGATCTCAGGCAAAGGGTGTGCAACTACTGGTCAAAAAGAAAGTATTGGAAATGGCTCACACAGACTTGGAATGGATAGTAGACATTTATATTTTTGCTCCTGCATTATTTTAGCTTTCCTTTCCACTGTCATACTGTAGTCCAAATAAGCTTCAGAGTTGTGTGGACACATCTCTGCCTCAGGATCTGGCTTCCCAGGGAGCCCAAAGTGCAACAGACAGAATGGAAATACAGGTTTGTAGGCAAAAGGCAAGCTTGGTTCAGGGACAGACAGGACTGAGGTTATAGGCAGAGTTGACTCAGGCAGAATCACAATAGACAGAAAAAGTGCAGATATTGGCTGGAGTCTAAGACGGACCAACAAGCAGAGCAACTGACACTCAGGTGAAGAAAACCAGAGTGAGGGTTGGTACCATAGACTGTGGTGGGGGCTCAGCGAACTGGAAGAAGAGAAGCTCTTTTCAGAACCACGGACAGCTCCTAGTGTTACAGGAGTTGGGCTCTAGCCCATGTCCTGTTCTCTGGGATAGCAGGCCCATAGAATGGTAAGGAGTGAAGTCTTTAACACAATGAACAATCTATGTCAGGTTCTGGGCATCAGCATAATCTGCTGATGTGGCTAAGCACCATGGACAGTGCCTCATGGTCCTAGTGTTCAGAAGCCAAGATTTTTACATGTACATCCTACATGATATCAGTTCTGGGGCTTATACAAAAATTATTTATTCCTAGAGAGGTTCAAAAAATAATTTATCTCTAGAGAGGCTCAGTCTCTAGTGAGAAACTAGGGTGGGTGGTCATGGGATGGCCTTTAAGGGTCCCTGAACTTTCCTGAGTGGTGAGCTGAGTGTCCGAGAGAGAGAGAGAGAGACAGAGACAGAGAGAGAGACAGAGAGAGACAGAGAGAGACAGAGAGAAAGAGAGCAAGAACCCAAAATATTAACCCACTCCTCCAGATCTTTGACTGAAACTCTGTGCAGTGGTTCAGTCTCGGGGATCTGCCAACCTGGGTCTGTTTCAGAGTGATTCTCTTCTCCACGGAAAAGCTATTTCACTAATGCTCTGAAGTCTGGTCCAGTAGGGTGTCTTTGTTCCAGAACCAACTTACCCTGGCACCTGACCACTTAGCTCCCAGGGAAACCTGAGAGATCCTTGGCTTGGGATTTAGTATGGCACATGATTCGCAAGTCATGGTTCTGCAAGTTGCAGATACCCGAAGCTCTAAAAAGGTTCTTGTGGGTCAGGGGAGAGGTCACCAAGGAACCCCATGATTCATTTGCAGTACTCTTAAAGGGACTCGTGAAGTTTGCTCCTACAAACCAGTTTAAGTTTCTCTACTCAGAGCTCCTCAAGTTGCAGTTCCAGCACAGGCTTACATTTGCATCTAATTTCAGGACAAGTTACAGGTATTTGTTACAAATATTTTAGAAAATATTTTTTTGAGATAGGATCTTGCTGTGCAGCCCAGGTTGGTCTTGGACTCACTATGTAGCTGAGTCTGGCCTCAAACTCAGAGCAATCTTTCTGCCTCAGCCTCCCATATACTGGGATTATAGGCATAGGCCACCACAACTGGCTTTAGAAAATATTTTAAGTAAATATTCTTTTCTTTTGTAGCACTGCGGATCACACCTAGGGCCTTGTGCATGATGGACCAGTGCTGTACTACTGAGCTATACTCTCCAGTCCTAACACAGTGGACCTTTGAGTTATGATTGGCCTGACATACACAACAATTTGGGTTACTAATGAATTCTAGGTTTAACTGATGACCAAAGTCTTGAGTTATGACTCAAATGCTGGCCACTTGTGTGGTTATAAACAAAGACTTGTGATGCCAGAAAAGCATCAGTCAGAGGCACGTGTTTGTGGATGTGATTTTGGTCAGTACGTTATACAATTGCTAC
Source organism: Dasyprocta punctata (assembly GCA_004363535.1). NCBI lineage: Eukaryota > Metazoa > Chordata > Mammalia > Rodentia > Dasyproctidae > Dasyprocta > Dasyprocta punctata. The sequence goes on along the minus strand of RJWM01000132.1, from coordinate 208,285 downwards.
AATTACTGGTATCGCAATGGTCCCCAAAAAGGTAGAAAAGAAGCTAAAGGAGGAAGGGAAAGTAAAGAAAGCAATCACAATAAAAAAGGACAGTGCTAGAGAAAAGACAGAAACAGACAACCTTAGACCAGTTTTTAGTTCTGAAAACGTTGAGAGCTAGTGAGCCAGAAGCAGGTGCTACTGGGCTACAGACTCCCCCAAGGAGAGAAAGGACATCAGACAGCAGATTCCTGATGTTCTTATGGAAGGGGACTTGCCTTCCACACAATAACCACCTTCTGTTTCATCCTCCTTTCCTGCAAGCCAAAGGTGTCAACTTGAATGATGAGTACAGTATGAAGTTGTTGTTGCTGGTAAACTAGACACATTTTATAACTTTCAGGTGAGCACATTAGGAAAATTATTGGTGTTTGTGATAAGTTATGTGCATTATACAACCTTTTTTTTTTTGGTACTGGGATTCAAATTCATGACCTCACATTTGCCAGGTAGGCACTGTGCCATTGAGCTGTATCCCCGGCCCTATACGACCCTTTTTTTTTTTAAATTGTAAAAATGCTGGTGTAGGAGAGTTTTGGGAGGTTTAGAATGCATTATGTGTATTTCCACTATTTCTTATGGGAAAAATAGTCTTGACTTACAACAAATTTGAATTACAACCAGCCCTCCTGAACAAATGGGTTCATAAGGTAAGGTCCACTGTAGATTTTTTTTTTAAGTATATAAACCAGGTATGGTGGTACATTCCTGTAATCCCAGCACTCTGGGAGGCTGAGGCTGAAGGATCATGGTTCAAGTCCAGTCTGGGCAATTTAGTGATTTAGCAAGACCCTGTCTCAAACATTAAAAAAGGGTTGGGGTTGTAACTCAGTGCAAAGGCTTTGGTTCAATTTCCAGTACCAGAAAAAAGTAGTACCTGAAGACTTGTTAGGAAAGTGACAAGATTCCTTTCCTTGCTTCTGCTTGGAGAGTTGTCTTTGAACACAGCAGCCTGAATCATCACTGCCTCTGCTGCGGTTGGTTTGGCTCTTGATGGCATTCTTGTTTGCCATCTGAGCCCTCATCAGATGCCCTGACTGTCTCTTCCTGACATATTCCCAGAAACTAGATGTCAAGGAAAAGAAAGATCTCATTTAAACTCTTACCTAACATCCGAGAATGTTAGAAGGGACAACTAAAGGTATTTTTGTAAAAATTGACAAATACATGTGAACTCTTGGGAACCATATTTGGGGGCTGAAGGGATGAGTCTCAAATCCCACTCACACAAGCAGATACAGTTACACACCTATGCTCTCACAAATATAAGTATAGCTGAGTCCCATGCTGTGATTGGAAGCAAAAAGTATATGAATGACTTAACGTCCAATTATTAAGTCGCTCTGGGCACACAGGGTAAAATAGTGCAATGTGGGGTGAACAGCACAAACACTGGGGTATCTGATGATGATCAGAATCTTAGTGGGGAAGATGACTGGTCACTCAGCCATAATGGAAGGGGAGGGAGGCAGGGATGGTTTCCTGCATTCCTGACTTCTAGAGAATGGGTGGAATCAAGATAGGGAGGGTGGAGTTAACCTTTCTCTGCTTGTTAATACTCCATCCCTGTGGGAATAGTCAGAATTCAGGCTGGTAATAGTCATGGCTGGAAATAAGAAGGGGGTGAGATTAGCTGGTTGGAGTTAATTGTTAAAATGAAACTCCAAATCTCCATGAACTTACATTTCCCTTGCTCTCTCTCTCTCTCCTCACTCTCTGCAGATGGAAATGGAGTATGAGTCAAGGAAAATGCTTTAACTTTCCATGGTTGATGGGTTTCTGCAAGAGGGCACAGCTGAGGTGGAGAAGTGAGACTCCATCTCCATGGACACAGCCCATACTAGGAAGCCCTTTTGGGAGCCAGAGGAGACGAGGTCCTTAATTAATCTCAGCAATCTCCTCACTTCCCACTACCTCTGTCTCTAGTGAGAAGGAGTCTGTGCACTTTCTGAAAAACTTGCACTCCATCTCTTCAGATGTCAAATGAGAACTAATATTTATATCAGAATAATAGCACAAGGGCTCCATACTGGCTTTCTGCTTCACTTAGAGTCAATTACTCTTTGCTTCTAAGAGGAATGAGCTTTCAAGGAATATGGGAATGTGTTTAATTAGTGCTGCTATACCTGGGGGGGCACCTGGTTTGTGGCATTTTGCCAAAAGCCCTGGGATAGGGGCTCCAAATAACTGCAGATTCATGAATTTTCCTGTTTTTGTAGTTGCTCCACTAATGATTCAGCAAAGGGTAGAGATCAAATGTGAAAAATTTCCAGGCAAACATTTGCAGGGCCTTCTAATTTAGCCAATCTATGACCCTCTACTTTCACACAGGCTGATGGTGAATGAGGGCAGAGGGTGTCACAGAATCCCCAAATCAGCCCCAGGAAGTTCTGAGCAGTCAGAGATATGATACATTTATCTAGCAGAATGTTCTAGCTGCATGTCATATCCTCATCAAGAATGGGAAAAGGGTAATTGGATTTAAATGTCAAGATGTTCCCAGTGTAGGGTGGAAGGCACACATCTATTTTCTCAGCTACAGTTTTTTTCCCCCTTCTTAGTCTTAGGATAATGAAAACTGCAACCACTTGTAACTGAAGATGATAAGAAAAAATTCTCTAGGATTTGGAGATAAACGTTGGTTCATAACCTAGGGGCAAGGCAAGTGGCTATCAAATGCAAAGGCCATGAGACAGGCAGTCCAGGGAACAGTGAGAAGCCCAGGGTCTCATGAGGGGAGTAAGCGAGCCAAGGAACATCCATCCATCCCAGTGGCATGCCCACACTTCAGAGAAGAGCGCAACAAGCCCTGGTGGTCTCTGGAGACAATTTCCTTCAGGGAGATCAGTCCTGTGGTCCTTTTCTGGATTTTGAAAAATTGACTCTCAAGACCTAAGAGCATGAGAGGTACACAGTATCCCCTTTTGTCTTAGCTCTCATCATGGCCACCATGGTCACTATGGCAGCCAATTTCTACTGTTGGGGGCTGCTGTGAATGCATGACCCAGTGGCTGCACCTGACTGTGGAGTGAAAAATGACACATCTCACCTTCTTTCATGTATGTTGGGGGTCGGGCTTTGGATTTCACTCTACATGACCACAGACCTCCAACTTCCATGGTATGGAAAGGGAGGTGGTGGTAACCAGGACATCCGCTGGTGTTAGAGAATAAGACAGGGTCTATATAAGCCGTATCCTAGCTGCCTCTCAATGCCCTGCATCCGCAAAGCTGCTCACACACATTCACCCAGCTGAGTAGTCATCCCAGTTGGCCTGGCAGGCACTGGACTATGCATCCAGTCTAAGCTCAAGCTGACACCCAGAGTGCCTTTCAGGGACCCCTTCTCTGGGGACAGCAGTGCTAGTCTAAGGAAGCAGCCAGGCACCGGTCGTACATGGGGAACTGGGCAATGAGTGACTAGACCGGAACCAGTGGGGAGCCTTCCTAAGTACCCACAAGGAAATGGGGTCACCTCACCCTCCATTCTGATAGGAGGACCTGGAAGGGCCCTCGGTCCACAATGGGCCCTAGTTAGACTAATGCTTTCTCCCCACTCCTCAGAGTTCACGGCTGAGGAGGAGAGGCAGGACTGTCGGAGTGGGGCTGGGGCGGGAGCCAAGCAGAACTCCAGGGCAGAGTTAGGCCTGGGGTGATCAGCTCCTGGCCAGTTCTCCACTGCTGGCTTCCCAAACCACACCTCTTGAGTCCAGCTCCAGCCTCTTCTTCGCCCCACAGTGGTCTGAGTCTCAGATCAGTGAGTGCAACTAACAAGAACATGAACGATAAACTGCTCAGCCTGACAGCAGCATTTGGGGTACAGCTGGGCTCCCCAGTGGGATATAAGCCCAGGAAGGAATTCTAGAGGCTACCTCCACTCACAAGGACAGAGGAACTGAGGGTCCAAAGAGAGGGGAGCAAGGCAGGAAGTCCTTGCAAGTGAGTGCTGGAATCCCAAGCCACACCTGGTGTCTGTCTCTGTCACCACAGATTTTTGGCTTTGCAGGACTGTGGCCACCCTAAGGCTCTCAGCTGGGAGAAATAGCCTGTTTTGTTTTGTTGTTTTGTTTCATTTTTGCAGAACTAGGACTTGAACCCAGGGCCTTTGTATTAAGCTACATCCCCAGTCCTTTTATATTTTTCATCTTGAGGCAGCGTCTCTTTAAATAATTAAGACGCCCAGACTGGATTCAAACTTGCAATCTGCCTCCCTCAGCTCCCCCCAATCCTGGAATTACAGGTGTGCATCACTACACCTGGCCAAGCCTTCCTCTCTTTAAGGACCTTTGCCAGCTGGTGGGATGGAGCCTCCTTAATTAGAGACGCGTGGGAGAGCGTGCTCCATTCCACTTACAGGTGTGAGCGGTTCTGCTGGTGGAAAACGAGAATGTGATTTTCTATAACTGCTGTTAAGACTGAAGTGTGTGTATAGGAGGAGGGAGAGAGTCGGGGGAGGAGACAGACAGACAGGCAGGCAGACAGACAGACAGACAGACACAGAGAGAGTTAAGACTGTCGGGTTGCCAGTGGGGCAGGAGGCCAGGAGCAGCCAGCTTCACTGCAGGGAGACCTTGCTCCCTCTCCTATCCACATCCTCATCCTCATGCTGCCTGGGAGCGCATTTGACAGCCCTTCCCATCAATCTGCAGAGTTTTCTCCTCGAGCTCAATTGCTTGCTCTGCTTGAGAGGCAAATGTTTTCGGGCTTGTCTCGATGAATGTGTCCCCTCACTCCTCTCTACACTTTGAGGCAAGGAAGGCAGCAAGCCAGCAAGGTGGTGGTGGTGGTGGTGTAACTGTCCTTGTCCCTTTCTTCATCTCTCCCCAGCCATGCTGTTTCCAGGGATGGGCTTTGTTCTCTGCCAAAGGCTGGGATTTTCTGAGCCAAAGTGAGGCCTGGCACTGCTGTCTGCCAACAAACACATGGCTTTAAAAGGATGCTCCCTTCTCCCCTGGGCTGCAGACTTCCCTGCCTGCCATTTGCTACAGCCTCTGGGCTTGGCCAGTGAAGATCCCCAGACAGCACACACTAGTAGCTCTCTGCTTGGTTTGATGCTGGGGCAGGGGATGTTTCAGGGACTAAGTTAGGGAGGAGAGATGGTTGCCGAAGACCTCATTCCTAATTCTCCCGCAGCATCTTCATCCACACTCTCACCCCTAGCCCGGGAGGACTCATGGGGTGTGCTGGTGTGGGGGCAGGGCAGCTCTGGGGACCAGAAGATAGGTCCTCACTCTCAACAGATGAAGCTATTGGGTACCCTGGCTTTTGTACTAAGGGAGCTCTTTCCTGCTTTCTCCCCTCACTGAGCCCCTGCAGTTGGGGTAACACAGAAAGCCATTCTTCTGGGAGTTCAGAGCCTAGGGCCTGGCCTGGCCAGCTACCACCTCTGTCCTTCATCCCCACTGCTGAGGGGTAGCTGTTCTGGGTCATGCAGTGTGGGTCCCTACCACTCTCTTCTTATGAAGAAAGGAGCCTTGCCTAGAGGATCCGTCAGAGCAGAGACTGAGGTTCACGGGTCTCTACATCCACAGCAGGCTGAGGTTCGGTGTGGGGGCCCTGGGAACCAGATATTGGGTATGCCATACAAGGGATGTTTCGGCTCTCAGATGTTCTTTTGTCTCTGAAGCAAGGACCAGCCATGAATGATCTAGAACACTCCATCTTGTGCAGACAGGGCTGAGGATGGCACACATGAAAAGTGAGCACAAATGAAAAGTGAGATCAACAAAAGAAAACCAAAGGAAAAAAAAAAGAAAGAAAAACAAAGAGTCAGAAGATGGCTCTGGAAGGAAGTTGAAAGCTGCATTTCACAACCACATACTCAGATAGGTGTCCCCCAAAGAACTTTGTATTCAGGGCTTGGTTCCCAGTCTGTGGTGGAACTGGATAGTGGTGGAACCTTTGAGAGGTGGGATTTGCGGAAGGAAGTTAGGTCACTTAGGATGTCCCTTGAAGTGGGTATTTAGACCCTGGTCTCTTTCTCACTTTTTACTTCTTGGTGGCTATGAAGTGAGCAGCTTTGCTGCACTACCTATTCCCTGTTGTGATATACGGCTTCACCACAGGTCCCAAACCAATAAGATCTCTGAAACTGTGAGCCAAAATAAACATTTACTCATCAGTTGATTATCTCAGGTATTTTGTTACAGTAATGGAAAACTGTCTAACACATTTGGTATTGGGCTGTGGTCTAATTAAGAACTTCTCTGGACTCTGTGCCTTGGTTTCTAACACAGAGCCATAAAGCTCTTGGAATTTCTTGAGCAATGAGAGTTTCATTATGTTAACAATGTGACCAACCTACAGTACTGGTGTGGCCCCAGAGAACTTCAGGATGAGAGCTACTGACCAGAAACATCAATCACCTGAGAGAGGGTGGGAACTTTTCAGTGCCTGACCTCTGAGGAGCAGAGTGGCTGAGAATCGAGTTCAATCACGTGGTCAATGGGTAATCAATGTGATTGCTCATAATCAATGAAGCCACAATAGAAACTCTGGGCAACAAGGCTTATGGGAGCACCCAGTTGAATACACTGATGTGCCAGGAGGATGATGGGTCCTGGCTCCAGGCAGGGAAAGAGATAGAAGCTCTGTGTTCAAACCTTCCAGACCTCAATTTCAGGATATTCTTTCTAATAAACCTGTAACTGTACATATTGCACTTTCTTCAGTTCTTTAGATCATTCTAACAAATCCTTGAATCTTTCTAACAAATTCTTGAACCCGAGGGGAGAGGGGTCACACAAATTCCCCTATAGGCAGTTGCTCAGCATGTGAATGGCCTGGGGACCTACCTTGTGGCTGGTGTCTGAAGTAAGCTCAGCCTTATGGGGAACTCTGTCCTGAACTTGTAGGGTCTGATGCGAACTCCAGGTGGTCCGTGTCAGAACTGTATTGCAGTACAACCCAGCTGGGGGTGGCAGAGAACATGGGCTCATGCATTAAGAATGAGCCTCCCCATGGCCAGTGTAGAGCAATGATTCCTGTTACGAGGACTAAACAAGAGAATCTCCCAAGCAACGGGCAAATGTACTTGACCTCATCCTTAAAGTAAGGGCAACCATACACTGCAGGGGACTGTTTCTAGATCCTGCAAAGAAAGAGACAGCATCACAATGGAGCACAATCCAGCTCCCAGCTGAACTTGCAGGCCAAGCTCATGCAGCAGCAGACCTGGCTGGTGAAGGTGGAGGCTCAGCTGGAGATGAAAGGGACCTCTCCTCTTGCATCTCAATCTCTGCCTGTATAGACTGAGTCACTAACACAGGCTCTTTTGTATCCCCAAAGCCGTGGGCAGCTTCTGGTAGAAACAGGGTCTTAGGTAGCTTGCAAGGAAAAGAAAGCATCTTCATATCTTTCCTCTGCTCATGATCTCAGAGCAAACCAGAGAATCCAGCCACACCCTCCCACACAGAGCCACATAGGAACTGTGTCTGCAATCTGTGTTTACACTTAGGTAGACACAAAAAGACACATCCAGGGAACTGAAACGGGCAGCGGCACATGTCAGACCCTCAGAGACAGCAACTGCATATCTAAGGGGAAAAGATCATGCACCTGCCTAGCCCTGCATTAAGCATGGTCTCCATATCAACTCATTGAATTCTCACAATGCCCTCTGAAGTAGGTTCTATGATATATGGTCCTCAACCTACACCTATTCAACTTACAACTTTTCAACTTTATGATAGAAGCAATATGCATTCAGTAGAAACCATACCCTGAATTTTGATCTTTTCCCAAGGTAGTGATACACAGTATCATATACTTTTGTGGCACTGGGCAGCAGCAATGCACTACCGTTCCAAGACAGCCACATGATCACTGGGAGAAATGACTAACACTCTAGTGTACTATGTTGCTAAGCTATGATGTTTGGTAGGTCAGGTGTATTAAATGCATTTTCAACTTAACATCTTGCAATGGGTTTAGCAGGACATAACCTCATCGGAAGTCAAGAAATATCTGTAATAATCTCACTCCCATCTTACAGAAAAACTAGTTTCAGTGGAGTAAATCCCCTACTCAGTGGTCTCCCTTCATTCTTGCCCCACCCCAACCACTTCTCCACCTAACAACAGAGTGAGCCTTTTATACTGTAAATCAGAACATGTGATCTCCCCCAGAAAAGAACCTCAATCATGTCACCAGTGTTTGGCAGCCTCCACTGGTCCCCACTGCCTGTGAACCTGTTCTACAATCCCCTCCCTACACGTGTAGACTGGACCCAGTGACCAGCTTCTGCCAGAATACAGCTGCAGTGATGGGTTGTCACACCCCGAGGTTAAGTTACATAGCCACTGTGGCTTCTGTCTTGCTTCCCTACCTCACTTGCTCAATCTGAAAGAAGCCAGCTCACATGCTATGAGAGGAACTGAGGGAATTCTCTGGCCAACAGCCTGAGAGAGAGTGAATCCTGCCAACAGCCCCTTGGCTGAGCTTGGAAACAGATCCAAGGCTGGAGCCCCAGCCCATTTCCCTCTGGGCTTTCACTGGGTTTCCATCCACAGGGAACTGAGGCCTGGAGCTCTTGGGATGCCCAAATTGTAGGGCATTCTGTTGCAAACTTGGGGAGAACTCATCTCCCCTCTGCTCACTCCTGCTAGAGAAGAAGAGCAACTTTCCATATCAGGTCTATCTCAATGTTCCCCAGATATTCTTATTTATGCCAAGTCCCTCCCACAGGACACAGACGTGGCCTAGAGAGGGTAGGGCCAGTAGATGGATCATAGCATGTAGAGTGTGAGCTCATCTCTGTCCTAGAGCAAGCTTGCCTTATGATGCGTAGTATTCTCTATCTCCCTTGCTTCCTCCTGGCTCCAATTGCCCTGGGCTCCCAGCTCTCCCAAGGAACTACAGGAGTGAAGTCTTCCCTCTTGCCTTCTGCTCTGGGGATCCCTGCTCCTCTCTCTCCTGAGCAGCTCTAAGCTGAGGAGTGTGTCTGTTTCCTTCTCTGTGGACAGGGAGCCTGTTGAGGGCAGATACATGTCTGGGTGCCTGTGGACAGTTCAGCAACGCTGATCAAAGAAAACCCAAGTACTGTGTCAGGGGACATAGGAGTTCTCTCATGAGTCCTGCAGGGCATGGCTATGGGAGGCTCTGCTGCATGTGCCCCTTCTTCCTTGCCTGGCACCAGCTGGCCCTGTGTCTCCCCACCCCTTTGATCTGGCAGCAGCCCTGAAAGATATCCATCACTGAAGTGTGAGATATCATATTAACCCATTTTTTACTGCTATAACAAAATACCTTATACCTTATACCTTTTTATAAAAAAGGTATAAGGTATAAGGTATACCTTATACCTTTTTTTATAAGCTGAGTGCTTATAAAAAAGATGGTTGATTTAGCTCACACATTTGGGGGTTCAAGAGAATAGTGCTGACATCTGTTTGGCTCTCATAAAGACCCTTAGCTATGTCGCCTGGCAGATGGCAGTAAAACAAGTGAGAAGGAGAGATCACATGGCAAGACAGGAAGGCGGAGAGCAGGAAGGGGCCAGGCTCACTCTTTCGTAACAATGCACTCTCTGGAACTAATCCTTTCAGAGGGCAAGGCCCCTAGCAACCTAACCACCCTCCACTAAGACCTGCTCCTAAAGGTCCCACCAGTTTCCAACATCACAACACTGAGGATCAAGCTTCCTACATGTGAACCATGGGGACATATTCCAACCATATCCAAGCTGCAGCACCCACAGCCATGGGTAAAGCCTAGGGGAGAAGTGGCTGCTATCCAGGTGGCTGAAGGACATTTTCCCTGCCACAGGAACCACCAAAGCAGCAAATACACACAACTAGGCGAAGGACATGGGCACCACTGCTTACTTAAATCTACACCAGGAGAGAATTTTGAACTAGATGAACTGAAAAGTTAAGTTCTATTCCAGGAAAAAAATGTTTTGCCTGCCATGCCAGAACATTGTGGGCTGTCCCTTGGCTGGCTATGAACCTGCCATGGGTGCTCAGAGGCTTGCGGGAGACCCCTGCTGGTGCTCAGGCTCCCCAAAGGCTGCCCTTGGCATTCTAGATGAGCTGGAGAAGGTCAGCACCTCAAGGGATGCGACTGTGCCCTTACCCATAGACGGTACAGTTTGGCTATGTTTAGGGCTCAGCGAGGCAGTGGGGTCCAGGAAATGGGGTGCTGGAAGGGAAGGCACACAGGTTTATGCAAAGAGCACAGAGACTGGAATGCAGCCACCAACCCGCTCCTGAGGGAGCTTCCCCAGGGAGTAGATCCACTTGGCACCTGGTCACAGTAATTACTGCTGAACTTTAAAACCTAACACAGCACAACTGCAAATATTTAACATGTGCTTCTCCTCCCAGGGGGGCCCCAAGGAAGCAGGAGCAAATGGCCAGAATCACAACATGAACTTCTGAGTCTGTTCACAAAACAGATTAATAAAGAAGCCAGCCGCAATGAGAGACTCGACCCTCCCAACAAGCAGCGAGCCCCAGCCGTCAGCGCTGCCTGGCTACAGCAGACACTTGGCTCCCCTGGGGCTCACTCTGGGGAGGCACACACATGTGCACGGACACTCATGTACACAGATACGCGTGTCTACAGTCTGGCAAGGGCTGGAACACACAGGCCCCTTACACGGATATGGGCCCACACCCCTGCTCCCAAAGCCTGCCCTGCGCAATGCTGGGAGCCTGCTTCAGCCTCCCAGGTTAGCCCAAGTCATAGAGCTGGTCAGTCTGTCTCAAGTGCTGCAGATGGAGGAGTCCTTGGAGGTGATGCCTAAGGAACCAAGATTTCCCCTTGGCAAGAGCACAGGGACAGTGGTTTGAAGGAAGGTGGTGGGAGAGGACTTTGACTGTGGGATGCATCTGGGGAACCATTAGTCACTTCTGTGTGACCCTGGAGGAAGCGTATCTTCGGCACAAAGAGTCTGCAATGGGGAGAAGTTGCCCCAGGATCAAGAACAGGGGAGTGTGAAAGGTGGGAGGGACTGAGACACAAGAAGAGGAGGAGCGGGTGGAGAAACAGGCTGTGCAGGATCTGGAAGGGGCCAGTCACGGCAGCAGTGTCAGGGAGGCCTAGCAGTGAGGGTGGTATGGTGGGGTGAGGCAGGGCAGAAGGGAGGACCAGAGGGGGCAGGAACACCTCCAGTCAAGAGCACCCTTCTCAGTGTCTCAGCCCTGGTTGTTACCACCTTGACTCTGTGACCAAGGCTCAGCTATGCTGACCAGAGCCTCCCCAAAGCGTCTAGCTCAAGACAAGGGGATACAAGGAGACAGGGAGAGCCTGGGGCAGAGATAAGATGCCACTTAAAGTTGAACATTCCAGCCCCATTCTTCGTGCTGGGACTCTAGAAGTCCCAGTCTGAGAAGGACCATGGGGGAACAAATGCTACCTTCTATTGAATACCACTTGGAACCTGCATAGGTGCTATGGTGATGGGGTTCCCAGGACTCAGAGCAGAGCACTGGGAGAACAGCCAGCATCACTGCCTCCTCTCTTGCCCCACACAGGCCCAGCTGGGGGTGGGTGGGTGTGTCCCTGGACCATCACAGTGACCAAGAGATGAATGGCCATTGGTCTTTAACTTTTTACTTTTGGTAAATTTCATTACTAGGAATTTCAGGTTTGAAGGATTAGGACTTCAGGCTCAGCTTGGCTGGGAGATGCTCATGATAGTAGCAGGGGGGACGCACTCAGGTGCAGGGTGTGCCTGGGTGTGACCCTGGGGTGTCAGCCTGGAGCCAGATGCCCTTCCTGGCCCTGACCAAGAATCTTTGTGATGCACAGGGCCAAAGATCGGGAGACTCAGTTGTGTTCCACCAGCACACAAAGCTACATAGCTCTTACGGCTCCTATGGGAATTGTTACACCCCTTACACCATACATCCGTGTCTCTCATGACAGTGTCCTCTTACACATGCACCATGCGCTGGCACAACAGAGCTGGTGCACCCAGCTCCTGCCTGGGGATAGACACCAGGGCCTTGCATTAGCACTTCTACTGTGAGCTACATCCCCAGACCACCTTTGTAAAAATTTACTTTGAGACAGGTTCTTGGTAAGTCACTAAGTTACCCCAGGCTGGGTTTGAACTTGCCATCATCTTGCCTCAACCTCCCAGAATGCTGGGATTACTGGCATGCACAGCCACACCTGGATGAGCTGGTCTCCTGACAGAAACTGTGCTCTGGACAAACACTACTGTCCACTTCCCCATCACCCAGAGTCACTTCTTCAGGGATCTGCCTTTGAAGAGGTGCAAGAGGAGCCCTGGCTTCTCAGCCCAGACCCTTGCCAGAGCATGCCCAGGTGTGGCCCCTCCCTCTGGCCAGAGCCCACCCCTGCAGCCGATTGCCAGTGTCCAGGGTACAGCTGCAGAGAGGAGGGAATGCCGGGGACAGCCCCACACCTGGTCTCCCAAGGCCCACTCTGCACCTGCCCAAAGTGAGTATCTCTGTGCCACCTGGCTGGGGAGCCCTGTGCTGGGTTTGTCATGCCTGTCACTTGCAGCAGGTCCTTCTGGCTGACCCTTTCCTGCCCTGAGGGCTCCAAGCACAGGGAGAAAAGGAAAGGGAAAAGGAGAGAGGGCAAGGGTCAGTGGCAAATCTGCACCTGGCCTCGACCCCTTGCAGGGCCATCCCTGGCAGAGGAGCCCACCCAGTAGCACAGGACTTGCTGCTGCACACAGAGGGGAGGGGACATCCTCTAGGCTGCAGACGCGCGTTTTAAGGTGTCTTCAATTATTCATGGAGACTTGGAAGAGCTGCCTGCCTGCTGAGAGAAGCCCCACAGCCACACTTTGCAGGAAGGCTGCTTTCAGTAACTCTGGCTGTGCCCCATGGGGCTGGGAGCAACTGCATCTAGGTCTATGGGGGCCACTGAAGAAGGCAAGGCCCCCCCCCAGTATGCACCTGATCCCATGGAGGGAGAAGTCACGGTTCCCTACCCAAGATCTCTGAGCACCTCAGCTGTATTCTGGAAGCCTGTGCAGGATCGGGGCACAGGGAAGTGCCAGGACCTCTACCGAGGCCACAGCTCTGCCTAGGGCAGGGTCTGCCAGGAAAGGGGGTGGAAACAGCCGAGAAGATGGCTCGGCCAGGCCAGGGAGCCCAGGAAGGGTCTGCTGGCCAGCCACGCCAAGAGGGATGTGCCGGGCTCACCCAAAGCCCGAGGCCAGAGCAGCTGTCCTCACCCAGGGCCCGCAGAGTGGCTGTCACCAGCACCCATGGGGGTCTGGAGGCACCCAGAAGCCAGGCCTGGTACCCTGTAGGCCAAGCCTGGTAGTTCCTGGGACAAATGTCCTCACCCCAGGGAGGAAGGTCCCCGTACACTTACTGCTCTGATCCCCGACTACTTGCTTTTCCTCAAGAGGGTGCCCTCCCTTACTCCTAGTCCCTGTGGTCTACACCAAGTGACACCCCACTCACAGGATGTGATCCTGCTGAACCAAGCCACTTAGTTCATCCCCCAGTCCCAGGAACTGACTCAGGGATGATCAGGTGACAAAAGTGGGGTGATTATAGAGACCTGGAGAAGCCAAGGCCACCCTTTGGGGAAAGGTTGCCTGGGACTACAGCAGCTAAGACCTGATGACACCAAGGCAGCATATGAATACAGGGCTACCTGATTCTGTCCCTTGCAAAGAAAACACTCCTATCCAACCCATGTCCTTCAGCCCGCCCTTGTGTCGAGGCACCTGCTTTTCTCCAGCAGAAAGGGGAACAGCAGGTGAACACAGGGCTCCAGCCACTACTGCTCCCTTCCAAGCATGAGCCAAGTTGGGGGCAAAGTATGACTCAGGGCAGGGCAGCCAGAAGAGCACCGGCTCTCCTGGGCAGAGGACTCAGGGTACCTGGGGGTGGCAGCCTCTGGCACACAGAGCGGCACCTGATGCTCAGCGCAGGTCCCGGCACACGCCTTCACACAGATGCACAGGCACCCACACAGAGAGACCCGCACATGCACACCTGCACGGATGCTGACAGATATGCACAGATGCTTGCACACCTACGCCATGCATTCACAAACAAATACTCAAGTGTGCACACACTCAGGGGTGGGCTCTCAGGCATGTGCCAAAAGCCAGGCATCCAGCCTCTGGGCATGCGTACACACACACACACACATCTTCACACTTGCAGCAGAGCCCGGGACATGCGCATATTTCCCATACTCCAGGCAGGGGCAGAGGTAGGAAATGAGAGCCAGCCAGCACCCTGGGCTCAGCAGGGGAGAGCGACTGGGGAGCCTCTGACACTGCCTTCTGATTTCCAGCAGGTTTGGGAGCAGAACTGCGCTGATCTTCGGAAGGTGAACACCAGGTGAGAAATGATTAGCTGTCACTTGGTGCTTGATAGATGCAGCCCCCCTCCTCCCTTGCTCTCAGCAAAGCGCTGACATGTTATTGATCCACTTAGTGTATTCGTATCAGCAGCTGCCGAGGCTGAGCCAGGACCAGCTAGAGAACATAAAAGCAAGGGAGGAAAAGCCACATTGTGGTGAGGGCTGAGAAGAGTGAGGGCTAAAGGGTGCTGCTGCCAGGCCAGGGCCAGCAGACAGGTCCAGGCGGAACAGTTGTTTGTCTCCAGAAACCTCATATCTAGTCATGTTCTCAGCAGGCTCGTGGTACCAGTCAAGCCCAGGCCCTTGTGAAGAGGTGAAGGGGGACCAAGGATGAAGGAGGTAAAAAAGAGTAAGGCATGATGGCAGGTGTCTAATCCCAGCACTTTAGGAGGCTGAAACAGAAGGATCACAAGTTTGAGCCCAGCCTGGGCAACTTAGTGACTTAAGAAGACCCTGTCTCAAAATAAAAAGTAAAAAAGGGCTAGGGATGTAACTCAGTGGGTAGGGCCCAGATTCAATCCTTAGCACAAAACAAAATGGGGAGGCAGGGAAACCTGAAGACAAGGCCACAGGAATGCTCTGAAAAATGCCATTAAGCTTTTTGCTAGTTACCTGAAGGAATGTAATCCACACCAGGGGTTATGGCTTCAGTTTATCAATAAACCTCTGCTGAACCTCTGTTATGATTGGGATCTAAAATGTTCCTCCACAGGCTCATTGTGTCAAAGGCTTGGCTGCCAGCTGATGAGCTTTAGGGAAGATAGCTGGATCATGAGGGCTCTGACTTCATCCAGTAGATTCATCCATGGATAGAGGAATAAAATGATGGCATTATTGGGAAGTGATGGAAACTGTTGGGTGTGGTCTAGTAGGAGGAAGAGGTCACAGGAAGTGTGTCCTTGGGGACCATAGTTTGTCTCTGGCTGCTTCCCTTGGCTATCCCCCTCTTTCTGTTTCCTGGCTTCCATGAAGTATGAGCAGTTTTTGTTCACCTTGCTCCTGCTATGATGTTTATGCCTCACTACAGACCCCAAAGCAATAGATCCAGCTGACCATGGACTGAAACTTCTGATACCATGAGCCAAAACAAACCTTTCCTTCTTTAAATTGATTTTCCCAGTTATTTTGTTACAGCAATAGAAACATAATACAATCTCCCCTTCTTTGTTCTTCTCTTTGCAGTACTAGGGATTGAACCCACAGCCTTTGCACTGAACTATATCCCCAGCACTTTATTATTTTTTATTTTGAGAGAACATAAAAGCAAGGGAGGAAAAACTGTGTCATGGTGAGGGTTGAGAGGAATGAGAGCTACAAGGCACTGACTGAACTCAAACTCGTGATCTCCTTGCCTCAGCCTCTCAGAGTGTTGGATTTACAGGTGTATGTTACTACACCCAGTCTTACATTGTTCTTACACTCTCTTTATCTATGTAGTCATCCATCCACCCATCTATCCTCCTATCTACACATCCATCCATCCATCTTCCTCTCCATCCATCCATTCATCCATTGACCCACACACCTGCTCACCTATTCACTCATCCATCCATGCACCTGTTCATCTATTCACCCACCCACTCACCATCCATCCACCCACCCATCCATCTGCTCACCAACCCATCATCCACCCACTCATCATTCCATCCACTCAACATTTATTAAGCACCTGGCACATGACAGATCCCATACCCATTATGGAACTGGGGGCTGGGGAGGTGTTTGGGAGTGGACAAAAACAGGAAGAGACTGGGTCCTGTCCTGGGGAATGATGGAGGATGGAGAAGGATGGAGGAGTGTGGGCAGACTGGAATATTATGAGGTGTGCCAGGGTGCCCTCTGCTGGTATCAAGGTAAAGACATGCATGGGACCTTGAAACCCAACTTCTAGCCCCAGTCCTAGAATGGGTCCCCAAAGTCTGCCAGCCTTCTCTTTAGCCCTTGTCACACCCACCAGGGTTCCCTTTGTGACCATGTAGACTTTGAGGTTCTTGTGTTCACAGACCAGGGACAAATGGCCTTCCACCTAGGGGTGGCTAAGGGTGCAGGCAGAAGGTATCTCAGCCAGACTAAATGTCAGCCAGGCTTGGAACAGGCCTGAGCACCATTCCTTCGTGGGTCCAGATGGGGCCACAAGCAATAGCCACTCTGCTCTCAGCAATGATGGGCAAGACCTTCCCTGCTGAGGCGCCCTCCCAGCCCTGGCCCTAGCTCACGGGCTCTGCTGACTGTACAGGGCAGGGAACTGCGGGCTGGTGTTAGGGATGGGAGCAGCGGCCTGCCCTGCACCCTGCCTCCTGTGTCATCTTGGCTTTGCAGTGGAGGAGGTGCCCAGTTCTCAGCAGTGGGCTTTGCTGGCTTCCCTGTGGGAAAGGGGCCCCTCCACAGACAGCAGCTGCCAGGGTAGGCTGAGGAGAACACAAACAGCAATGCTTTGCAGTGGGCAGGTAGAGCCAAGTGTCCTTGTGTGCCCCAGACCTCCCGTTCTCATCCAGCAGCTGACACATTGGGTGTGCAACTGCAGTAGGGCACTGTCACAGGGCAGGTCAGTTAGCCTCCCTGGTCGGTGGAACTACCCCCCAGCAGGTGTCATGTGACACACTAATATGGGAGGCCCAGGTTTGGTGTGAACATGTGTGTTTTATGCACACACCTTACTTTGGGTAACTCACAGTAAGTTGTTCCAGGTCCCCACCCTGCTGAAGTGAGGCCCAGCTGTTTTGGGCTCCCTCCCCCATAGGGGCTATGAAGCTACCTGGGCCTAGACACTCTGGGGTGTCTGTGGGGGGGACCTCTGCCTTGGGTCCTATTCTATCACTGAAGGCAGTGGCAAGTCCAACTCTGAGGCCACAGTCATCTCCCTCGATGTCCCCACCATCCTGTCTCTCAGAGTGCTGTCACCTCCCCGGCCTGTGGTCCACTCCCCAGGGGACACTACCATCCCTGAGCCCCCAGCACACTCCTTGTCTTCTCAGCTGTGGGCCTTGTATCTGTCTCACCTCTTTCAAAGACACTTCGCACCCCTCTCTCTTCCTTCCCAGAGCCCAGTGTCCCCAGACGGAAGCCAGAGTGGGGGTGTACTCTTGGATATGAAGCCCACTTCCCAACAGGGACTCAGTGAGGCCTCAGAAGGAAAAATTCAAATTCTAAGCTCAAATTTTTATCCATGTAAATGATCTTGGCTCCGCTATGCTGCCCATTCCTGCATGTCCTACAGACCCCCACCCCCTCGCAGACATAGGGACAGACTCACTCGTGGACCTGCTCATCTCCTCTGGGGACAACCAAGGATCCTGACTGACTGACCCTGCCCCCCCAGAATCAGGGTTCACCCATTCGGCCCACCCCCGGTTGACAGAAGGTATTTGCCTTATATCAAAAGAAGTGTAAACGTTTTTTTAAAAAAACATTTTAGCAGCTTCAGTAACAGTTTGGAAAACACATTTTATTTTGGAGGTGGCAGCCACCGCCTGCCTGCCTGGTCTCTGGCTGTAGAGAGTCACACCTATGACATCACTAGCAGGGATGGGGAGAGGAGACTGAGGTGGAAGCAATCAAATAAATGAATGGTCCAGAGTCCAGAGCACACATCTGCAGTGTAAGACCCGAGCACCTCCTGGGACTTAGGAGTCAAAGGGCAGGTGCACGATCACCCACCCACAGCCTCTGTCTTCAGCCTACTAAGCCCCCACAGATCCAGCCTCTCTGTCCCCACTAGATCCAAAGGGCCTTGAGAGCTGGCAGCCAGCTTGGGCAGGTCATGGCTTTTTACCTCTTCTTGGGGAGAAGCCAGGAGGCTTTTGGGTAGACACAGTGGACTGAACATGTATTTATCTTCGCTTTCTCCCAATACCCCAGTGTAATGACAGCAAAGAAAAAAAACAGAGGCCGATGGCAACAGACAGAACTAGAGGGGGATAGCAGCAGATGACAGATTCTAACACATTTTTGGAAGATGGAAAGTGGATGGAGGGTGGTAACAGATTTCACAGGGCGAAGGGGACGTGCCAGCCAAGCCTGTGTGTTGAGGAACCATTTGCCCCACAGAATCCAAGGAGGTGCAGGATTTGGAAATACTAGGGCAAGCAGATGGCAGGAAGAAGTAGGTGGGGGCCTTGAAAATCCAACAGCTAGGCCACTTTTCTCCACCCTGCCCCTGGCAGGAGATGGAAGATTTACCTTTTATTGACCTGCAGGAGACTTGGGGGAGCAAGGGACACAGAAGAGGAAGAACTGGGAGACGTAGACGGAATGGTCAGAGCCCCAGGCTCCTTCCCCGTCCTGTAAACACTGGGGGTCTTTCTCAAGGCTGCATGTTGTAAGTTTCTCTGTTAGGGGCTCAGTTCTTAATCCTCAAATTCCAGTTCTTAAATCCTCTTAGTACCTTAGAATAGAACTGTATTTGGAGATAATGTTATTAAAGAGGTGATTAAGTTAAAGTGAGATCATGAGCCTGGAGGAGAAGCCCCTTGGGGAGCCCACTGCTGCCACGGGCCTGGAGAAGTCATGCCCCGAGGCCCCGCTGCCATCAGGGAGCATCGGTGAGCTGCCACCCGCATCTCTCTGCCACCCCAGGAACCTTGGGTTAGAGGAACCCAGGAGTCCTGCACCACAGGACAGGCAGTCAGTGCAGGAAACGCCCAGCACTCAGCTATCAACTGATTCAGAGGAACACGGGAAAATGTCAAGATGAAGGAGCAGGGGGCAGTCTCAGACCTCCAGCCCACCCAGAACAAGTTCAGGAGACATGGACACAAAAGAAATTAGAAGTCATGCACCTGAAATTTCTGAAATGATAGCATCTGAAGTGAAGAAACAACTTAGTGCTTACAGTTTTACACTTTGCATGCCTGTATCTGGCAGTCTGAGTGACTAGAGGATAACAACGTGCAATGTAGCGACTATTGTTGATTTCTTACTGTCTTGGTTTTGAAATCCAACATTGTTCTCATTGTTTTGTTTTGTTTCATTTTATTCTTTTGTTTTGTTTTATTCTCTTTAAAATTAAAAAAAATTGTGAGGGTGTGCCCTGGGATTGCAAGGGTGTGCCCAGTACATCCATGTCTCCGTAAGAAGAGGAGAGTAGGACACAACACTCACAGAGCTAACACCATGTGAAGACTTGGAGAGAAGAAGGCACCCACAAGCCAAAGAGAGAGGCCTCAGGAGAAACCAGCCCTGCCAACACCTTATTTTGGACTCTCAGCCTCCAGGACTGTGAGAAAATAGATTTCTGTTGTTTAAACCACCTGTTTATGGTACTTCACTATATCAGCTATAGCAAACAAATTCACTCTCTCTTGGACCCTCTAGCAAGATGCCTGACACTTCTCACAAGTATCCTGAGTTAAAGCCCTGCCTCCCTAGTATACATCAAGCAAGCAGGTATTTGTGCCCCACTTGCAACTATGAATGAGTCACTAAGGGTCCCCAAGTATCTGAGGACAGCCTCCAATGCAAGAGATTAAAAAAAAAAAAAGCAGATGGGTAAGACCTCAGAGAAAACACAAATAATTTATGGAAAAGTAAAAACAACAACAACAAAAGGAAACATCTTAAATATGAGCCATTAGAGAACTGAAGGAACTGGTTAAATAAACCAATGGTACTTTTTTTCCCCTCAGTACTGGGTTGAACCCATGACCTTCATACAGAGCTGCATCCCCAGTACTTTTTTTTTTTTGGATTTTAGTTCAATACAGGGTCTTCTAAGTTGCCCAGGCTGGGCTCAATTGTGTGATCGTCCTGCCTCAGTCTCCCACAGTGCTGGAACCACACGCATGCACCACCACACCAGGTCCCAATGGTACATCTTTACAATGATTGTTAGCTCTGCATCCCAGCATGCTCTGGTTGCACTGATTTTTATAAAGCTGCTAAAAGGGGTGACAGAAATCTATATGCATTGATGTGAAAAGATGTAGCTTCATGAGGTGGCTGGTAGTGTTAACTGAAGGAAAACAGATCACAGTATATGGAGTGTGATTGTGTTTATGCAAATGACATGCATATAGAAAGGATCTAGCAGAAGACAATAAACAAGCTTGCAATATGTGTCAAGAATATTTTCTAGCTGGGTGTGGAGGTGCATGCCTATAATCCCAGCACTAGGAAGGCTGGGGAAGAAAGATGGCTGTGAGTTCAAGGTCAGCCTGAACTGCATAGCAAAATCCTGTCTCAAAAAGAAAGAAAGATGAAGAAGAAGAAAAAAAGTATCTTCTAAATGGGCTCAAATGTGCTCCACATGAAAAACCTTCATGGGTTTGTTGACCTCCAAGCTTGCTCTAGTGCCTCTGGACCACAGAGTTATTCTTGGTTGACCTAAGGGTCCAGAAATTCACATCCCTGCTTGAAGGGGCTAGAATAAGGCCAAGCACCCAGCAGGTGCTCAATAACAGCTTTCTAGATAAATGGATGGGATGGGATGGATGGCAGAAGGGGAAGAGGAGTAGCTGTTTGGATATGATTGAATGATCGTGCAGACAGCTAGAAGACACAAGCCAGCTAACCCAGCAAAAGGTGAAGGTCACTCCAAGTTGTCCGCCTGCTGAAGATCTGCACACCTCCAGGGGTCCTATCACCTTCTACTTGAGTAGAAGCCAGTACCCTGAAAAGAAGTTTAACCTGGTGAGTTGCCAAGGCAACCAGAAGCATGCTGAGATGCAGAGCTGACAGTCCCAGGGAAGTCTTGTTTTCTATTTGCTTAACCACAGCCCACCAGCACTCCCTGAGGCCTGATCCTATCTATCAGTTCACAGCCTGACCCTGCACATCAGTGCTTTCTATCCCAGACACCATCTCCCAAGAAAAACTGCAGCCCAGCCAAAAGTCCCATATTACCCAACTGTGGCTTTGAACCCCAGCAAGGGCTGAGATCATGCTGGCGATGGCAGAACGAGGCAGGTGATGCTACAGTTGGAGAGTGCATTGGAAGCTTCAGGTCCTACAGAGCACATGACCTCAACTAAACAGTAGCTCCAAGGTTGTGCGGGAAGGGGAAAGTGGAAGTGATCTGTTGAAGGGCAGCACCGAGGAAGAAACAGTTCAGAAGGCAACAGGGCAAAATGAACAGAGCAGGGCAGCACCCTGGACAAGTCAACCAGAGTATGGGAAGGTAGAGAAAATGGTGTTTTTGAGGGAGAGGAGGCTCAAGAATGGAGGACCTGTACTAGACAAGGCTGGTCTGACCTACAGCAGGTAGGGAATGTGACTGCCAGCCGCCCACCACCAGGCTGAGGCCCTCATCACTGACACTGACAGTGGGGGTGGTGGGGGTGGTAGTAGGTTGGCTGGTCTCCATCTATCACTTAAGAGAGTCACAAAACTGAGCTCTGGGGGTCCAGGTTTTTATGGGTTACTCCTCTAAATGGGGATGGTTTGATGGTGGAGAGAGACGCAGAGCAAGAGGACAGAGGGTGACCAGGGCAGATGCTAGCTGGGTTGGAGGTCTTCAGCCTCCCCTCCAGCTCACTCAGGGGCAAGATAGGGTTTCTACCCTTAGGCTCCTATAGGACATTCTTCTGCTGCTATATAAGGCCTAAAATGAGGGTCCTCCTGAGTATACACTACCTTGATGTCTGGTGATACAGGGAAGGGTGTCATGCAGCTTGAATGCAGGTTGCTCTCCCCACTCCTCTTCTGACTAATGCCCACTGGACAGACGACACTCCTTACCAAGGGATTGGGCTCAGTGGCTGCTGCCCTGAGTAGCAGGTTTCAGTGGCCCACCCACCAAGTCAATGCCACCCTCCCCACAGGAGCTCAGGATCGTCTCATCTTTTTTATTTTTATTTTTCAGTATTGGGGACTGAACCCAGGGCCTTTACACTGAGTTACATCCTCAACCTTATTTATTTATCTATCTGTCTATCTATCTATCTATCTATCTATCTATCTATCTATCTATCTATTGAAGACAGGGTCTTGTTAAGTTGCTAAGCTCAGGGTGGACTCGAACTGGTGATCCTCCTGTCTCAGACTCCTAGAGTGCTAGGGCCACCCTCTTGATACTCCCACAATGCCTGCTCGTTCGCCCTGTTTCCAGTGCAACACCTCATGGAGTGCAGTGTCCTCCTCTCATAGCTGTGCGCGTAAGTGACTGATAAGGCACTGTTCACCTGCTCTGTCTGTTCAGTGTTGGTGGTCTTCAGAACCATAGGCTAAGAATCCCCCAAACCAATGGGTGAAGGAGGCCACTGAATAGGCACCCACCCAGCTCCATGAGTGGGGCCACACTGGGAGAGGCCATGCAGACGCCTTGAAGACACATTACACTTCCAGTGGGGATCCTTATCCTAAAATAAAATCCAACATTTATTATGATCCTTATTTTCCTCCTTAACAACATAAAGATCTTAGATTCTTCACTCCAATTACTGCCCCCATGTAAATTTCCATGTTACTGCCATCCTAAATCTCTGCAAAATTAGTGTTTATTATTATTATTAAAGTAAATACTTGTTTACATTTATCCACATGCCAACAATTTATTTCCTTACTATTTCTTACACCTCATTTTTTTTTAAGACAGGGTCTCGTTCTATCTGTCAGGGCAGGCTGGAACTCCCTGTGTAGCCCACATTGGCCTTGAATCTACATCTTCCTGCCTTATTCTTCTAAGTGCTAGGATGACAGGAATGCGCCATCAAGCCCTGCTTGCATCTCATTTTTTTCTAGTTAGATTTTCTTTTATACAGAAGTACACCTACACGATGACTGTATACTACTGATCACCAAAATAAAGCCTCTTCTGAGAGGGAGTAGAGCGCTGATCATAATCATACCAGGCCACAGTGAACTGTCCTGGGCAAAATGGGCCAGTGAGGAGTGACTGACAGATTCCGAGAGCTCTGTTCACAGAGAAGTTGCACCTTCAACTCTTCAGCGAGGTCGAACTGGACACTGCATCTCCTGTCTGTGCAGATTTAAGACCTCAGTTCTGAAGGAGGCGGTGCTGCTGGGGTAGCTGAGTGAGGAGTTTGGTGAATGTAATCACAAAAGACCAAAAAAACACCATTTAAGAAGTTTGGAAATTAACCAAAAACATACAACATTAAGTATTCAGGAAAATCTACGAAATTTTAGGAAAAACAATGTGAACCTGTAACATTGTATCCTAGGGCCCCTTCCCTGGCCCAGCCAGCACTCTGGTGTTGAAATTTTACCAGTGTGGAACAGCCATGAGGACTACTCAGAATTCCACACCTAGGAATGTTTCTGAGACAAACGCTTGCAAAATCTCGGCTAGACCAAGGTTGTATATAGGTTAGGGGAAGGAACAGACCAGTACCTCAGACAGAAATTTAACAGGGAGATTTAGGAAGTGCGACAACTAAGTGGATTATGGCTAAAGCAGTTCTCAAAGGGAAATTTATAGCTATACTATATTAGGAAAGAAGAATCTCAAGTCAATAACTTAACCTTCCACCTGAAGAAACTAGAAAAGAACAAATGAAACCCACAACAAGCAAAAGGAAGGGAATAATAGGTATTAAAGTAAAAATCAATGAAAATAGAAAGTGATTGTGTAGGTTTTCTTACATACAAATGACTGTAAGGAACACTACGAACCTTTTTATGCTTACAAATGAGTTGACCTGAATGAAATCCTAGAAAGATGTGTTTCGGAAACTTACTTGAGAAGATGTAGAAAATCTGAATAGACCCATAGTAAAGAAACTGAATTAGTAATTTAAATGTCTCGCAAAGAAAATCCCAGTGGTTTCACTGGTGAAAGCTGCCAAAAACTTAAAGAAGTACTCTTTCAAAGGTAATGATATGCGATATTGCAACCATTGTCAAATTCCTATCATCTTGTTTTGTAAACCTATGATGTTATTGCATTGGATTTGTTGTTGCTATTTGTTTGTCTCTTTTGCTTTTTGTCTTACTTTTCTGTCTTTTTTCTCTTAAATAAAAAAAAAAATTTTAAAAAGTAAGTAATGCCCCGCCCATCCAGACTCTTTCAGAAAAGTAGAGTTGGGGTGTGTGTGTGTGTGGGGGGGTGCTTCCCAACTCAAAGAGCTGTATTAATCTGGCTCCAAAGCCAAACAGAGACATCACAAGAAAAAAAATTACAAACAATTGTCCTGCAAAATAACCTGAGCAAACTGAATCCAGCAATGTATAAAATAATAAAATGATCACATATCATTACCAAGAGGAATTTATTCCCAAAATGCAAGGTTGATATGTGAATATAATACATCAAGTTGATAAAACAAAAGGTAAAACCATATAATCATCCTTCTAGATATAAAACAGGCATTAAATTTTTTCTTTTCCAAAAACTAGGGACAGAAGAAAACTTCCTCAGATTTATAAAAGTCATCTACAAAAATCGTTACCTGTATACTTAACAGTGAGGGACTAAATGCTTTCCCCCTAAGATCAGGAGCCAGGCAAGAATGTTTACTGTCACCCACTTCTATTTCATACTATGTTGGAGTTTCTTTCTTTTTATTTTAAAGAGAATAAAACAAAACAAAACAAAGCAAATCATAACAGAACAACGCAAGCAACACAGGACTTCAAAACAAGACAACAGGAAATCAACAGTGGCTACCATAATGTGTCTTGTTTTCTTTGAAATAGTTGTCCATACCTTCACACACAATAAATTCAAGCAAAACAAAACAGTATAAAACCAATCAAAACAAAAGAATGAAAGCATTACAGGACTTCAAAACAAGATAACAGGAAATGAACAATAGTTACTATAATGTCTCATTTTCTTCAAAACAGTCGTCCATAGTATCACACATAATAAATTAAAATAAAACACAACAGAATAAAACCAATCGAAGCAAAATAATAAAAGTATTATGGGACTTCAAAACAAGATAATAGGGAATCAGCAATGGCTACCATAATGTCTCATTTTCTTCAAAATAGCTGTTCATAACGTTACATATAATAAAATCAATTCTTGTAAACTCTTTAGGAGAAATTCTAGGCATGTATAAGCCTATACACTATGTTGGAATTTCTAGCCTGTTCAATAAGGCAAAGAAAAAAAAAGGCATTCATATTGGAAATGAAGGAGTAAGATTCTTTTTCTTAAATAACATGACCCTGTATGTAGAAAATTCTAGGGGCCTACTAGAATTAATCAACAAGTTGTAAGGTACAAGGCCAGCATAAGAAAATCAATTGCATTTTCATAAACTAACAATGAATAATCCACAAATTGAATTAAGAAAACAATTCCATTTACTATAGCATCAGAAAGAAAAATGCTTAGGAATAAGTTTAACAAAGAAGGTTGAGAATTATATACTGGAAGTTACAACATACTGCTAAGAGGACTTAAAGAAGATCATAAATGAATATATGGTTTACGTTTGTGGATTGGAAAAGCCAATATTGTTGAGAGGGCAGTTGTCCCATGTTTACTGTTGGTTTAAATGCCAGTCTTAGCACACTGCTTGTTGGCAGAAATTGGCAAGCTCATTCTAAGATTTTCATGGAAATGGAAAAGACCCAGAATACCCAAAACGATCTTGAAAAAGCTGGATGATTCATATTTTATGATTTCCTAACTTATTATAAATCTACAGCAATCAGCACATTGTATTAGCTGGCTGTGGTGGTGTATGTCTGTAATCCCAGCATTCAGAAGGCAGGAGGATTGCTGTGAGTTTGAGACCAGCCTGGGTTACAAAATGAGCTCAAGGCCAGCCTAAACTGCATAGTGAGACTCTGTCTCAAAAAAAAAAAAGACAAAAAACAAAACAAATGAACAAACAAAAAAAGACATTTTATTACTAGCACAAGAATAGATATATAGATAAATGGAATAAGATTAAAATGTCACTCCAGAAAGAAACTCTTGGGACTGGGGATGCAACTCAATGGTGGGGCACTCACCTAGCACGTGTGAGGGCCAGCAAATGTATACACTTGCTTAGAATAATGTGGATCAGAAATAAACCGTTAGATTTATGACCAATTTATTCTCAACCAAGATGCCGAGGCAGTTCAATGGAAGAAGAGAAGGTCTTCAGCAAGTGGTGCTGAGACAGTTGGATATCTATACACAAAAGAATGAAGTCATACCATTATATCACACAACACACAAAAAAACCTCAAAATGGATCTCAAATGGATGAAAAGCAAAACCTATCTGACCTTTTAAAAGAAAGTATAAGAGCAAATCTTTGATCCAACAAGTGGTATGGATTTCTTAGATACAACACCAAAAACATGTCTGCTAAAAAATTGATGAATTGTACTTTTTGTAATTTAAAAACTTTTGCATATCAAAAGACAACATTAAGAAAATGAAAAGATGACCCATGGATGGGAGAACTTATTTACAAAGCCAACAATCCTTGTATATAGACAATAAAGAATTACAACTCAATAAAAAGACAACTCATTTGTAATGGGCAAAGTACTGAATAGATATTACACTACAAAAGATATTTGAATGGCTAATAAGCACAATAAAATATGCTCAGTATCATCAGTCATTAGAGAAATGCAAATTAGAACTGAAATGTGATACTTCACATCCACTTGAATGGATATAATTTAAGAAGATAACAAGTGTTGATGAGAATGTGGAGAAATTGGAACCCTTATCCACTGCTAGTAAGAACATAAAAGGATGTAGCCAATTTAGCCAATAGTTTGGTAATTTCTTTTAAATTTAACATACATTTACTATATAACCAAGCAATTCCACTCCTAAGTGTCTACCCAAGACAAATGAAAACATACATTCACATGAAGACTTGTATGTGAATGTTCATAGCAGTGTTATCATAATAGGTAAAAAGTATGAACAACACAAACAAAGCTGGTGGGCAGATAAACCAAAATTCTATGTAATGGAATATTATTTGGCATTAAAGAGAAACAAACGCTGATACGAACTTAGATATCATGGATCTCAAAAACACTATGTTAAAGTAGAAGAAGCCAGATGGAGGAAGCCACATATTGCATGATTATACTGACAGGAAACGTTCACAAAAGGCAAATCTATGCAGACACAGAATATAGATTTGTGGTTGCCGGGCCCAAGTGTGAGAATAGGGTGTGACTGCAAAGGGCATGAGAAATTTGGGGTGTTAATAGAAATATCTTAAAATTGCAATGTGGTAATGGTTGCACAGCTTTGCGAATTTGCTTAAGAGTCACTGAAGTGTGCATGGGAAACAGGTGAACTTTATGATATGTAAATTATACAGTCAGCTCTCTGGATCCATGGGTTCTACAATCAGCCAACTGTGAACTGAAAATATTTGGCAAAAAAATTGTGTCTATACTGAACATGAATAGACTTTTCTTCTTGTCACTAATCCCTAAACAATGTAGTATAAAAACTATGTAGCATTTACATTGTATTAGGAATAAGAAATTTAGAGATATGTTAAAGTATACAGGAGGATGTGCAGAGGTTATATGCAAATATTATATCATTTTATGTAAGGCACTTGAGCATCCTGGAGGGGGGATCCCGGACCCTATTCTGAGGAGTAAGTAACTAAGTAGTCTTCCGTTTTGTTTTTATTTGAAAACCCTAGCTTCAGTGGTAGAGTATTTGCCTAGCATGCACATGGCCCTGGGTTCCATCCCCATCACCAAACAAAACTAGCCATACAGCTAAATACGACTCAAGCAGGCATCTCTTGGAGCTCATCTCTTCCCTCCAATCCCTTTCGTTTTCTGGCTCCTATGATTTGCTTTCCTCCTGGAGTTCTATGGATGTTGTAGGTTCTATTTACCCAGAGGTGAGTAGATGCATCAGCTCAGTCTTCCTCATGGTTGGGTCTGAACACACAGTAGGTGTTTGCTTTTATGTGATTCTGGTGTTTCTCACCAGCTTCCTGCAGAAGCTGTCTTGCCCTGAGTGAAGAAATGGGGAGAAGCCAGGAGTCACTCTGGAGAAGGGAGGTCTTGGCCTGGGCAGAATGCTGCACCTCATCCTCTATGGCAGCAGACTGAGGCCGGCCCCTCACCTCTCCCTAGTGGACAGATGGAAGCCACTGTGTTTTGAATGTAACCCCCAAACCTCATGGGTTAGAAACTTAATCCCCAAATTAATATGTTCATGGTTCTTAGAGGCGGGGCCTTGGGATGGAGTAGGATTGGATCAGATCATCAGGGTGGGCTCTGTGGTGGGACTGGTGCCTTCATAAGAGGAAGCGGCCTCAGCTGACGTATGCTGGTTCCATGCTGCTATGCGATGCCTCCACCATGCTATGACACAGCAAGAAGGTCCCCATCAGATGCTGGCACGATGCTCTTAGGCTCCCCAGCCTCTCTAACTGTGAGAAATAAATTTCTTTATAAATTCATAGCAGCACAAAATAGATGAAGACAGGAGCCAAGGCCCTTCCTTTCTCTTGGTCTGATCAGTGGGAAGTCCATTAACACAGCCTGAGCTTCAAACCCCCAACTTACAGGCCCCTAAGAGGAAAGAAGACGCAAGGCCGTTCCACATCCCAGGGATTTTGTTAAAATGCCTACATGGCAAAAGACACAGCAGCACCAGGAAATCCCTGCCGCCTCACTTGCCGCAAACTGCACCACCACGGGGACTTTTGATAAATAACTCTACAGTAAATGAGTGAAAAATTCTCGCAGCAGTGAGACCCCATCTTCTTGCCTGTGGTCTCTGTTCTTGCCCCATCTTCCCATTCCTCAGGGTATGGATGAACCCTCACCCACAAACTTTGCAAACCCTATATACTGTACCTGCTCAACAAACAGGCGTGACTTAAGTCTGGAACGTCCTTTAATTACTGCCGCTACTTCTGGCTGGTTTCTGGGAAGGAACTAATTTAAGCAGAAGTCACATTCTAAAAAATTATGAATGTAATTTCATTATTTAGTCTGCTCAGGTCATGAGCAGGGAGTTATAGCAACTGCCTTTGCTGAGTTCCTGCTGGAATTGCAATGCCTTTCACTCCTGTGGCTGACAATCCATGGACAACTCACCCTGTGGTCCCCAAGTCACTTGCCTCTGCCCCTGGGTCATGACTGTGTATCCTCTGCCTGCTCAAGTCAGATATAAATGTCAGGGTATTCAGAGTAGCTGTCACAATCTTCAGTGTGAAGCATTTCTAACTAGGGCTGTGGACTGAGGCACACACATTCCTCAAGTCTGCAGTAATATCAAGGTGAGTGCACACACTTGTACATATATAGGACTACAGATGTGAGATACACACACACACACACACACACACCTGCAGAGGTGTCTGAGCCTTCACCCACACCCTCACATGTGCACAAGCATCAGAACACATTTGTGACACACAAGAATGTCACAGCCCAGTGACATCACCTCTGACATGGAAGCAGCAGGAAAGGCTCTACAAAGTGCCCCGTATTGGGCTGGGCCAGGCTCCCCTCCAGGGGGACCCTTGCTGGATGTGATTGTCTCAGACTCGGTCCTAGGTGGGGAAGAAGGAAGCCAGTAGAGCTGTCCTAGCTGTGGGAAATAGGCAAATAAGTCAGAAATTCTTTTCCAATTAATCTTGTGCCACCCACAGGCCATTCTCCAGCTGCTACTTGGAGGACCCATTCTTGTGGGAGGTTTGAACAGAAATGATTCTTTCTTCATTACTGAACTAGACTCATCCTGCTGGGGCCAACTGTTTGCCTATGAGAACTAGGTGTAAATGAAGGAAAATTATGTCGTACTCTCCTCAAACCCTACTCCCTGGCCTTTGCCTCCTTCACATCCCTGGAGACCAGTCATCTTCTTGGCCCCCAGCCTGACCTGAATGGTGAACAGGCATCTGTCTCAGGCCTCAGCTCTTGGACCAGACAGGGACACAGAGGGACTCTGTGCGGTCACTGTTGGCCAGCAGGCACCTGGAGATGCTCTGCCTATGACCCACTTGGAGCTTGATGACAGGGTACCAGTAAGACCCTGCCTCTCAGTCCTCCAGGGCACAGAGAACCACTGTGGAGACCAGCAGGGCCAGGCTGAGCCTGGAGGAGGAGAGGGCAGAGGTATGGCACATTCTCCCTCCTGCCAAGCCATGCAGCCAACGGGAGGTGCCAAGGTGTGGTGCTACCTGTCTCCGCAGAACACTCTCTGAGTGAGCACTGCTGCTTAGAACTCAGGGGATCCACAAAAACACCTTAGAGCCCCAGCTTTCTGAATAAGCAAAACCAAAAGCAGAAAGGAAGAGGCAGTCCTTTTGGCTCTGCATTCTTGCACAGAGGACAGGGCTGAGCGGTGGCCCTGTACCCTCCCTGTGCCTCCCATGTCCTATGGTGTCCCCCTCCCTGCAGCTCTGCCCTGGCTCCCAGGCTAGTTCCACTGACCTCCTCTCTCACCCGTTCTCTCTCCTATCTTCCTCCCACTGCAGTAGGCCCAGGCCCTGGAGGTGAAGGTCCCATGCACTCATTCCAAGTGTGTGTAGCTTGTAGGAGGTGGGTGAGGTCACTCCAGGTTCTGGTGAGACCGGGGGCAGCCATCCCTGGAGTGGACACGCTCTGACAGACAACCACAACTCAGGAAGGGGTAACAGATCATCTTACTCAGAACAACTCAGGAAGGGGACCACTGGCCAGCGACTGGACCTTCTGGCTTTGGGGACAACCAGGTCGAGGTTATGGGGAGCCTGCCCAGGACCAGCCCATTCTATCAGTGATCTTCTTTCAGGCCCTTGAGGAAGGCTGAAAAATGCCTCTGCCAGGCTCCAGGCAAGGTGCAAGGCAGTGCCCAGCTTTCCTCTGGGACCCCAGACCACGAAAATGGGCAGAAGCCCCTAGGTGTCCCTCCACCCCCTCCATCAGGAGCCCGCTCCTCTGAGGGGCCCTCCTGAGCAGCAGCTGTCGGTAGCACCAGAACTGATGTAAGCTCAGCAATTTCCCCATATAAATAAATTTTTAAAATGAGAGAATCTTCCACGGAGCTCCACGATGATTTGGGTTAAAACAGCAGAGCCACAAATCCCGGAAAATAGGCTTTATAATGAAAACATCAGCAGGTACGTAATGGTGAGCTTTTGGTTTAAATGGGATCTGCCTGTCAGCTCCCGGCTTCCTGCAAATATTGTGAGAAGGGAAGACCGGCAACAACCTTAAAGGCATGTGCCTGGTGTAGGCGTGAATGCGAGTGAGGGTGGCATCCCACCAGGACAGGCAGCTGGCCCGGGGCGTAGGCCCAGGCCCACATCCAGTCCCTTCCTCTCCAGCCCACTTATCTTGGATATGCATCGTCCTCTGGCATTTGTGTTGTCATAACAACCACTCTGACCTTTTCTAGGTTTTCAATATCCAAGACTCACCCAGAGGCCATGGAGAAGGAAGACACCCACAACTATGGCAATAGCCATCCTTGGAGAAGTGGCTGGCTCAGAACGACATCTCTGCTGCCAACGTCAGGAACAGGGCCCCCAGGATTTCAGGAAGTCGGCACAGGGCAGGATCCCACTGGATTTCTCGTGGCGGCTGTCCTGTTCCCACTTGCCGTGTCCCCTCAGGTCCATCCCACTTGGGCCTGACACTCCAGCCCAGGTGAGGGGAGCCAGAAGGAAGCCCCACCCCAAGCTTTCTCCAGCCCAAAGTCACTTTGGGATTGGAGTCTCTCCCCTGGGCAGTCTTCTGAGTGACAGGCTTGTCTCTGATGCCAGATGACCCTCATGAAGGTTGGGGTCAGAGGCAGGAGGTGGGAGCGCAAGTGAGGGACAGGAAGTTCAGTCCTCATGGAATCCTCTCCAACACCCTCTAATCCTCATTGAACCTTCATCTGGCCTCATGCCTGGCCTTGGCATAGGCATGGAGCTCCAGACCGGACGTCGTCCTGGGGCACCTCACACACAGCTCTCAACCTCTGCCTCCTACTCTCCCATTTCCTGCAGTTCATTCTGGGACAGGCCGAGTGGGAAAGGGGTTAACCCACACTTGAAACCAACTCTGGCCCCACCCAGCTGTGACTCACTGCAGTGGAACAGGACCTGATTTACCCTCCCCAGGGGGTCCACTGGGGAACAATGGGCTGCTGTGGAGGCACAGCCCGAAACTGAAACTGGGGGTGGGGGTGGGGGGCTACCTAGGGGCAGGGCGGGTCCCAGGATTGCCAGCACCGGGAGCTGCCAGCACAGCTCAGCCTGTGTCCAAGCTGGCACACAATGGGAGACCCAATTTTCCAGCTGGACTGTAATTTCAGAAGGTGCCTTCACGGTTGGCTTCATTAACTAAAACAGTGGAGGAGCCTTGAGGCCTGTGACCAGGGAACTGGGCAGTTGCTAAAATCTGCTGGGTGCCAGGAAGAAATATCCTCTGAGGAAATGATAAAACAATATTGGAAAATAAAAAAAAATGGAGACCTGGACATTAACAAGTAGCAACAGGCAAGGACAGAGCTGGCTGAGCGCCAGCTTTGGATCAGTTGAATTTGGGTTTGAATCCTGGCTCGGCCACTTCAGGACTTCGGGCAGAAGCTCTGGATAGAAGCTGTCTAGGTTGAAGGCCAGGACCTCACAGGGTAGGGTGAAGGGTAATGGGACGAAAGCACTTGGAACAGTCCCAGGCACTCGATGAACAAGAACTACAACTGTGACACGCACACACAAGCTTAATTATGTTGTCTCCTTTTATAAATTACCATCAAACACGTGTGCAGAGCCATTTTTGTCTGTTAATTCATTGGACCCACACAATCGTCCTGTCTTCTATTTTTAGCATTTTACTGTAGTTCCTTTAAAACATTAGTCATCTCACTCTTACTGGATACAATTGTCCCAATCTTCTGTTCTGTCCTCCTTTCTAATTTCCCCACCCCTAGGAATCCTTAGCATAACAATTCTGGGATCATTGTCTATTAATATCAATTTTCAGATTACAGCAATATGATGTCTGTTTCCTAATTTAATTAGGTGATTCCTGTTATTAGTTCCTACATGCTCATTATTTTTCACTTAGCATATTTTAATGCACCAAAGGAAAGCGAGACTCCAGTTGGAGACCCCCAGGGTGAATTCCATACAAGGTGCGAATGTTCCCTCCACCTGCAAGAGGGTGGAGGAACCCAGGAAGTAGGGACACATGAAGGAAGTAGGTGCTGGGGAGCTGTAGGCTATGGATGCTACAAGGAACATACCCAGTTCTGGTGAGAGAAGGTTTGCAACTCTCACTGCAAACAGGACTCACAGTGGGCACCCCCAAGGTCAAAGCCTCCCAGGGAGTGCAAAAATGAATGTCCTTCGTTACTCTCTCCTCACACACACACAGTAGAATCCAAACCCAGCACCACCAGCACCCACCAAACCCATTTGGCATGGGGTGTCAGATTTGAGAGCTACGTGTTCTGACTTTGTGTCCTTCTGGCATCTGTTAGCTGATCACCGTGCGGGTCTCCAGGACTGACCCTCCGTCAGTGCTGGCTTCTGCACAGCTGCAGGGGGCACCCTTCATGCTGTGTGTGAGTGTGCCTGTGTCCCTTGGCCCTGGGTACCCCCTCCCCCCTCCACATCTGTACCCCTCTGATTGTGCACACTGAGTCCACCAGCTTCCCTCCCTCTCCTGGCACAGTGATGGCTGAATTGGCCCCAAAAGAACTCCCATAAGGATGCTGTGGAATCAACAAAGAAAGAGGCAGGCCGCACAAGGATGCGCCTTGGAGGAGCACTTTTATAAGCTGCATGACTGTGATGAGGACAGGACATCCCAGGACATCTGAAAACCCATTGGTTGACTTTGCCCGGAGTGAAACTATCTCTGCTGTGGCCCCAGAAAGGTGAGGTGAGGGTGGGCGAGGGAGGCAACACCAGTGAGCTTTGGGCTGTGTGCAGCAAGAGAGTTGGAAGACACTGCAGGTGTGTTGTTTAGAAACATTGGG
Source organism: Dasyprocta punctata (assembly GCA_004363535.1). Taxonomy (NCBI): domain Eukaryota; kingdom Metazoa; phylum Chordata; class Mammalia; order Rodentia; family Dasyproctidae; genus Dasyprocta; species Dasyprocta punctata. Next base: position 174,127 of record RJWM01000132.1, on the reverse strand, counting down.
TTCCAAGAGTCCCAGCCCTGCTGATTTTGCAATGATATATTGCCAGCTACTTAACAGGATGGATCACTGCAATTACATGTCACTTCTGATATTCACAGTCACAACAAGGATGTGTCAGCCTCACAAGGTTTGTAGGAAATATATATGATGTTCTGCAATGCCGTTAGAAAACGGTTTCAGGAAACAGACTCGAGAGGATTCCAATAAAACCCACCTGCCTGGGGAAAGCAGTGGCACCATGGAAACTGGCAGGGCTGGGCTGCTCCCCCACCCTGGAGAGGGTGTGAGCTTTAGACAGCCCAGCTCCAGGAGCACAGGGCTTGTCGCAAAGGAGGGAGGACAGTGGTGGCCACCACACTTTCATTTACTCTGTCCCCTCATTTGAGTGGGCTGTTGGGAGACTCTCAGAAGTCACTCCTATGGCCCTGGCCCACCCAGGCTGCTGGTCCAGACTGGTGGTCTTGGAGCTCCAGTGGACACATCTGGACAAAGAAAGTGATTTGAAGGAGTCAGACAAGCCTGACATCATGGTGTGGCCTTAGTATACAGGCAGGGCTGTGTCTCTGGTGACATGGGACTCAGAATGAGGGAGACACTGTTCCAGCCAACATGGCTCTGCCTCCAGGGGACCAAATCAAGAGCCCTGAAATCCATCAGATCCATGGGCATTGGGCACCTGGCTCTGCTGATTTCTAGCCATGAGACAGTGGGTGAGATACTCCACAGTGGCTCCAGAGTCTCCCCCAAACCCACTTTGCTGCTTCCATCAGAGGTCAGCCCACAGTTCCCTTCCTCCAGGAAGCCCTCTTGACTTCCCCAGCTCTTACCTGTTTTGTTCTCTGAGTGTCCCTAAGGTCAGTTTTGTCTCTCCCTTAGGACTCCCTGAGGCAAGGTCAAGTCTTCTCTCCAGTGTCCCCAGATTGGAACCCCCTTGGCAAGGCCCTGGGTTGCCCTTTTCCTTGACTACTAGATCTTAAGCTCCCAAGAGCAGACCCAACATAATCTTCCTCCACCCACTCTTGCTCTTCATTGCATCTCTCATCCACCCCAAGTGTGGCCAAGTGGCTGAATCTCAGAGGTCTCTGTACAGAGAGGCACACACAGGCCTCTTCCCCCTGCCAGCAAACCCATCAACCAAGTCTGATTCTCAAATTTGGCACCCAGATGTCAGGAGTACAGGAAGCTTCCAGGGCAAGACTCAGTGTCATGAGCTGAGAACGTGAGGCGGCCATGAGTCTACAGAGCTGCCAGCTCCTCTCCCAGGCAGGGCTTTCTGATAGCCCTTTCCACCCTGCATGGCCCAGCAACCTGGCTGTGGATGTGTGAGAGTGAGAAGAAAGGTGCAGGGACAGGGGTTCTTCCTGCTTCTCCCTCCTGGTCCCTTGGTGGAGGAGTTATGAGCTCTCTCCATGCACCCTGCCAAGCATCTCAGATCCAGATGCAACACATGGCCTCCTGCCCTTGACCCCAGAGCTCTCCCAACCTGTCTACATGCGAATGGGACCCCTGCTCCCCATCTAACCCAGACAGAAGCCTGGAGTACTGAACCAAGATCACTCTTCACCCTTCTCAGTCACCAACTCTGCACCCAGCCCCCAGGGTGGCCCTGAATGTACCCTTTCCCTGTTCCCATCTTCCTTGGACCTTGTCACCTCTTTTGCATTACTTAACACCCCAAGCTGGTTTTTTTTGGGTTTCTCCTGTCTCCCACCCTGCTCTCTGTCTGTAGCTATAGGATTTGAGGCCACTGGAATGATCTGTCTGATGTCTCCTTAATCCAGAGGCCCTAGAGCTTCTCATCACACGGGGCGAAGGCTGGCTCCTCTGCCCTGCACCAAGGGCACACTGGGCCGAGGACCTTGCTGTGTCTTCAGTCAAAGGTCACATTCCAGCCTCAAGCCACTTGGAGTTCTCCATGTGCTACACCCTCTCCTGCCTCCAAGACTTTATCCACACTGCTCGCTCAGCCCAGGCTCTGCTCCCAGCCCAGACCATGGTGACACAGGTTGCCTCCAGTGCTGGGGAGGCAGAAAGGTGCTGTGGTCACAGGCAGCTGCCTGAAGCTCATCTTACCTCTGGAACCCAGAAGCTGTGTGGTTCTGGGGATCACTCTTAACCTTGCTGCTCTTAGTAGTTCTGTCTGTCAAGTGGTGTAACAGTAATTACTTTATGTAGGTTGAAATTATTCAATAAATATTAAACGCATTGAAAGAATTCATGATAGTGTGTGGCACATCATGAAGGCCCCAAAGTGTTCACTAGTGGTAGCACTGTCACTGGTCACTGGTTGCCTTGGTGAGCACTCAGCATAGTGTCCACAAACAGAAGTCATGCATGATAAGAATTATATACATCGAAACACATAAAGTGCTAAGCACAAGACCTGGCAATGCAAGTGCTCCGTTTGCTTACTATTATTATTATCTTAGAACGCCCTTGTGTCCTGCAAGGCTAGAGACTGAGAAGTCACCAGAGGTTGTCTAGTCCCTTCAGCTATACCAGGGGTCCCTGAGGAGGAGGCTCTACTGTCCCCTAGGGCTGTCACTCCAGCGCCATGCCCACAACCTTGACTCCAGCAAACAGTCACTCTTTAAACATGGAGTGGTTTCACTGTAGGAAAACTCACTTTGCAAAAGCCAATCATTAATGAGAGAGAGAGAGAGAGAGAGAGACAGAGAGACAGAGAGACAGAGAGACAGAGAGACAGAGAGAGAGAGAACTATAGTGTGTGCTGGTGTGTGGAACAGAATCAGTATTGTAAGGTCATATTTTTATATAACAATCAATCCACCTTTCACTTTGGTTTCATGGGTCACTAATAGTAACTTATGTGACCCCATTAAAACAAAATCCATTCCACTTAAAAGAATGCAAAAAAGTGATGAAATGAAATCAAGGCCATAGTGCAAACACCTAACAGAGGGGCATACCTAGGCATGATCATTGGTGACTCACAGACAGACTTGAGTCTCTTGATGGAACACAGAACCACACATGAATTCTTTTTTTAAAATTTTACTTTATTTTTGTCTCTTTGAGACTGGGTCTTGCTATGCAGTTCAGGCTGGCCTTGAGCTCACTTTGTAGCCCAGGCTAGTCTTGAACTTGCAACAACCCTTCTGCCTCAGCCTCCCAAGTGCTGGGATTACAGGTATGTACCACCACACCCAGCGACACACAAATTTTTGCCCCCAAAAAGAAAACAAGAGCAAAAACAACCAAGCCTCTATCTGATCAGTTTGCAAGATTTACTTAATTATAGAGAATGGGCAGAATAAAGAAAAGATTGAATGGCATCAAACAGGCCCAATCAATAAAGTTCCAACTATAGGAAATTCTACAGGACTCATGACCTGGTTTCCTTAAATAAATAGCAAGAGAAAAATAAAGATGCAGAGAGAATTTTCAGGATGAAAAGAGACTTAAAATATTTATCAGCCAACTTCATTATAAGGTGTTATTTGAATGTTGGATAAAATAAACTGGAAATAAAGGTATTTTATACTTGTGAGACAATTAGAAGTTTGAATACTGGCTAGATATTCAGTGATGTTAAAGAACTGTTGGATGGTTTAGAGATAATGTTAAAAAAAGGAGTTCTTATCTTTGAACTGAGAAATGTATTGAAATATTTATGGGTAAATTTTAAAATCAAGCAGAAGGAGGGACAAGGATAGAGCAGTGGATTGGGTCAGGCTGGCCAGACTGAGAGTGCTGGGTGAAAGATACATGGGGTTTGTGACACTATTCTAATGTGCTTCTGCTATTCTAATCAAATTCTCCATAATAAAAAGTTCACAGAGAAAGGCAGTTCATAAAGTTCAGTCTGACCATCTGAATGTGAACTCTGCCTTCTGCGGCCCCCAGGTCCAGTACGCTGGAGTTTGTAATTCTCAGTTCTGGCCTGACCTCTGAGTCTCTTGCTGGGAGAAAATGTGAGCCTTGTCTCTGCTTGAGAAGTGAGCATCCTACTCGGGGACAGAAGCCCCGACCTCCAACCTGGGAGAACTGGAGACTGGAAAATAATCGTAACTGGATAGGTAGAATTCTCTGATATCCAGGACAATCTAATCTTAATACTTAGATTGGTTAACAGGTAGCTGTGTTTCAGAAAGTGATTTAAAATAAAAAAAAAGTGTTTTAAATATAATCCGACTTACAAAAGTTGACAACTCTATAAGATTCTAGACAGCGCAGGAGGCCAGGGAGATGGGCTGGCTGGCCCATTAGATTTTCAGGTGCTGTTAACACTTGGTAGTTGCAGAAGAAGATCTGACCAATACCAGATCCCGAGGGAGTAGAAGAAATGACAAACTCCTATCATCTTCTCAAGCTGACTCCTGGATTTTCACCCACCCACCCACCCTCCTTCTCTCACCTTTGTGGTGCAACAGATGGCACCAGAGAACTCCATCTATTCTCAGGAAAACTTATGCTGCCACGCGAGATTTCCTGTGTAGATTGGTGCCCCTGGAGTGGCCGTGCCCAATACAGATGGCAGGGTTGTGGCCCTCATCTACACCTCCCTTGGACAGAAACCCACGGGGGCCCCTGGGGCCACCCAGCCATGCAACTGGACACATACACTTTGTAAGCACTGGTTTCCAACAGATAAATGTAATCAAGGTTTATATGCTCAGAGAAGCCAACAGGATGGGATTGTTTCACTTGAAAGATCAGAAGAAAATTGTAACTAATGTTGTGGAAAATTACTTTGATATTGCTTTCTTGGTACCGAATCACAATTAGGCTGCTGTGAGAAGTACAGGGAAAGAATAAATGAATAGTAACAAATCAACACAAACAGCTTGTGTCAGGAGCACTTTGCGCAGGGAAAGTAACGTAAGCATTACTTAAAGTTTTATGACTGTGTTTGGTGTGATTTACGTAGAACGTCAAGGGTGCCCATCACATGGCACGCGGTGAGGGTGGCCCACTAGCTTCCACGACAGAAGCACATGGCTCAAGGTCCACGTGTGCTCCCCCCCATGAGCTGGCAGCTGTGGGAATACTTGCTTTTGCTTAGTGCCATCCTACACACACTGTCAGCTTGAGGCTCTGATCTCCTCTCTGAGGACACCAGGACACCCAGCTATCCTGTGGACCTTTGCCCACCTATAATCCACGCATCTGGCACTCGGGCAGCTGTACAAGCTGAAGCAAGATGCTCTCCCTGCAAAAGCAAGTCCTGTGCTTTGCCACCTGGTTGCAGCATGGCAGGGCACATATTGTGGCCACCATAGCACCATCCCACCCAGGACTAGACCACCTGACCCGGAACCACATCACTGATGGGCCCACACACCTGTCCCACAAGGGTGGCTTCTCTTCCTGGCTGATCCCCCACTGAATTCCCCACAGAGGACACCTTAACCCTCTGTTCATGTGTGCACCTGCAACCAAACACACCACGAGGCACCCTAAGGATGCAGGACACTATCCCAAGCAGCTCTTGAGCACCCTTGTCCCGAGTCTGCTCTGCACCGATGACACAAAGCCACAGGAACCAATTCTCATTCTGCCCTGCTGGTGTGTCCTGTGGAACCCTGCTGGGCTGATGCAGTGTGGTCCGCTATTTTAGGGCTCCTGACAGGCTGTAAAGTCCCCAGAGGAGCCAGCTTGGTCACACATCCTTGCTTCCTCACAAGCCAGGATGCAGCTTAACTTTTTCAACAGCCACCAGCTGTGGGGGTCAGGCAGGTTGTGTGTCAGTACCTGGCTCACTTGCTGTCTGCTAGGCCCACAGCTGTGGCTGCTTCTTGCTCATTCTCTGCTGAAAGGTGCCACTCTCAGGCCTCCCACAGGTGGGGCCCCTGGAAGCAACTTCCAGACTCAGGGGTGCTCTGACCTCCTTTTGGTTTTTCTTCCTCCCTCCTGGTACCTACACCCTTCAGTCTGTGCTCAGGGCCACACATCACGGGTTATCTCCCTTCTTTGCAGAATCAAAAACAATTCAGACCTGAGTATTGTAGTAAAAGGTACAGCTCTGGTCTGAGAGCCTGAGCCAGGACTGCTGAGGATGGGGCTGGAGAGGATGCCGGGGGTCTGGGTACCCTTCCTCTTGCATAAGAGCAGGTGCTCCTAGGCCACACACCCCTCATCTCATGCTATGGGTTGCTGCAGGCAGGGCAGCATGAAAAGTCATCTACCTAAGTATTCCCCTGAATGTCTTTCATTCTGAGCAAGTAAGTGCATGTACATGTGTATGTCCTTTAGGAAGTGGGCTCTTTGTGGGGTGCAAGTGTATCCACACCCTAGAGTATGTGGGCTGAGTAGGGGTTTTCAGGTACCCTCCTCTTATAAAAGTCACCGTGGAGACAGACTTGTGCTCGGGCTGGAAACCCTGCTTTCCTCTCACTCCAAAGCAGAGCAACTTTTGACCCTGCCTCACACCTATGACCTCCAGCCCTGCTGGGTCCATCAGCAGGGGTCTTGCACAGCTCCTTTTTCCATTCTGTCTGCCCAAGACACCAGAACCACCTTCCCATTCTCACCCCACAGCCATCCCACCTGTCCCCACCAGATCTGGGTGACTTAAGGAGGATGCTCTTCTCCAGCGAGTCACAAGGCACAGGGGGAATGGGAGGGAGCAGGGGTGGATATTGGCCTCATAAAGCCAGAAGGTGCCCCAAGCCATTCTTTCCAAGCCAGAGAGGCCAGATTCAAAGACCTCCTAGGGCTGTGCAGGGAAACCGAATCTCATGTGGGGGCTATGGGTTATATGTTTGCTCTCTGATGTCCTAATGTAGAAAAAGCCCCAAGAGGTGGTAGAAACTCCTTAAATCTTCACCAAAGGCAACAAGGGATGAAATCCCACCATCCAAGTGGGGCCAGAGGAGGCTATGGAGGCCAGAGTCCAGAGCCCTGAGGTTGACATCAGATAGAACATTCCCACATTAACATTGACGCCTCGATGGGGAGGCCACTTCCCTGCCTGCTGGGGCTCTTGTCTCCCAGCCTCAGAACATCAGAGCAGCCATGGAGGCCTGTGCCTCTGGCAGGAAAGCAGGGGCATGGTGACAGCAGAAGCGAGTGCAAGGGCTCACCTGGCACCTGTTGGGGGGCGAGCTCTGTGGGGTCCTGCAGACTGATAAAGAGGAGGAGGCCTGCAGCTCCAAACAGCAGGATGGATGAGAACATGCAGGCCAGCCGCATTGTTCCAGGTCGTGGGGTCATCCAGGGTGCACTCCAAGGTTACCTCTCTGGTGTGAGAGATGCGTTCTTCCCTCATTGTCCACGCCAGGCATCCATCAGGGTGCGAGCTACAGGGAAGAGAGGAAAAAGAATCATTTCCAAGTTGCAGGCTACCCAGACAGAGGCCCAAGTCATTGCAGTAACCAAGTAGAATGCTTGGGTCCCTGGCCCCACCCTGGGGACTACACAGGTGCACAGCCTTGCACCTTTCAAGCCCAGGGGGGTTGGAGGAAGTCCTGTTGCCACCTGTAGCCAGGACACTGGCTTCCTGCCAGGGTCTCCTGTATCTGCCCCTCCCCCCAGCAAAATCAAGCAGAGACATTTTCTGGCAGCTGCTAGAAGTGACCTAAGATCTATAGTTGGTGACCACTGACACCCCCAGCTCCCTGAGCCTCCAAAGGAGCATGCGTGTTCCCTGGGCAGAGGTACAGGTGCAAATACAGGTCCTGGGAACTAACTGGTCAGGTGGATAGATCTGCCTCCACCCTGGCTCCTCTCGACACGATGCTGGGAACAGGGGGGCTTTGAGAAAGAGCCTTCCAGACCTAGAGGATGTTCAACAGTAGACTGATTCCCCCCATATCAGGCAGACCTGTTCTCACTAACAGACTGACAGATGGGCTGGAGGGGTTCAAGTCCCACTGGAGAGACACAGGTGGGAGCAGAAGCTCTGGCCAGACCTTGGTTGTTCTAGTGCTCGAGGCCCTTGACCTGGGCCCTCAGACCTGCAGTTTTCAGATCCAAGGCTCAAAGGTGCAGAGGCTGAGCACTAACATGCCCTGTCCTTACTTGCTGATTTGGCCCCTGCAGACCCAGAGCATGTCCATGTGATTTGTCCCTGACCCTGAAGGGCAGAAGCAATGCCCAATACCAACCAGGGACTCCCATCTGAGCCGTGCTATGGATCAAGATGGGGCATCTGAAGACCATTTGCCCACAGGAGGGGTGTCAGTTCCTGCAGTGGGTGTGACGGGTGCTAAGGAGCAAGCTATGCAGGCAGCAGGTGTCTCAGGGACCTCTTCTCTGAAGCAAAGTCCCTCTGTCCCCTGACCTTCACCTGGCCCTACTGGCCTAAACCTAAGGATACCACCTCCTTTCTACCCCCCACTGCCACCCTGGCACAGGGAAATGCCCAAGGGATGCTGAGGCTACCAGGCAGCTCCCAACAGCCTCCAAGATTTCAGTTAGGTGGCTGTCTGGTCCCAGTCTGGATGTTCTGCTCAATGAAAGACATTTCCCTGCATAGGCCCTGAGACACAAGGAAGCGACCCCCACCATGGTCTCTCTGTGCCCACCCTGTAGAACATGAGGCGGAAAGAAGGTGACGAATAGAGGGCTGACCCCCCTCCTCTCCCTAGCGAAAAAATTCCCAAGAACTGTATACTGCTTCTCAGAAAAGCTCAGGGACCGAGGAGTATAAACTGCAGGTTTGGGTTTCTCCCCTCTGCAGTCTCTGTAATTATTTTTTCACTCAGTTAACTTTAATTAACCTGCCTCAGGCCTCTGTGCGCCTGGCGCTGGGCTCCCTGGACTGTGCCGAGTAGGTGGTTCCCACGACCTCCCCGCTTTTATGTTTGGAAGGTAGCACTGAGCGGGGCTCGTTTTGTATCCACAGCTGGCTCCAGGGTTTCAGGCGGGCCCTGACCTCGGGGCGGTACCTCTGCCCCCGCCCCAAGACTGTTATTTTTTGCTATCAACCAGGCCCATGCCTGTCCTGCTTATAGTGGGTGAAGATGGACCACTATGTGTCCCCAAAAGCTCAGCCTGGGAACCCCTCAAGTGGAAGGAGGGCTTCTCACTCTGCAGTGTCCCTGGATGAGATTGTCCTGTGGGTCTGATTCATTGTCCTGCAGAGATACAGGTGCACAGTGCAGGTTCCAGCCTCATGAAAGGACAAGGCTGGCTCAATGCTGGTGATAGCATGTCCTGATACCCTACAGTCCCTGGAGCCCTTCCCTCGGTGATGGCGGGCATGGCATGCAGGGTCCCAGACCCACTAGGATCAGCTCTCAGCTCCTGGGGCAGCCAAAGCAACTATGGAGGGATTACTGTTTTCTCCCGCCCTTATGCTGTGCCCCTCAAGCAGCTGGCATGGCCCCTTGGGATGCCCAGGCAGAGCTGAAAAGGAGTTAGAAGAATGGAAATGACATTACAAACTGACGCAGTGGAAGCCAGACTCAGACAGGGAGTGGGGGAGCAGTTCAAGGCTTCTCTCACATTCTCTTTCCCTCCCTCCCTCCCTCTCTCTCTCTCTCTCTCTCTCCAGCCGTAGACTGGAGCAGGTACATGTGCACTAACACACCCCATGCTGCACACACCACTGAGGAGCCCTAGAAAGCCCCCGGTGCACAGTGCTGGCACACTTTCTGCAGCCCCAACAGCTTCCTCTGAGTCAGGAGCCAATTTGATCAAAGGTGGGTGACCTCTGACATCAAGATGTTTTGTAAGAAGGGAGACCAGAATGGAGAGAGGAAGGAGAGAGGGAAGGATAAGTTACAGCAAACACACAGAGCTGCCAAAAGACTATTTAATAAACAATGCTCAGGAGCACATGTGATTATCATCTTGTTTGTTTAGTAGCTGGTGCTGCAGACGTGGCTACAGAAAGCTGGTTGGTCCCCTCACCTTCCTAATCTGTCACACTGTCATCACTTGAGCCAGAAGAGTCTTCCCTTGTCAGTGACTAAAAGGGTCCTGCAGCCACAAACTGCCCTAGCTTTCTGAACACTGCACAAGGGAGCCCCGTACCTTTGCAGTGGCAGGAGAATCGGCTCTGTGCATTTGTCATTTCTAAGACTCTCAGGAGAACAGCACCCCGTCCATGCCCAGGGAGGTGGTGTTAAAGTAGCTCCTGGCTTCCCCAATCAACCCCACAGGCCCCAGCCTCTTCTCTGTGTTTGTTCTCATGGGGATCATGTGAGCAACTCCCAGCTCCACGCATCTAAAGGTCAGTCCTTCTCCCAGGTGGCTCTCAGTCTGGCTGGGTCTGTAATGCCCAGGAAGGGACTGTCATTCTGGACACTACAGAAACCCTCCTTCCTCCAAAGTGGGGAGTGGATAGGAGGTCCCCAACAGATAAGAGACGTACACTACAGAAAGGGATCACCTCTGATCCCCAGTGTTTCCTGAGGGTCCTTTTCTTCAAAGTCACAAGGCATTTTCAAGACAGTGGGGAGATGCCAATTCAAAGCCCATTCGTCTCCTTCTCCTTCGAGTCCAGCTGCTGTCTGGAGAACGGATGTTATAGTCTGACACAGGCTGGGTCCTGGCTTCCCTGGAGCCCCATTAACATTCACAGGTCTCAGCTCCCATCTGGGACTGCCCCACACTCACCAACCACAGCACCACACTGTGCTTCAGTGACAGGTGCAATCTCTCCTCCTCTCCCTGCCAACAGACAACAAGGAAACTCAAACTACTGAGGGCAGGTAAGGGGCAGGCATAAAGCAAGAAAAACACAGCCCTGTTGAGTTTCCAGGTGCTCCTGCCCTCTCAAAATTCCTACTCTTCCCAGTGGCTTCTCTCCCAGAGGCCAGAATGGCGTCACCAGTTTTTACTTTAAGGAAAAGAAGAAGAAGAAAAAGATCCAATTAATCTTGTAAATACCTCCTAGGAGACAGGGCAGGGCCAAAGATTCCTCCCATTTCCTTATTTATTTGATTTAAAATTTTGTCTCTTCAGGGAAATTGACTTCAGGGCAAGAAAGGACTTGGGAATTCAGCCAAAACACACGCACCTCCAGTGGCAATGGCCTGATACACGGATGGCTCCAAGGACACGGCTGGCTGCGGCTGTTCCCAGGCCTGGACACTCACCCCAATCACCCAAAGGACCCTCTGGCTGTGGGGACCCACCCCCTACATGCCTGCTCCAAGCAGCTGGGTACACCCATATGGTCAACAGGACTTGGGCCCAGGAAAGTTCTCTCTCCGTCTGTCTCCTCCTTGCATGGGCAGGAGCTAACAATGACGTCCCTCCCAGCTGAGGGCTCCAGGAGAAGCTGCACCTCGGGAGAGAGGCTGCTATGGCAACTTGAGGAGAATGGAGCCAGGCACTGCTGTCATCTTGAATCCGGCACCATGCCTTCTGCCACAGCAGCAGAGGGCTCCCGGAGCCCAGTTCTCTCCCTGCTGCAGCTGGGCACTGGTGGCTGACCCTGCTTTCTCTCCTCAGCCTGCTGGCCTTGGGAACTCATCTGCTGCTTGCTGATCGGATCACACAGTCCAGTCCCTGGAGAATACTACCTCCATCTGTTTTGTCAGACTAGTTCTTCCGTGTGCTGCTCTGGCTTACTTCTGAGATAGGGCTTTTCTTGATTTCAGCTCATTAAAATCCTGCAGCTAATTAAACCGTTTTAATGGTGGCGGTGGCGGCAGCAGCAAACTCTGGGATGCATCCCTCCAGTTTTTATGCACAGGCATAAAGTTGCAGTGTTCTCCGAGGATGATGGAGGGCTGGGAGTACTCAGACTCTCAGGCAGGGCTGAAGACTCAGAATTGCTCTTAGGATAGGCTCAGGGTCTGGGGTCGCTGGCCTGGGTGCTGAAACCCCCAGGGTCCAGCCACTGGGACAAGCAGGACTGCCAGGCTACACCTACTCCTAGGCATGGTGATTTGCCCACTATCTACTCACTGCCTGTTACAAAGCAAAGTTCCCTCCACTCTCCTGTGCTTTCCACGGGGCAGAGAAAGGCCTTAGGCTGAAGATCAAGACATAGATCAGGTTCAAACACCCCTCAAAGTCTGCAGGGTCCTGAGAGCCACACACCATGGACTGCTACTAGCAGTAGAATCACATCATGGGTACTGTCTCTGCAGGTACAGAAAGTGAGTCCTTCCTCTCCTCAACCTGGGTAGTCTGGAATGCCCACTTGATACCCCAAAAATCCCCCGATCCTGTGAATCTGGGTACTGGCCCTTCCCCCACGCATAGACAGTGTTCACTGCCAGGCTCAGACAGAGCCTCAGGAGATGCTTCAAAGCCTCTGGTCAACTTTGTATTCCCAGCACTTAGCACAGTGCCTGGCACAAGGCAAGGGATCAATAGCCTCTGCTGCATGTAGAATGAGCACAAGTTAATAGATGGAAGTGTTGGGGGCCATCAGGAGAGAGGCACTCCATGAAGTTGGAATTTTAAAAAGGTCATTGATGTTTCAGGGAGCTGTGGGTTTGTTCTGATCAGGTCTGGGTTGGAATTAGGTCCAACGAACAGCCCAATTCAAAGGCAGCAGAAGGAACAGGAAGTGAGACACTTTCCACAAGCCCCCTGCAGAAATTTGACACCTTGAAAATACCCAAGGCAATTCTCTACCAGGATGTCACTTTGTGTGCCCTCTGGTTGTATGAGAGATTGGTCATGGCACTTGAAGGCTAATATAATTTTAGAGGTATCTCTCTATATACATATATATCAGCATTCATAATAGACGCACCAATACATGTCATTTATCTGCCATAAAACTGATTATCTCCAAAGCTCTCACATATAGTGAGATGCTAGAAAATCCCCAAACAAAATTACAGTTTGAATGTATTGACCAAAAATCACTGAAAACAACACAAGGGTGAGCCTGGAAGACATATGCTAAGTGAGACAAAAGGATAAACACTTATATGAGGTACCAGGAGATGTGAAATTCACAGACACAGCAGGTAGAAGTGGAGGTTACCAAGGGCTGGGGGGAGGGATGGGAGTTACATTTAATGGGCAGATAGTTTCAGTCTGGGAAGATGAAGGAATTCTGGGAATGGACAGCGGTTATGATTGTACAACAATGTGAATGCACTTACTGCCACTAGACTGCACACTTAAAATGGTTAAATTAGTAAATTTTATGTTATATGTATTTTACTACAATAAAAAGAAACCAACAAAAACAGCTTGAATCAAGCAGTGGACTAGACACCAGGCTCGGAGAGGGGATTCCAGATTCTGGGTTTGACATTCCTTCTAACCAACTGTGGGACCCTCAGGACTGGATTTTTCTTCTCTTGAATCAGTCCTCATCCCAAATTGCCACTGTAGATAAATTCCTAAGTTCCTTGTAGCTCTAGTGTGAGAAACACATTTTGAAAAACAGAAAGACAGCTTGTGAATTTCATCCACTTGGGAACTGCAAGTGGTCCTCTGGAGACAGCGTCCCTCACTCTCACCTGCCACCTGTCTCTCACCGTGGATATAGGTCTTTGCCATTCTGTACCCCCAGGAAGGCTGCCAGGGGTGTGACCCAGAGTTTCACATCCTGAGAAGTACTGTTTCAGAGACATCTGGGTCCCTATGGCCCAAATGAACCTTGCCAAGCTGTTTTCTTCATGACATCTCTGTCCTTGTTTGAGGAATCAAAGTCCTTGCTGCAAGTGTCTAGCTGGAGTTGTATTCATGGAATCTTTCTGATCTGCACAGCCACGTTCCTCCATCTGAGACCTGCCTGGCAGAGGCGAGTCCAACCTGGTGCTATCCACTACCTAGGAACTCATCTACACTCAGCCCAGCTGGGACAGTGTCCTATTTAATGGTAGAAATCATTTTTAGGCAGAAATTTAAATAAAGTGAATGATGGCAGATCCTACTGTGTCTACAGTCACACTTTTCATTTAAAAATCTTTAACCTTTAAAGAACTTATAGGGTAAATAAGGACCTTAGTTGTAATGGAAATATCCTCTATTTTGACTGCATCAATGTCAGTATTCTACCTGTGATACTGTACTATAATTTTGCATGGTTTACTACTAGGGAAACTGTAACATGCACATGAGGGTTTCACTGTAGTCTTTCTTAAAATTGTACATGAATATATAATTATCTCAAAATAAAAAGTTTTTTTTAAAAAAATTAAGCACATAAAAGTAAAATCACTGGCCTTTCAGCTCATGCATAATGGAAACAAATTCTAATGTTGTTCACGTAAATAATAGATAACCATTTTCATGGATCAGCACCATCCCCTGTTGCATAAGAAACATTTTAAAGTTAAGGGACTATGCCTTTAATAGGAAAATTTGATGTGTTAGCAACTACTGGTTGATCTTTGTGCATTTCTCAATTGCAAATTGCACTTTAAAAATGCAAACAATTATTAATATTGATTTGGACTAAAACAATATTGAATTTCAATATATTTCCAGCTCTTTTATGAATTACCCTGTGGATACGTGGTGATTATGATAGAAGAGTACTTGCATGCTCAATTTCTTTTTGGTGAGGATCCTTGAAGAAGGCTGATGTGATCCATGGATAATGAACTTCACAGGGACAAGACTGGCTCCAGAGCCCCAGCCAATGGCTCAGACTCAGTCGCAGCACAGACTTTCAGGGTCACTTCCCTCACTGGCCTTTTTCCAAATTCACTTCATAGAACATGGGTTATAAACACTGGATCAAGTTCTAGAAAAGGCTTTCAGTTTTTAGAGGAAGGAAAGGGACAGGAACAGATATTTATCACGCTTTGTTAATGTTTCAGGCACTACACTGGATACTATAGAAACGTCCCATTTAGCTTTTGCACAATAACGTCTTGAAGTGAAAATCATTATCCTTACTTGTCACAGGCTTGGTTCTCTGTGAGGAGATGCTGAAATGGAGTTTGGGGGTGAAAGATGTTTATTAAGGACCTCTATCTGTGAAAGAGAAAAGGAAGGAAGGTGCTGCAGGCAGTAGAGGCTCCGGAGTGAGGACTTCCTGTTCAAGCATCCTGCAGCGGGCAGAAATGGTTGGATTTTTACATCTTCAGCTTCCTTCATGGCTGCATATGGCATGCCCAGGGCAGGGCATGACCTCAGATGAGGCATTTTGCTCCAGCTGATCCAGATCCTGAAGCAGCTGACAGCTGAGTCTGTCTGCTGACCACATGTCCTGTGGGTGGTCAGTGAGTCCTCACTGGAAGGAATCTCGGCAGCGTGTCTCAAAGTCCACCTCTCTGTTTTCACAGTTGACAAAATTAAGACTAAACATGCCAAGGAGACTAAATATGCCAAGGTTACACAGTAAGTAAGAGCCATCTCAGATCTGCCTGACTCAAATCCTGTCTCACTCCATCCCAGTCACAGCTTTTCCCAAACAAAAGCTTAGATCAGACTGTCCTGACCTTCAGTTACTGAGATATGAAGGTTTGGGAGTCTCCAGAGGAATATGCAGAAAGTTTGGCTGTGTAAGCAAATGTATTCACTCCACCCCCTCCAATACACCTGCAACACTCTGAAGCCGTGTGCATATGCACACATATATAGGCACGCACTATCTCGTTGCTAATAGGAGGTAGAGAAATGGATTATTTGGGTTAAGAGTTCACTTCACAGTATAGTGCAGAGACTGTAGTACAGTACAGTACATCTCCCTCCAGTAAGAGCTGCCGGAATTTGCCAAGAGCAGCCAAGGTTGCATGATGCTGTGCGTCCGAGGCCTCCTTTTACTTTTAGAAAGCACTGAGCTATTCACATTTTCCAGCTGTTCTGACATCCACAACCACAGCAGGGAAAATTACAGGGAGGAAAAAATTGCATATTTACTTCTCAAAATTGAAAGTTGGGGTATAATATGAACAGAAAGGAGTATGTGAGTAAACCCAGAGTGCTCTGGCCCCTGGCAGGGTGTAACTGCATCCAAGCTGCCAACAAAAATCCAGACTCTAGAGGAGGAGAGAATGGCAGGGTTGTCTGGCTTGCTTCCAGGGAATTCCTTTCCCTATGGCTGGTATGAAGGAAGCCCCAGAAGACTTGCCCTTGCTTACCCAGCTGCCAGCAATGCCTGGTAGAGTAGGTGCTTAGGCAACGTGTGGTGAGCAGAGAGATCTAGTAAAAGGGGGTGAAGGGAGAGGGAAGGTCCCACACACTGCAGCCAGCAGGTCCTTTCAGGTGAGGTAACATGGGCCCAGTCAGTGTGTTCCACTTGTCTGAACAGCATGCACACATGGCGGTACCCTCTGAAAGCTGGCTCCAAGTGTGACCATCACATCCTTGACTCCCACCAGTCCAGCATGATTTTACCTAAAGCTCACCTCTGAAGAGGCTGGTGTCTTTCCATCTTCAGGCTCAAAGGCTAAGACTACGGCAGAATAACCAAGCCTCTTGGCCCTCTCCTGGTTGCCCTGTGGAAGTTTCTCTCAAGCCACCAGGATAGGGCCAGGGCTTTAGTGATCTGGAATTAAGTGATCATGCTTTTAGTGAACTGGCTATGCAGGAGAGAGGAGTCCGACTCCTCCATGAGCCTCTGCCCCACATCTCTTTCCAACTAATACTCTGTTCCAAGTCTCCTCCGCTCCCTTTGATGTCCCCTTCTTCCTTCACGGGATGTTGGAAATCCAGAATTCGAGGCCTCCCTATCCTTTTCTCCCTTTCCCCCACATCTAGCTGCAGACTCAGCCTTCTGAGCATGGACTTTTTTTCTATTCACAGTGTTGCACAGATTCAGCACTTACAGAGTGGACAGCTCCCCACCTCTACACCAGTATATTTGTGGTCACTCCCCTACCAAAAACCATTCAAGGGAGGCCAGCATAGTGGCATGTACATGTAATCCCAGAACTCTGGAGGTTGAGTTGTACAGCACAATCAAGACCAGCTTAGACTACACAGTGAGACCCTGATTAAACAAAAAGCAAAACAAACACAGTATCCTAGGGCCCCAGTTCAAATGTCTCAGTATGACCCACAATTAATATGCAGATCCAGTCTCTACTGACTTCTCACCCACAGTCTGTCTCCATTCTCTGGTGTACCCCAAGCTAGGTGAGGCATCTTCTCTGGTGTTCCTGAGTCCCTGGACTTTCCTCCAATATAGGCAATCATGAGAGAATAGTGTACAGAAGAGCACCGAACACTCCATTTTCTTACTGAGTGACTTTGAGCATCATCATGTCATATCTCTGGGCTTCACTTTTTCTGTCCAGTACGTAGTCCTTTGAGGACTTATGCCAAGGGTTACTTACGAAGATTCCTGCTGTGATGTATTGCAATCTTAGGGTGCAGATAAGAGACCCAGCCCAGAGTAGGTGAACTATTGGGACCAGTGCTCTCTGCAGGGTGAATGCTCCTTCACAGTTGGTCTTACCTTCTTTAAAAATGGTCTTGCTGTCTTCTTTGCTAATTCAGAACACCTCACAAGGTATTTTGACCCTTCAGCCTCTTTCCTACTGTCCTTAATGTGCTCATCACTCAGCCTCAAGGAGGCTGGCAGGAAAGTGGTACACTTCTATGATCCCTGGATGTGTAGCTCCATGGTGTCTGTTTGCCCAGTTGGGGTGGTGGCCCAAGGATGTAGGCAGCCCTCAACCAAGTGGGAACACCTCAAAGCAGAACGGCATCCACACAGGCTCCACACTTGTGCCCTTGTACTGCCCTGTCAACTGACCCTGGGTGAAATTGCTTCAACCTTAATTTCTTATATGGTTGCTGAAAAGAGGAAAGAAGACAGGTGAAAATTGTATTTTTGTTGTCACTGCTGTTGTTTTGAGACAGAGTCTTACCACGTAGCCCAGGTTGGTCTTAAACTCTGGATCCTCCTCCCTCAGTCTCCCAGGTGCTGGGTTTACAGGGAGGCACTACCATGCCTAGCAGAAAATTGCATTTTTGTGAAGAGACCCTAAGTGGACAATCTTTGGTCTTTAGTGAGCATGCATAAGAAGCAGCCCATTTCTTATAATAATCATATGACCCTTTTGTAATGAAAATTATTTTTAGAACAACAGATCTAGTGATCCTCAGTAGCAGACCTTCAGATCTGCCAATTTGGAAACCTGGATTTCTAACGTGAAATTTCCTGATTTCAACCTGCCAGAAATGCACATTCAAAAAAGAAAACAAAACTACTTAAGGGGCTGCAGGTGTAGCTCAGTGGTAGAGCACATGCTTAGTTAGCATGTGTGAGACCTTGTGCTCAATTCTCAGCACACACACCAAAAGAGAAAGATAAAAAAAACACAGGGAAAGAAAGAAGAAAAGGAAAACATTGATCCGGTCAAAATTTACATCCAAACAATCTGACCAGGTGTCTTCCTGATGCCACACTTGCCATACAAAGCACATCCTGGATTAGGAAAAGGCTTGTGATCCTTGGATAGAAATGATGCCTGTTGGTTCCAAAGATCTTATGCAAAACAAGCTGATCAGTGGCAGGGCCTGTGAGTTGTTGGTGTGAAGAAAGACTGTGGCAGCCTTAGAGGTAAGGAGCAGTTCCTATAGCTTAGAACCAATGGTGCTTATGCAAGACTGTGGGCTTTTGGTACAAGGCATCTGTCCCTGCCCAGATGATGGCCACATGGTCAGACAGGAGTGTGGCACAAGCTATAGGATTCCAGATCTGCTTCTTTCTTCCCACCCAGCTGTGCCATATGTGTGTACACATGTACACTCACAAAATTGTATTCATTATGGTTAAATTACATTCACCCCCAAAATCCATAGGTTGAAGTCCTAACCTCACTCACATTCACCTAAGACTGGGAACTTCTTTGGAAATAGGGTCATTGCAGAGTAGTTATTTGCGCTCATCCTGGAGTAGAGGAGCTCCCAATTCTACAGAACTGGTGTCCTTATAGAAAGGGGGCTCTGGGCACAGAAGCACACCAGGCAGAATCCTCCAACTCTGTGACACACCTGGGACTGCACACGTGCAGCATGCATGGGTGCAGGCAGATGCTGTATGTCTCAGCGGCTCTGTCCTCTGCATCTATCTGTGTGCATGCACACAGGTATGTTTCAGAACCGCCTATGTTTCTGTCTGTGGCCATAAGGTAGGATCAGTTCAGTGGCAGCCAGGCCACACAGGAGAAAGGTTCCAGCAGCCCTTGGCCCAACCCAGCAGTGCTTCCTCCCGTTCCAGCGGTGGCCCAAGGTCAGGCTCCTTCCTGGCGGAGGCTAGCAAGGCTCTTCCCTTCACGGGCCTGGCGGGCAGCCTGCCGTGGGGGTGGGGGCACAGGAGTGGCAGCCCAGCAGGGCCATCTGCCATCTGTGCCTCCACACTCCGCTCTGTCCCCTCTCTGCCTCAGGGTGCATCACTCTGGCGACCCCTGGGAATTGGAAGCTAATTTTCCACGATCATTAGTGATGGAAAGACCTTAGGTTTTGCCTTTAATTAAAGTCAAACGTGGAGCTGAGGAGAAGCACTGCATGCAGACATCCTCTTCTCACTTGTAAAAGCCATATGCAAATAATTAAGCAAGGCATGGAAGCCATAATTAAAAATTTCACGAACCCCCTCATTAGCTGAGCAGTCTGCACAGAGAAGCAGACCAAGCCCCTCCCCCATGCCTATGGCAGCTCCTGCAGATGGTTAATTGGGGCTGGGGGGAGCGGCGAGCCACACCTAGGTGACAGTACACCTGGCAATGAGCTGGCAGGGTTTCTGCCTTCCCCGCCAGCAGAAATGACTGCCTGCCACCATTCAGGGACAGGGCTCCCAGGACAAAGTGGAAGAATTCATCCCTTTGTCCTTCTTTCCCAGGGCAAAGAGATACCATTGTGTGGGACCATGGTCCCAAATCTCACGGCCTCCCCTGGCCTCACCCTGATTTGTGCCCAGGTGGGATGCACTAACAGGGTGAGGAGAAGGGCCTCGGCGGGAGACTGGAGTCTCCTTCAGCTGGGCAGGGTTGAAGCCCCTCACCCAGTGGCCCAGCAGGGAGGCAGGCTCACAAACTCTCCCACCCACTGCATGTTTGGGGGCTCTTCCACCCTGTCCATGCACACAGATGTCCCCAGGCCTGGTGGCCATGAGGAGAGTGACCCACCTCAAGACAAAGGCACCAGGCAGGATACCCACACACACACCCCAAAGCACTGCCTCTGCCCCAGCTTCAATCAATATCTCCAGAACTGGAGGGAGGGTGGGTGGCAGGGAAATGTGTCTGATCTCATGGTTCCAGGCAGTCTCTGGTCCTCATTCTTCACTCTACTGAGGGTCCCTGGCTCCCCCAGGCATCTGGTCCACTTTAGATGGGGAATCAATCCTGCCAGGTAAGTAACTGCAGGCATAATCTCCACTTGCTCATTGACATTTTCAAATGAATATTCACTCGTCCCAATCAAAGCCACTTGTTTTCCGTCTGGTCTGATCAATGGTCGCTCCTTAGAAGGAATTGTGCTCACCAGACGCATTGATCTGTGTCCAGGAAGCTGCCTGGCATATGTGGGGACCAGATGTGACTGCCCGGCCATGAGACTAAACAGTGGCCAGCTCACCTCACCCATAGATGCCCCTGCCCTGGGCTGGGTCAGAGCTTCCCCATGGCTGAGATTCTCATCACTCCAGGGGTCTATACACCAACAGGAAGTGATTACGTACCAGTCCAGAAAGTGAATCTTATGAGGCCACAGTGAGTGTCAAAGCTGAGTTAGTCCTGCCTCAGTGCCTCTTGGCCCAGGATTCCTGCAGGTGCCATTTATCCAGGCACCCAAACTTAACCCTTTTCAGCTCAGGCTCTGCCCTCCCTGGAGACTCAGAAAGGATCATTTCTCTTTCTCTCTCTCTCAAACTGATGGAATGTGGGCCCGTTAGCCAAGAGGAGTCAGGCGCCACCCCAGGAACTGTGCTCTCAGAAGCTGGCCAGGGCAGTCTGAGGCCTGCCTGTTACCACATTTCTCCTCTTCCCCAGCACCAGCCTTTAACAGTCTGTTCTCAGTGTCAGCTCAGAGCTCCCTACATTTCTTTGACCTTACAGTTCCAAGATGCCCGATTGACAGAGCCCCTGCCTCACCATCTAGTCCCGGTCGTGCTGTATTAAGCACTGAAACCAGATACCGGTTGAATATCTCTAACCCAAAAGTACAAAGTCAGGAATGCTCCAAAATTTGAAACTTCCTTACTGCTGATTGGATTTCACAAGTGGAAAAGTCCACACCATGAAACTGTGTCATGTACAGAATTAATGAAAGTATTGTATAAGATTACTTTCAAGCTAGGGATATAAGGTGTATATAAAACATAAATGAACTTTGTGCTTAAGCGAGTTTCATCCTCAAGGTGTCTCATTATATATATGCAAATATTCCAAAATATGAAAAATTCAGAAATTCAGAACACTTTGGGGGCCAAACATTTTTCGTAAGGGATTCTCCACCTGTGGTATATAAAAACAAAACAATGCATTTGGACGGGGAGGTAGATTATCCTATTTATATAAATCATAAATAAAATTTACTTTCTGACCCTACTTATCTTTTTTCTTTTTTTTGGCAGTGCTGGAATGGAACCAAAAGCCTCACATATACTAGGTAAGTGCTCTACTATGGAGCTAAAACCCCCTGATTCTGCTTAATTTTTAAAACTTCATTATGGAACATTTCATACACACTTGCTCTATATATATCTATATACACATAGAGATTTATAACATATAATAAAATATATACATAATAACTAGTGTGTTCATCATGCAACTTAAAGAATAAAATGATTACCAATAGTCAAAGACCTCTTGTACTCGTTCCTGTGGCTTCCCCTTTTCACCTGCAGAGGTTAACCCGCCACATACTAAATATTTAATGAGCCCAACTGCATGCCTGGGACTACTCCGGGGAACTGAGATTTACCTGTGAACAGCAGAAAGATCCTGCACTCACAGAATTGTATTTCAGCCAGAAGAAAACACAGATAATAAAATAAATGTAATAAATTAGTAAATTATATAAAACAGAAGGTGATCAGTATCGTGGAGAAAAGGAAAACAGCAGTGTGAAGGTGTTGAAGAGGGCTTGAGGCAAGTTTGAAGACTTATCTTAGTTATTTGTCTCATTGCTGATACAAAATACCCAACATCCACAAGTCAAGGGAGAAAAGGTTTGTTTAGCTCACAGTTTGTAGAGATTTCAGTCTGTAATCGATTGGCTCCAAGGCAGGGTGGCACATGGTAGAGGGGCAACAGTTCATGGCAGTGGAGGACAGCAAAAGCAACAAGAGAGAGGAAGACAAGCCTCTTTCTGTCCTTCATATTGTATGCCTGCTACCCGCCCTAGGACACATGTAGTACTCACACCCTTAATCCCAGCATTACACTACGAATCAGTCACAGACTCTAGATTCAGCTACCTCCAAAAAAGCCCCATCTAAAAGTGCATGAGGCTTTGGGGGGACATCTAGACACAAACCTAACAAGACCTAAGTACATGGAGTCTTCGTTGTGAAGGTAATATTCAATCACATGAATATATGGGAATAGTCCATGCAAAGGCCCTGGGGCAGGGATGTTCCTGATACCTGATATATCTGGAGAGAAGCAAACATAAAGGAGATAGGATCAGAGAGTAACAGGGGCCAGTTACGTAGTCCCCTGTAAAGATTCTGGCTTTGACTCTGAGTGAGACAGAAGCAAAGACAGGACATTATCTGACTTTCTGGTTTGGGCTTCGGCAGGACTTTTCTGGGCATATAGGCAAGAGCAGAAGCACATGGGCCAGGGAAGAAGGCACCACAACAGGGCAGGTGAGAAATCTCAGCTATGATATAGAAATCTGTGTCTATCATTCTCATACAAAAACTGGTGCTTTATTTTGATACTGAATGTCTCACATTGGCGTATCGATACTGTGTTACCAGTGTGTCTCGAGTTCACTTGCTGGCCGTGAGCTTTTCTGACACGGGTACTCTGGACACATGGAGATCTGTGAGGCACTCCCTGCTTGTGTTCACATCCAGAATCCCAGGAGCCCTAGTTGCTCAGTGTACCTGTGTGAAATGGACGCAGAACACTGGGTTATACAGTGAGGCCTGTGGTGGGTGGGGGGTGCAGGGGGACCAGCTGTGTCACTCCAAGCAAGTTACTTAACCCTTCTGTGTCTCAGTTACCTCGTCTGCAAAATAAAGGTAATGACCTCCTGTGGCTACCCTTCAAGGTTATTGTGAGTACTGCAGGAGCAGTAAGGTGACACTCTTGGAGCAGTGCCTGGCCCCTAGGGAGTGCTAAATCATGTCAGTGACCGCTCTGGGGAAGATGAACAGAGCTCCCCAGAGTGCTTCTCTCTCAGGCAACTCCATCATCCTGGAGCTGGCAGGGCCTGCCTGAATGGCTGTGAGAAATGGGAGTTGGGGAAGCTTCCAAGGAGGTCTCCAGGAAATGTCTCATGAGCACAGAAAAATGTAACATTCCTGGAAAAGGCTTCCAGGAAATTGGCCCTCAAGCACTTCATCAAGAAGGGAGAGTGAGCAACCCAATCTTGGCACCGTGTCCGCAGCCAGTACTGGCCTCGGGCTACCTCTGCTGAACTGTGTCCTGACCAGCGATGGAGTTGGTGTCCATGTGTAAGTCTGTGTTTGCGGAGTTTCTTTAATCATATCTGCAGAGTATGCCAAACACCAGCAAAATGATGAAATTTGCAAAGTTTGATGCACCTGGTCTTTCCTCCAATGATTAAACTTACAGCAACCTTTGCCCCGTAAACTCACTGAGCACCACTGATGATTTTGGCTCAGATCAGAAGAGTCCAGTGTGCCATTGGGATTCACTGGTATTCAACTTCACAGAGTCAGGGAAACCTCAGGGCAGTCTGCACACTGGTGTTTTTTTTGCTTTATTGGGTTTTTCTGAGTTTTGTTAGTTTGGGGTTTTTTCTTTCTTTTTTTTTAAACATAATTAATTACTTTGCTAGCAAGGTTGAAGTCTCTTAAAAATTGGCACAATGCTAGAAGCTGATGGTTGGCAGGGAATGCTAGAGTATATTTTGAAAATATTTATAAGGTTTTTTCCTGTATTCACACACCCAGACACAGACATATACAACAATTCGTGTCTTGAATTTGGCATTGCTGGAATACCCCTAATGGAAGTCTAATATTATTTTCCAATTCAGCTCATCTACTTGGAAGAAACTTGACTCCAGTTCAGAGACATAATCAATTCTATTGGTAGTCTCCAAGGCTTAAGAAAACAAGATTTGCTTTTTAAAAAAAATTTAAAAATTTTTAAATGACATTGGGAACGTGCATCTTTATGGGGTGCAATGTGATGTTTCAAGACATGTAAACAATGTGTAATGATCAGAATGTGCTCACTGACACACCCATCATCTCAGATATTTATGATTTCCTTGCATTGGGAATAGTCAAAATCTTTTCCACTCACTAATTTGAAATATACAATTAGTTATAACCGTAGTCATCCTGATGTGCTACAAGTATCAGAAATTGTTCCTCCTACCCAACTGCTCCCCAGGGTTTTCTTAATCACTGCATCTTTAAGCATGGATCACATATATCTGGGTACTTGTGTATGGTTCCCATCTCATTGATTCATCACCATTAATAGCCAAAGATGTGACCATTTGCAAAATGTGAAGCATGTCACCCTCACTAAGTCACTCACTTGGCATATCACAAAGAAGGCCACCAGGCAGGCTGCTCTCTGTTTCTCTGCCAAGCCAAGGTCTAGCTGCCTTCAGAGCAGGTTCCATGAGAATTTCCCAAGAAGATAAGGATTTGCATCCTTCAGTATTGGAAGGGCTTTTTGTCCAGACCGGTGATGGGAGTTTGGGATTCTGACAAGGTATCCCACTACTAATCTTTCTCATTTGAAGCAGAAAAAGGAGCTTTGCAGAAAGAAACAAAATAGGTTTGGAAACCAACTTCACATGATCTTGGTCCAACCTTATTGAAGGCATGAGAGTGGCTTGGCATTAATGCCAATATTTACCAGCCCCTCAAAGAAGGTAGACTCTGGCTCTGCAAGAGACATTCATTGATCCTTTGACAGGAGCCTCATGCAACACCTTCGGCAACCAAAATGGATATAGAAAGCTGAAGCAAGAGTTCTGATGCTCATGTTTGCAGACGCCACTGAGTCTCTGCAGCAAGCAGCCAGAGGGCAGTGTGACAGGCCAGGCCTCCTTCTCTGGCATATAGTCATGACAAGGGTGAATAGATGCATGTGGCTGGTGGAAATGATCCTGTGGGAGAAGCCCTTGGCATTTCCAGTGGTCATGTTAGTACCAATTTAAACCCTTGGAAAGGATAACACTGAAGATACAACACAAACAAGTTTCCTGAGGTTCACAATCCTGTTTTTGAGCTCTGTTGTTTAAAAGCAAAAATCAAACTTTTTCTTGAAACACAGCTTCACCATCAAACAGAAAACATTTACATTTATGACATGTGCTAGGAACTCAGTATAAATGGTGACATAAATACACAGTGACAGTCCATAATATACCTAACATGAGTGTCACAGCAAAATCTCAAAATTCCAACATCTCTTTCACTTAAAATTCTGCAGAGCCCTACATACCAGGAAAACAATGAAAAGCTTTGCTTTCTATAGTATAATTTTGTATTTTGAACTCCACCAACCAAATCTCTTCAGTTCTTAACTATTCTTTTTCAAGCTTTTCAAGCCCTCTTTACCCTCCCCAGTGATTCTGATACACCTGCTTGGGCACCTACTGATCTGTTCCTCCTCTCCGTCTCCCTGGAGAACAGCTGCTCTCTGTAGTTGCTCAATGGTCAGGTCTCTCTCCTCACAAAGTCACAAGGGCACCTTACCCCTTCACATTCAGAGATGTGTGGACCAAGCCCCAATACCCAACATGTCAGAGGCTGTGGCTTCTCCCAGCCCGAGGACAAAGAAGACCAGCGGTGACTTCATAGAGTGCACAGTGTTTTAGGCAGCATCCACACGGCACAGAAAAACAAGAGTCTCTGAATGATAAGCTTCCATCGCTTGGCAACAATCACTCAGATGAAATTTAGTTAATTTCCTTCCACACCACCTCTGTGTGCATGGCAGCCTTCCTGTATATCACACCAGAAGAGGGACAGTCATGGGAGAAGAGTCATGGGTCATCCTTTCTTGAGCAGAAACTATCAAAAATCAAGTGTCAGATTTGCTCTCTGACATGTGCAGAGTTAGCCCCACTCTCATTCTGCCCCCACAGGCCCTGTTGTTTTAGGACGATATGAAGTGACTCTAAAAATGGCCAACATTTCTCCCCCTACACAAGGGCATAAATCACTAAATCTTCGGTGCTTTCTTTGTGGTATCGATTTTTCTGAGAATGAAGGCAGATGGTTCCGATATGGCATCATCTAATATTCCCCCAGCTTGATTTATAGATTTCTTTGTGCATTACCTGAACATAAATGAGTCTTGCATTATTTCTTGCACACTTGTCAAATTAAGGTAAGATATTCTTGTTGACCTTTAAACCTACACAAAAAATAAATGTGTCTGAGGCATTTTCCAGCAAGCATTAAAACGAGCCAGGCCTTCGAATGCCAATTAAGAGGATGTAATTATGAAGGGGATTGTCGTCTGTGCTGCGGGTAATGATTTAATTTTAGTTTTAATGCGTTCATTCAATGGAGGAAAAGAAAATAAGCTGGTTACGAATCATCTTGCAAAAGAGTTGAGAACAACTTGGCACCATTTGTTCCCTAATTTACCAAAACGGGAATGAGCTGGGGGTGCTTGGCACCCAAGCCTTCCAGAAGGAAAGAACACTGCTTAAAAGGCACAGAAAGAAGAGGCACTGGCAGGAACCGAAATAGAGACAAGGTGGCCGTTTGCTGCAATGTTACCAAACAGAGCCAGCACCAGGGCTGCTGCGCGAAGGCTGTGAATTGGATTGGACTCCGAGCCAGGGAGGAATTCCGTTTGGGGGTGGCACTACACCTTTCTCCTAAGCTGTTTCTACCACTGCCCTTCCCACAGCAGACCCAGACCCAGAGAAAGGGTTCCTGGGTAATATTCACTTGCGGGTGACAACTGTCTGCTGAGACATAAAGGGATGTACCCTCATAGTACCTCCATTCGTAAACCTCACTATGCAAGGTGAGATGATGCTGGCTACACCCATCAATATATTTAAACTGTCATATGTGGTGGTACACATCTGTAGTTCCAGCACTCTGGGAGGCTGAGGCAGGAGCATCACAAGTTCAAGCCCAGCCTGGGCTGTTTAGCCACAAGGCGAGACCTTATTAAAAAAAAATGTTGGAGATGCAGCTCAGCACAACCCCCCTGGGTTCAATACCCAGTGCCACCTCCCCAAAAAAGGTTTGATCCTAAGTGTACAGGTGTGCATACCACATCTGTGACCTCATAGCACCTGGCCCATCAGGCTGCCTTTGGAATCCAACTGGTAGTTAGGTGTAACTACCAACCTCTAATTAAGACTGTCTTCAAACTTCAGCCCAGCTTCTGTGCAGCCACCTCGACCTCCACCTCTGTCACGAGAGCTCTGAGGCCAATTCCTCCCTCTCTCCAAACCTCTCCAGTGCCCCCTCCCCTCACACCTCTCCTGCAGCCCTTCGGGCCTCCTGCCTCAGCCGCTTTCACTTGCTAGCCACTTCTTTGCTCTACTGAGGTAACCTTACTCTTCTCCCTGTAACCTTGCCCCCTCTTCCGTCCTGAACTCAGGGGACTTGCCTTGTCTACTGGGCTGAATTCTGGAGACACCAGACAGACAGAGTGCTCCTCAGGAGGTGGGGAGGAAATGCTGGAGTCCTCATCTGTTATGATAGTCCCTGCCATACCCATTTGCAGATCCCACACCTCCCTCTCGGTACCTCTGACTTCTGTCCTGTGGGGCATGTGGATCAGTCCCTGCTGTGAGTGGCCCATGTCCAGCCATGTGACCAACCGATTAACATGGCCTACATAACCATGCGGTGATGGGCTCGTCCTGTCCTGCAGCCCACGTTGCTTCAGTGTCAGCCCCTGAGCCACCTGCTTGGACATGATCCACAAGAAAGCTGAGCAAGACACAGCAGTTCCTGACACCTGTCCTTGGGGTAGCATCCAGCATGAGGACACCACAGGTCTTTCCCCAGTCTGACCATATCTGGCACCTCCCTAGGGCTGGACAGTCCAAACAGGGCCCTATTCACTTCCAGAATGCTTACTGGATGCCTATTGTGGGCAAACTCAGGCCCCCTAAAACTTGCATGGAATTCTGGAACTGTGGAGCTCCACCCAGAGCCATGGAGGAAGCATCCTTGCAAGGCCCTCTTCCCAGTCTCTGGCAGCCCTGTCTCACCCTGGTCCTGTTGGAGGAGCCTGCAGGGCAATGCTCATGAAAAATAATTTAATTTTCAGTTTGCTAGGTCTGCAACAATCCTTTTAACATGACAGTTCCGATTAAATACCTAACCTGTTTTCATCTGCCTTTTTCCTCTATCTTCATACCCTTCTGTGTCTTAAGATCAGTTAAACCAGGGACCAGCAAACTGGCCCTTGGGCCCAACCTGCCAGCCACTTGTTCTTACAAATAGAGTGGAACATAGCCCCACCTATTCATTCCCATACCACCTGTGGCTGCTCTCATGTTAGGACAAGAGTTGAGTGGGTTCAGCATAGACTTCTTGGCCTAAAACCACTCATTAGGGACCCTTTGAGACAAATTTTGCTGAGCTTTGAACTAAATTGCACATATAATTTACCTATGAACCATCTGTCAGATAATATTTTAGGATGTCTAATAAACTTTGGGTAAGCCATTCAACATGGTCACTCCAAGAATAACAATGAAAATACAAAAAGTTCAAGGTAAAACATCAATTTCCAATTCAAAATCCATATAAAAATACACAAAAATCATTCTCACAGGAAAAAAAAAACCCTTTAGACAAAACAATTAGAGATTCCTTTGAAACTCACCCTAATTCAGTCTACTCCACACTGGGATTAATGATGGAATTCCTTTCAGACTTCTTTCTACATAGGTACTTTACAAATATGTAAATAAAGGATATACAACTGTATCGCCTTTGTGTGTATGTGGTTTTTTTTTTTCTAAAGTCATAAATGGTACATATATTGTCTTGTTCTGTCACTTGATTTGTGATTTTATCACACCTTTGGACGTCATTGCCAGGCAGTACAAACAGATCCACACCATGCTTTTTAACTGAACAGACAGTTCCATAGTGTGGGTGTTGCAATACTAAACTCAGTGCACACAAACATCTAGATCAGCCACTGTGCTTAGAGAACCAGCTCTCCTTTCTCCCAGGAAAGGAGATCACTTTCTGCAGAGAGTCACTCTGGAAATCAACCTTTGCTGCAGGCCCCCACCACATATCCCATCTATCTGGAGACATCCCCACCTCCTGCTGCCCACATCTTCATCTGCAACAGAGTCACCAAGGAGTCACTGCCCAACCCTCAGGCTCTCCTAGCAGAGCCCCTAAGATCTACGACTCCAAACGCCCCATTCAAAGAAGCTATTTGAAAGGAGAATCACTGTGAATATAAATGACTTTCTCAGAAGCTTGACTTTTAAAAAAGGAAGATGGATCTGGCCCTTGCAAATACAAAACAGATTGAGAAGCTGAGCTTCGTGGAGTGACTTAAACAGGCATCGAGAGTTGGCACCCGCTGGGAACAGTGCGGCAAAAGCAGGCGATCAGAACAGGCAGAGCCTGGAGCTTGGCTCTACAGCAACCCTGCCTCCCCCTTCTCATCTCCTCCTCTTCCCCTCCTGCCTTCTCCATCTCCTCCCTCCCACCCATCCTGTACCCTCACCTCAATGTTTTGTTCTACAAACCCTCACCGAGCACCTACTGTGTGCCAGTCAGCATACAGTGCAGGGAGCCCAGACCAGCCCCCGAAGAGTCCTCAGGGGTGCACTGACAGTCCCTGAGCAAGGGACTATGGCGCATGGTCCTGGTTTGAGTGAGGGAAGGCCCCTGTGCTAGGTCACAGGGAGATCTGGTGGAGAGATGGGGGCCAGGTAAGGACAGGGGAGGGTATCCCCAGGTGAAGGTTTGGTGGGAAGGATGTAAGGAGGAGAGTAACATGCAGGATTTTCCTAGTTAAAAAGACTACTCCAGCTGCAGGTGGAGAACAGGTTGGAGCAGGCAGCTCCTCTGCCCATCATTCTGCCCACTTTGGAGCAGTCAAAGGAACAGGGGCCCCATGGGTAGCTGGGGTTGATGCAGTGTGGACTGCAGGGCACAACTGGCTGGGCAATGGGCCCTATCTTTCCCCCGATGGCCAAGGGTAAGCCCCTCCCTTAGGGAGTGGCAGATGATTCCAGGGGGTTCTGAGCTTGGCTTATGGAGGTGACCTCATGGGGGCTGGGGTAGGAACAGAGGATCAGGGTGGAAAACCTCAGTGGGCTGCTGATCAGCTGGATGACCAGATGTATGGGACTTAACCTTGGCTTCCCCCTTGTAAGCTGTGAGAAGGTCATGAGATAGCATAGCTATGCACCCAGTCCTGTGGTGGGGA
The DNA here is from genome assembly GCA_004363535.1 of Dasyprocta punctata. NCBI lineage: Eukaryota > Metazoa > Chordata > Mammalia > Rodentia > Dasyproctidae > Dasyprocta > Dasyprocta punctata. The sequence continues at coordinate 143,783 of RJWM01000132.1, read as the reverse complement.
CACAGGGGTGCTCCACAGACACTGATGGATGGCCACATGCTAACATTAGTCAGCAGAAGAACAAGTCCTGTGCTGCCTGGTGACAAGAGGGAGGTACAGTGGTTTCCCTTATCCACAGTCAACCATGATCTAAAAACATAGGAAATATTCCATGAAGAAACAACTAATAAGTTTTAAATCACTTGAACTATAGTACATTGTTATGGTTGTTCTATTTTATGATTAGTTATTGGTTAATCTCTGTTACTTTATAAATGAAAGCTTATGATAAGTCTATATGTATAGGAATAAGCATAGTATATACAGAGTTTGCTATTCTCTGTGGCTTTAAGCTATCCCCAAGTCACCAAATGCCCAGGTGACAGGTCATCCCAGGCCTAAGAGTAGAAAAATGTAAAGGAAGGACAGAGGGGTCAAAGAGTTAGCCCCTGAGGATGCAGTGCATGAAGCAAAGGGCCTGTGGTGATCCCAGGAAACTGGGATGACTAGAACACGGAACATCTCTCAGGGCAAGCCTTAGGTTTTGATTGGAGCCAACTCAAGGGATAAGCCATGTCAGTTACAAACAGCAGGATCATAGAGGTGGGGCTGCTTAAGCCCTTTGGTACTCACATTTCACTGCATTCTAGCACTGTGTCCCCGTGCTAGAACATTCCGTCCGGTCCTAACTCATGTATGAAGGGATACCAATCATCTCAAATAAGGAGACTGGTGCTGAGAAAGGAAGTGTATTCAAGTCAGCAGGAAAAGAAATTTCATGCTTGAAAAAGCTGCGGAAGAGGAAAACAGGATTCTGAGCTAAAGATGGCAACAAGCAGCACTTGTTTAACTCCTTTCCCTCCAGAGTTACCATTGAAAGGATCAAAGAAATAAAAAAGGGAGGTGAGGAGGGTCTTGCATCCACAGAGGAAAGCTCATGTGTTAGTCAGCTTTCTAGTGCTGTGACAAAATGCCCAAGATAACTAACTTAAAAGGAGGAAAGATTTCTTTTGACTCCCAATTTCCTTTTTTTTTCATTTTTATTTGTACATGTTTGCAGTACATAATGTACACATTCCTCGTGTAGAGTTGGTACATGTACATAGCCATCATAATTCCTTTCTTCATCCTTTCATCTGCTCCTATCTCCTTCCTCCGTCCATCTACTGATCCCCTTCTCATATGAGAAAGATCTATCTCCCTGCTTCCTATTATCTGTCTAGAGACTCTGATCTGCGATCATTTGGCCTTTTGCATTTGAGCCTGTGGTGACACAGTACATCTTGGCAGAAGCACTTAGTGGAGGAGGCTTATTTTACTCATGACAACCAGGAAGGAAAGGGAGCAACAGGAAGGGGCCAGGGTCCTAATAATCCCTTCAAGGACACACCCCCAATGACCTAACTTCCTTTCATTCAGCCCAGGTGCCAACAGTGCCAACCCTTTAATTCACAGGCTTTTGGAGGCCCTTCCAGACTCAAACTCCAGCAGCTGGTCAGGGTGCAGCAGCAGCAGCAGACACAGCACGGAATCCTTGGAAGTGACAGTGCAGACGGTACCTAGGAAAGGCCGGTCATCCATTTAGAGGTCAGAGAGCCTGGCAGAGCCTGAAGACACAATTCCGAGATCAAGGAAGTCTCCGGGGGATGCTGAGGGTGAGCCTCACAGGGTGACTTGCTATGGATGGGCACAGATACACCTCACAACACAGCTTCAAGCCTGTAAAGCAAAGGATTAGGGCAAAAGATGGAGACTTGACAAATCCTCAGTCATCAAGGTTTTAACACATTTTAAATGAACAGATTACATAACCAAAATTAAGGGAAGAATATTAAAGATTTAGCTAATAAAATCTGGTGCTTTCTCTTCCACTTTTGTGTTCAGCAAACAGAAAACAGTTTTCTCAATAACTCATAGATTATTTAGAAAAATGAGCTTATATTAGACTCAGAAAAGAAATCACAGTAGAGGTCATTATCTAACCACAACACAATAAAAATAGAATCTAACAAAATGAGAGAGAGAGAGAAAGAATGTTGGCTGAAGCATTGTTTCTAATGGGAAAAGGAGATGAATATACATTTACATCAGTAGAAGAATGCTTAAATAAATTATTAAGTAAATATTTAAGTGAATAAATCCAAGCTCTGGAATCCTATGAAATTGTTAAAGAGAATCACTGTGTTTACCTACTAAGCAGTTGTAAAAAAAGAGAATGTGGTATTAGTAAAGTGCAATAAATTTAGGGATAATGAGTGAGACTGTTTCAAAATTTAAGAAACACATGGTTTCTTATGCTGAAAAGGTATACAAAGCACATAGTAAAAAAATCAATAAATACATCCATCTTGGTAAAACTCCAGAATACCAAAAACAAGGAGAAAAAAAATCTTCAAATATTTTAGGAAGAAAAGATAAGATACTGTAGTTCCCTGCATCTGTAGGGGATATATTGTTTCAAGACCCTGAGGGAAAGCCAGATGTGGTAGCATACACCTGTAACGCTCACACTCGGGAGGCTAAGGCAGGAGAACTGCTGCAAATTTTAAGCTATATAATGAATTCAAAGACCTTAGAAATGCTTAGAAAGACCTTATCTCAAGCAACAACAACAAAAGCACCATGATAGTCAATCTGATAACTGAGATGGCCACTAATAACTAACAGGGAAGCAACACGTATACCATGGATATGATGGATAAAGGGACAATTCACCGCTTGAGTGGGTCAAAGAAGAACTGGCGAGATTTCATCATTCAACTCAGAATGGCATGCAATTAAAATTTTTTGAACTGTTTATTTCTGGAATTTTGTATTTAATATTTTTGTATCATACTTGAACATGGGTAACTAAAACTACAGAAATGGAAACCACAGATAAGGGGAGACAACCATACCTACCAACAATTAGACTTACAGCAGATACTTTAAACATCAAGAGATTCCCAGGATATAATGTAATAATGCAACATTTTTAAAGTACTATATTGGATTCTATTCAATTATTCAAGAAATGAGGTCAAAATAAAAACATTTTTAGACATCCAAAACTAAGAAAGCTAGCTGCCCAAATTGAAAGAATTACTAAAGCATGTATGTCAGCACAAAGAGAAGTGAACCTAGGGAGAAAGAGTGAGATTTTAAAAATATAACATTGACAAAATTTCTCAGTATAATTAACAATCATCTCTAAATATTAATGATTCTTCTTTGTATAAAAGAAAAAATTCTCAACTATAACAATAAGAAGATGGGAGAGAATGCTTACTCAGTGTATAATTCTGGTGTGTGAAAGTACTTGCTTGTTTTAGAGGATGACAAAGATAATATCTTTAGACTTGCTAAAAACATTTAGAGTTAAATATGGTATAGGTTAACTTTTTTGTGGTACTAGAGGCTCTTTACACATGAAAGACAAGCACTCTACTACTGAGCTACATCTCCAGTTTTTTTGAATTTTATCTTGAGACTAAATTGAACTGGACAGAGTTGCCTAGACTGACCTTGAATTTACAGTCCTCTTGACTCAGCCTCCAAAGTAAACTAGGATTACAGGAATGTACCAAGAAAGAAGACCCTGAAAAGGGTGTGATAACTAGGAACTTATAGGCCTCTACCAACAGAGCCTTAAAATATATAAAGCAAAATGTGGCAATCTGAAGATAAAGAGAAAAAAACAAAGTCAGACTTGTTTTCTCCTACTATATGCTCACAATACAGATCACTTCTCTGGTATTTCTCCCCAATTTATTCTGCTGCAAGCACCAACTGGATGTCCTCTAATTCAATTCAATTCTGATACCATCTACCTAGAGATAGCATCAGAGGTTGACAGTTCAGTCCCCAAGACTATCCACTTCCACTTCAGATGACAATTGCAGGCCCCTGCTTGTTTTATCTGTGCTCCTGACCAGCCAGGATCAGGGTTCTCATCACCCCTTCTTTAGGTTCAATTAATTTGCTAGAGCAGGGAACAGCATTGAGGGAAACCATTCTACATGTTCACTGGTTTATTATGAAGGATGTAACAAAGATACAGATGAAGGCACAGTATAGGGGGAGTGGTGCTGAGTGTCCATGCCCTCCCCAGGAGTGCCACCTTTTGGGAATGTTTAACTGTTCTAAAGCTCTTAGAACCTTGTACTTCTGTGGTTTTATGAAGACTGCACTGGATAGGCATGTCTGAAGGAAACATGGACAAGAGCGTAGAAATGTGACTGGACGCAAAGCATGTGACTTAGTGCTAACATACTGGGTCAGAAACCCAATGAGGCCTGTCCACCAGAATTCTGCTTGCCTTCTATGTGCAGCCTCCCACTCCAGGGAATGGGACAGGACACCTTCAGAAATAGGAGTCTTATGACCTACTATTGGAGAAGGAAGGTAGTCTTAGTTACTTTTTTCATAGCTGAGAAAAAATACCCAACACCCAAAGTTAAAGAAAGAAAGGTTTATTTAGCTCAGTTTGTAGAGCTCAGTTTGTTAATTGACTGATTTCAGGAGAGGGTGGCTTTGTAGAAAATAGCTCATGGCAGGCAAAGGACAGCAGAATGAACAACCAACCTTACCAGTGTCTTTCTGCCTCTTTTTAGGCTGCTGGGATTAAGACAGTGCCAAACAAATCAATGAATTGATCTAGCATCACCTATCCTTAATCCCAGCACCCTTAATCCCAGTATTGCAGCATAAATCAATCACACACTCTAGATTCAGCCACCTCTAAAAGCAGCTCTTTGACCACATGAGCCTTTGAAGAGACATCTAGATACAAACCATAAAATTCCACCCCTAGCCCCCAGACTCATGTACATTCTTTTATGCAAAAGACATCTAGATCATCCCCAAGAGTTGCCAAAATCATAACAGTTTCAGCATTGCTGAAAAGTCCAAATCCTAAGTCTCCTCTGAGATTTAAGGCAAGCTCTTAGCTGTGAGCCCTTGTGCATATGAAAACAAAGTTAAACACGTTCAACATTCAATGGCACAAGATAGACATTTCCATTCCAAAAGGTATAAACAGGGGAATACAAAGGAATGGGACCAAAGCAAGTCCAAAATTCAGTAGGGAAAACATTAAGTCCTGTAGTTCCACGTGCAACATCCAAGGCAATCTGTGGCAAGATGTGAATTCCAAAGGGCTTGGGTGGCTCTACCCCTACAGTGCTGCATCCAGTGCAGCTCTTGAAAATTCCTTGGGGGAGGACTGTGAAGAAATGAAAGCAAGAGTAAAAATGTAGAAAGCTGAGGTCATGTGGAGCACTCTCTCAGTGGAGAAAAGCACTGCCAAACAGCATGTTTATTTATAAACTCAGCAGGTTGATGTCAGGTGAAATTACTCTGCCTAACAACTAGCTCACTTCTCATGCCCCATGTTCTTGGGGCCAGTTTGCCTGGCTCACCTTGCCTGTTCTGAGTTCTTGGGGCTGGTTCACCTGGCTTGCCTCGGGCACTTTGTGCTCTCAGGGATGAAACAGCTTGTTCACATGACTTGCCTCAGGCACTCTGTGTTTTGGGGGCTGGCCTTGCTCCAGTCCTGCAGATGTGATTTATCTCCATCTTCAGCTGCTCCCCATACTACAGCACTTCTGGCGGTCGTAGCTCTCATGGTTTTTCTCTTGGGCCTACTCTGCTCCCTCCTTGCAGTTTTCCTCAGATGATCCACGTTTCTGGCTTCTCCAAACTTCGGAGTTCCATACCACACCTTTGGCTTTACACTTACAGCTTCACACACTGCCCTCTCACGGGCACACTGCCTGGCCTCCCAAGCCTTCTTCTGAAATTGGGGTAGAAGTCTTCCTAATCTCACAACTCTTGCATTCTGCACGTACCTAAAACCACCACCATGTGAATGATGCTAAGGTCTGCTGCCACTTGGAGCAGTAGTCAGGCTTCCCTCTTTCTTAGTTGTAGCAGTTGAGTGCTTGGACCGCTGAGCACTCTGAATCTAATTCCAAGGAACAAACTCTCTATGCTGCCACCATTCTGGAACATGGTTCAGTCACCGCCATTCTGGAATATGGTGTTTTGGGGCTTTCTTCTCAAAGCAAAGTCTTTCACTTTTGCAATTTTGATGCTGCAAAGGGTGGAGTCTTGCTGCTTCTTGTGATGCAATCAGGCCATCTTTTTTATTCTCTTGCTCCTTCTTAACCTTCTCTTCTGCTCTATCTTTGCAATCCACAGCTTTACTGGAGCTTCCTTTCTGACCAAACTCACAACATTTTAAATCATTCTTGATTTTCAACATAAATCTGGCTAACAGTCCCCAACAGTAGCCATACCGCCGCCTCAACATTAGACTGCCTTAAAATATCTTTTGCCAGATTATTTAGTCCATCACACTTAATCTTAGTCTCAGGCAAAGTTTCTGGACATATGCAAAATATAGACAAACTTTCTGCCAAGCTATTACACACAGCATCTGGACCCCAACAATCAATGCAGTCCTTCTTCCCAGCAGAAACCTCCTGAGCCTGATCTTTACTGGCAAAATTTCTATCAGCTTTCTGGTCTTCAGAGCTCTGACCAGAATCTCCCATACAAAACAGCCTAAGGCATTTCAGCTCTACTCTTTTGGGCAACATCTCTGAACCTTTCCAAACTCTTCCCACAAGTCATTCCAAAGTCTCTTGAACCACATGGTCAGGTACAGTGATAGCAATGACCCCACTTCTCTGGGACCAAATTCTGTCTTGGTTACTTTTCTCTCATTGCTGAGACAAAATACCCAACACCCAAAATTAAGGAAGGAAAGATTTGTTTAGCTCACTGTTTGTGGAGGTTTCAGCTTATAATCAGCTGGCTCCAAGGCACGGGGGTGTGGCAGAGGGGCAACAATTCAAGGTGGCATAAGATACAAAAAGCAGCAAGAGCAAAAGGGGAGGAGAGAGAGAAGACTCTTTCTGCCCCTCATATTGTATGTAGGCTACCCACCCTAGAGTGGGTGCAGCACTCACAACCATAATTACAGCACTAGATAATGAATCAGTCACAAACTCTAGATTCAGCCATCCCTGAAAATCAGCACCCCCATGACTGCATGAGGATTTGGAGGGACATCCAGACACAAACCATAACAGAGCTCTTTCATAAAGTTCAGTGAGCTCTAGAGGGGCTCCTGACTCAGTGCATTAGAAAGCTACAAAAACCAATTCCTGTCTGAAGGAAGATATAAAAATATCCGCGTGGGGGGGCGGTCTCCCAGAAAGGAAGGAATCTGAACCAATCACAAGCCTGTATTGTGGCTGTGGGTTTAAAGTTTACACTACCTATGTGGTGCTGGGGCCCCCACATACAGAAATAATAGGAAAAATAGATCTCAAATGTATGTATCCATGTGAGCTTCCAGCAGAAGCAATTTCTGAAACACTCTGAAGCAACATTTTGACAACCCAGGAAGCACAGGGCTACCATAAAAAAATCATCAATCTTAAATTAGTTTGGATAATTTTTGCTTCCCTAGAATATTATATAGAAACAATAACTCATCCAAGAAAATGATTCATGAGGGAAAAAATCAGCTGATAAAAGCCAGAAAGACTAAAATCTGAGATAAGGGCAAATCTTACTTATGTTAATTTATTTATTGTTTATATTGATACTATGTTTTAAATTATTGAGTCAAAGAAAAAATAAAAGCAATAATAAAGAGAATAAGAAACAACAAGAAAAAAGCATGTACAGCTTGAAGGTCTCCATGGAATTTCCAGAAATGAATAATATAGTGACTGAAGTTAAAAACACATTTCTAGGGTTTTAGAACAGATTCATTAGTAAACTAGGAGATATAGGGATCCAGGAGCTGAATCTAACATAATCACCCAGAATAACGTATGTGGAAAACATGAGATTGATATTATAAGAGAATAGAGTCAGAAGGTACCAAACAATATTATTAATCATGGAGACTCTGGCAGAAATGTCTCTCCAGGGCTTGAAACAAAGTCAGGTGCCTTCTAGATAATTTACAATAATGACCTTTAGGCAAACATATCAATGTCAGTGAAGGTCTCTGGTGCATTCCTCAGTACACTAAGGCTTGCATAAAAGCTGACCATGTGCCAGGATCTATTTTAAGCACATGTATATAAACTCATTTAATTCTTACAATAACCTAAGAGCTTGATAACATGATTATCCCCAATATATAGATGAGTAAACAGAACAGAGTTTAGTAATTTTCCATAACTAATAAGTGGTATGAGAGAAGTCAAATCCAAGTAGCCATCTCTAGTATCCATGTTCTCAACAACTATGCTATACCTTCCTTCATACACATGACTGCCATTTCAAAGGCTAATACTTAGAAGAGAGAAAAGGAATTACTTGAAGAATTTATGACTGAAACATTTGGCAGGACTTAAGAAAGTAATTAGCCCTAACATTAGATAAATGCTTCAACTATCAAGAAGGAGAAATAAAACTATATACCTAGTTATAACTCAGTGTAGATGAAAACTATCAAAACAAAAAAAAAATCACAAAAACAATCAGAGAAAGCCAGGCATGTTGGCACATGCCTGTAATCCCAGTACTCGGGAGGCTGAGGCAGGAAGATTGCTGCGAGTTCAAGGCCAGCCTGAGCTACAAAGTGAGTTCAAGGCCAGCCTGAACTTCATAGTGAAACTCTGTCTCAAAAAGACAAACATACAAAAAAAAAAAAAAAAAAACCAAAGGGAAAGACATAACCACAAAGGACTGAGGACCAGAAAAAAATGCAATAGGTCTTCAAAAGGATAAAAGAAGATAACTATCATTCCAAAATTATATACCTAACTGAACTATTTAGTAATAAATAATATTTTAATGAACATAGGTTAAGAGAGCTTACTCAGGCTTTCCCAGGAAGAATTCCAAAGGCTTATGTAAGCCAGTTGGAAACTGAACATAGAAAGAAAGAGTAGAATGCAATAACCAAAATTATTGGAAGGAAAGAAATTGGCCAACAGTTTTAAATCAAGACGATCAACATTGGTAAATTATTTTTTTAAATTATGGATTTTAGATAATTGGGTGCCAATATTAGATAACAAAAGACACATGATGAGAGTATACTCAGAATTAAAGTACCCTGAGATTATTGTCTTGTTTGGGAGAAATGAAGACATTTTTATTTAAATCATATTGTGTTAAATCAAACATGTATATTAAGATAAACATGGAAGAATAAAAAAAAAGATACAACTTCCAATCAGTAGAATGAACAAATAAAGGATAAAATACAATCAATTCTTTAGAAAACAAGATAGACTTTATAAAAGCAAGGGAAGTAAAAAACACAAAATAAAACAACAAAGAATTAAAGATGCATCAGTAATCATGAAAAATGAAAACAGATTGAACTTGCTATGAAGATACTTACAAAACATAAGGCAGAAATGTTGAAAGTAAAGACAGACTAAAAAGATGTCCAACAAGTAACCAAGAAAGTTGTTTTTATAATACTAACATAAAGCAAAATAGAGTATAATTCATAAAATATTGATAAAATTAAAAACATTATACAAATAAAAAGGAAATAATTATCTAGGAAGGAGTAATAATCTTGAACTTGTATGCACCTAATAACATTGCTTTATAAAAATATAGAGACGAAGTTGATGAAACTACAAACAAAAATCAACAAATTTATAACCACATGGAGATTTTTATACATCTCATTCTGATGTTGATAAAGCATCAAAAAAATTAAAGATATAGAAGATGCAAACAATATAACTAATGAGGCTGAGTTAAAGAATGCACACACGTACAAAGAGACATGTTTCTGCATCTAACAATTGAAGGATAGGTATTATTTCAAATATAATGAGAAAAAATGACCTATCCTAACTAAGATACAAATTAATTCTCAACTAAAATTAAATTATCAATATCATGCAAAGTATAATTTCTGACTACAGTGCAATAAGATTCAAAATTGATTTTTATAAAAGCAGAAAAAATGCCCTTGAAATGTTTGAGTCTAAATAATTTATGAGTCAAATAATCACAAGGAAATTATAAAACTTATGTCTATTGAGCCAACAGTATAATGAAATAATTATGTACATCAACAAATTAAGATTTAATTCAGAAATATATTACCAAATAGCTCAATATTAAAATATCTATTAATATAATTTATTACATTAATAAATCAAAAGAGAAAAAGCATGTTTATCTCCATAAACACAATGAATATAAGGGGTGTTCTTAATTATTTATAAACATTAGAAATGTGAGTGATTTTTTTAAGTTTTAAAAATCTCATAAACAGCATCATGATTAATGGCAAAATATTAAAGTCAAGAATAGAATAAGGGATACCCACTACTAATTAAAATCACCCTGAAATCACTTGCCAATATAATTAGAAATAAAAATTGAGCAAAAGGTGCCTCATTTCTCAGCCTATCCAAAATCCAAATTTGAATGCATCCTATATCTGCTTCTAATAAATCCTTCTCATGTCTCTTTTTAAAAATTAAGTAAAAAGCATAAATAAATAAGCAGCAGAAAGGAATAAATCTTCAAGGCCTCCTTAGACACAATACCAAAAATACAAGGAATTGACAAAATACATAAATTAGAGTTGAACAAAATAAAAGACTTTTGTGCTAAAAGTGATATTATGCAGAAAATGATAAATAGAGTACTTGCCTAGCATGTGCTGGCCTTGGGTTCTATCCCTAGAATCATAAAGAAAAAAGAAGGGGAAAAAAAAAAAAGAGGAGGGAGCTAGTGGCAGCTATATGGACAACCAGGAGGAGACACAAGAAGCCAACCCCTTCTTGTGAGCCAGTGGCAGGCATGCAGACCATACAGAGCAGTTTTGTAAATAATAGCCAAAAGGTGAAAACATCCAATTATTCATCAACAAATGAATGGATAAAGTATCTGAGGTATATATGGATAACAGAATATTATTCAGTCATAATAAAGGAGTAGCAAGATGGATGAACTTTGAAAGCATTATGCTAAATGGAGGAAAAAGGCATGAAAAAAAGATCACGTATTGAATCATTTAATTAATTAATTTTGTGGGTTTTGCGTGTGTGTGTTTTGGGACATCTCACTGTGTAGTTCAGGATGGCCTTGAACTCACAGAGATCCTCCTGCCTCAGCCTCTCAAGTGCTGGGATTACAGGCATCTGCCACCATGCCTGGCTGTATGATTTAGTTTATAGGAAATGTCCAGAAAATGCAAATTTATAAAGATGGAAAATAGGTTAGTGGTTGCCTAAAATTGAGCAGATAGGAATGAGGAATGATTGCTAATACATATAGTGTCTCTTTGGAGTGATGAAAGTGATCCAGAATGGACAGTGGTGAGAGTTGTACAACTCTGTGAACATACTTGAAGGTACATTTTAAGTGGATGAATGGTACGGTAGGTGTTTATATCGCAATAAAGATAGTGGGGTGGGGAGGGGGAGATCCCAATCACCATATTTGCACCCACGATTTCAACTTCCCACATTTACCACAGGTTAGCTGTCACCTGAGCCAATCTCTCCACTTCCACCAGCTCCATTTTTGAGTAATTCTCCCCCTCCTACTTCAGCTTTTCACATTCAGCTAGATCAGTCTCAACATAGCAATAGGCTATAATTTCTTCCATCTTAAGCAAACTTCCAACTCTACTTCCCTCAGCACTCATCTCTTTATTTCTTTGCTCTGCTTTGCAGCAAAATGCACTGAGTTACTCATATTTGCAATCTCCAATTTATTTCCTTTCATTCTCTTATAGACCTACTTAAATTGGCCCTTTGGTCCACCTCTCCACCAAACCTGCTCTTTCCTAAAGCACCCTACTGAACTCATTGGCCAATCCGCTATCCCTGTCTTACTTGACCTGCCACCAGCATCTGACAAACACACACGTGATTCTGTTCTGGCTTCTAACCTCACTGGTCCCTCCCTGGCCTCTTTTTTGGTCCCTGCTTGCTGATTTCTTCATGTTGCAATACTGGAGTTCTCCATCATTGGTCCACTGTTCTTCCCTATCAGTTTTCTCTCCCTGTTATGGTTTAAATATGAAATGTCTCTGAAAGACTCTTGTATTGAGGATGCTAATTCCATCAATGGATTAGTCCATGGATGAATTCACACCTAAATGGGCTATTAGGAGGTGAAGCCAAGTTGAAGGATGTGGGTCACTGGGGGGTGTGCCTTTGAAGGGACTATTCCACAACCCCTTCCCTTTCTCTCTCTTGGGCTCTCCACCTGCTCTCTGCTTCCAGCCACCATGAGGGGAGCATCTTTTCTCTGCCATGCCACTCTGCCATAATGTTTCTGCCTTCAAGTCGCCTAACCATAGACCCAACCATGAAACCATGAGCTAAAATAAATCCTTCCTCCTTTAAGGTGCATATGTCAGATATTTTGTCCCAGCAGTAGAAAGCTAATATACTCCTTTACTGACTTCCATCAATCTTATGGCTTTAAAAGCCATCTGTGTTGATGACTCCCAAATTTATATCTCTAGCTTTATCCCCTCTCCATATCCCCAAACTTACATGCCCCACCAGACATTCAGCATCCGCAGATGGATGTGTACTGGACATCTCAGACACTGGATATTCTTAACTTTGAATCTAAGCCCCTCCAGCAGTTCTTTACCAGTTGTCCTTCCCATCTCAGGTATGGGTAACTTCATCCTTCTAGATGCAACCATCACAAGCTTTCTTTTCCTCACACCACATTTAATCCATCAGGAAATCTTGTTGGTTCCACCTCTAACTAGATTTGGAGTTTGGTCTAATTCATCTCCACTGCCACCACATGGGCTCAGCCTAGCACCTCTCACTATGGCAGCTGGCCAGGCCTCTTGGCCCCTGTGTTAGTCAACTTTCTGCCACTGTAACAAAGTCTTGAGAAAACTAACTTTAAAGAAGGGAAGGTTCATTTTGACTCACAGTTTCACAGGTTTCAGTTCATGGTTGGCTTGCTCCATTGCTGCTGTCCTGTGGCAAGACAGAACATCAGGACAGAGATAGCAGAGCAGAGGACAGCTGCTCGCCCTATGGCAACCAGAAGCTGACTGGGAAAGCCTAGCCTGGTGGACTTCCTCCTCTTTCTTTTGCTTTGTTCAGTCTGGGCTGCAAGCCTATTGGGTAGTGCAACCCACATTCAAGGTGGGTTTTCTCACTCAGTTCGCTGTCCCATATGCTAACTCTCTCTGGAAACACGCTCACAGATACATATTGATTTACTAATTTACTGTACATTTCTAAATCCAATCAAATCAACAATCAAGTTTAATCTTCTTGGTCATTCAACAGTGAAGCAGGGTAGACCTCCGAAAACATAGTTTTAATCATGGTATTTTCTGTTCAGAACCCTGTGGTTGCTCTCTACTTCACATGGAATAAAGTAAAATTCCTTACCCTGCCCCATGAAGCCAAAATATGTCCTCTCACTCTCCCCCTCTGACCTCATCTTCAGCAGCCTTCACCCTCCAAACTTTGCTTGCCCACTGTTCCTAACTTCAACCAAAAGATCTTTCTGTTGACCTCCTTCTGCCTGGAGCTATCCTTACCTAGACCAGGGTTTCTCAACTCTGACATGATCAACACTTGGTGCAGGGCAATCCTTTGTTGTGATGGCTGTTTTGACATTGCAGGATGTTTAAGAGCATCCCTGGTCTCTACCTAGGAGATGCCAAGGACGCCTGCTAGTCATGATAACCAAAAGCATCTCCAGATGTTGCCAAACTCCTGCTTTGGTGCACAGTCCCCCCAGGGCGAGGACCACTGGCTTAGAACATCTGTATAGCCCATACTCTTACATCCTTCACATCCCATATCATTTTGGTTCAAGTGTTACTTTCTCGGTGAGGCCCGCAGTAAACACCTGCGTTAATCTATTTCCCATAGTTATAACAATAACTGACACTAGATGCTTTACAAAGAAATGAGGTCTATTTAGCTCACCATTTAGGAAGCTAAAAGTCAGAGGCTGAGTATCCATATCTGTTTGATGAGAGCTCTCCTGATGGGTGACATTATGGTGGGAGCATGAGTGAAACAGAGAGCACTCACATGTGGAGACAAGAAGCCAGAGAGAGTCTGGGACCAGATTTGGTCGTTTTATAACCATTTGCTTTCTCAGGAACTTAACCAAGTTGCACAAACCCACATTAATATCTTCTGAGTGTAGAATCCCCAGTGATCTTAAAGGTTCTACCACCCGTCACAATGCCACTTCAGGGACATAGGTTCCAAAACATGAACCCTGAGGGGCACACACAAAAAACATCCAGAACATACCACCACCACACTTAGTTCTTTGACGTGTCCTCCCCTACCCCAACTCTAATCTCCACACTTACTACCATGCTCTGACATTGTATACTTTACTTATTAAATCTATTTTTAATGCTCATTATCTGCTTCCCCTGCTAGAATGTTCTCTCACAGAGGCTGGGGTCTCCCCTAGCTTTGTTTCCTGATGTATCCTTCAGTGCCTAGAGCAGTACCTGGTACTGTGCTTACTGGTCCTTAATAAATATCTGATCAGAAGCTCAACACGGTAACACATAACAAATACAACAAAGAAGCCTATTTATGTGTAAACTTATCCCAAGTTCCTCCACAAATGAAACGCAACCCCAACACAAAGCTCTACTGGATATTATTTGAAACTTGGCCTCATATATCCAAAGGGCACCTAAAAGAATTAAAATGTAATATCACACAAGAACCGTAACAAGAGGAGGCTTGTCTTCTAAGATATTAAAAATGTGTTCATAAGCTACAATAATTAAAATAGCAGGTTCTGGCACTAGAATAGATAGACTAGAACAGAAGAATCCAGAAGTGTCCCAAGTAAATATAAGAATTAAATTAGTGATAAAGTTGGCATTTAAAAACTAGTAAGCAAAGAGTGAGTGTTAAAAAACAGTGCTAACACAACTGGCTGGCCATTTTACACCTGCAGAATACACACATTATATAGAAATATGGAGGTCATGATGCATCCTGGGACATGGCTGGAAGAGTCACAGGTGGCTGCCCCTGGGGAGCAGGGAGGAAGTGGTGGGGAGGGATGAGGCAGGACTGCTGAGTTTGTTTTAAGCTTTTTGTTATTCATGCCCTTTTAACTACAAACAAATATTAACTTGGTAGAAAATAAAAGTCATGTTTTTAAAAAGCGATAATCACGCTCCTCTTTAACCTATCAAATTGACAAAGATTTTTTAAAAGGCAAAGACTCCCAGGGCTGGCGTGAGTATGAGAAGAAATGGGCATGCTCACGCACCACTGGGTCTTTCTGGAAGGTAATTTGTCTGGAAGTATTAAAAGTCTTAAAATCATGCCAACCCTTTGAGGCAAGACTTCCATTTCTAGGAATTTATCCCACAATGACACAAAGGTATACAGCAAGAATATGCACTTCAACGTTCTTTAAAATTGAAAAACAGAAAAAATGAAAACCACCAAAATGTCCAACAGGGAACTGGTTATATAAATTATGATAAATTCATGCGAAGGAATGCAGTGCAGGTGTCAAAAGCAGAATAGAAATAGATCCATTACCAGGGAAAGGTGTTCATGATATATAAAGTGATTAAACAGGTTATGTGCAGTAGGCATAAAGATTATTGCATTTTTACAAAATGAATGTGACTTATGAGTTTATAAATATAAAGTGATATAAGAGACCCTCTTTTTGTAACAATTTATGAGAACACACGATCCAGAAGGACGTGCTAGATGAGGCTTTAACGTTCATCTTTTTGCTCTTGGGAAGGAATTTCTGCAACCTAGGAAGGGGGAGCCGGAATGCTGAGAGGAGACCCCTCAGAAGTGGGGCAGGGTCTCCAGCAGGTCCCTCTAGTACCCACTCATCCACAGAGCTCCAGGAAGAGTGGCCCAACCAGACCTCCACAAGCCTGATGACCCAGAGGCAAGGACTTCAACACCCTTTTCAGCAAATGGGGACATTTTAGGACAGAGGGCACAGCTGGTCAGTGCTGAGCCCAGCGGCTATGTAGCCATGGCCTGTGGTCCTGGTGATTACGGTCCCTTTCCAGGGCATCAGCCAGGTGCTATGTGCCAGGCCTTCACCTCCAGGTAGGGATTATCTACCTTGTCAACAGGTAGGGCTTTGGGACTCTAAATGCCTCAAACCCAAAAGCCAAATGCAATTCACACATACATGGTTTGGTTCGCAGAGGACAAGCGCCTACCTGGCAAGCACGAGGTCATGAGTTCAATCCCTGTTACCCCCCACCAAAAAAAAAAAAACAAAAAAAAACCCTCTATCTGTTCTTGAATATTTGGATACCTGGCTATCCCTTTCTACAGCTGAACTGA
Source organism: Dasyprocta punctata (assembly GCA_004363535.1). Lineage (NCBI taxonomy): Eukaryota > Metazoa > Chordata > Mammalia > Rodentia > Dasyproctidae > Dasyprocta > Dasyprocta punctata. Next base: position 127,506 of record RJWM01000132.1, on the reverse strand, counting down.
GTTTTAATGACCATTCCCACACGAGCAGGTAACCCAGGGATCCCAGCACCACCACCACCACCACTTTCCCTGAAGCCCACCCCAGGACAGCTGAGTTTCCACCCTGCACTGCCCAAGCGCCTGTCCTAACCTGCCCCTTTGGGTCACGGAGGATGCCTTTGCAGAAAATCCCTGTGACTCCCTCCCCACATTGCTTCTTCAGAGCCATGGGACCTGGTCCATCCCAGGCTTAGAGATGACTGTTTAGGTTCAGGGGAGCCTTTTTCTCTGTTACTGCTCAAACCCTGCCCAGGGAGACCTGAACTGAGGCTGAGCAGCAGTCAGGACTCACCTGGCAAACAACTGGTTTGGGAAAGGAGAACCTCCTGGCATCCAGGGGCTTGGACTGAGTTCCCTGCAAACAATGAGGTAGAGATGGTAGCCAGTTAACCATGCAGAAATAAAAAGGTAAGAATGGGCAGAATGAGAGGCTGACCTAATGCCTCAGAGCTGGTCTCTCAGAGTTCTCTGGGGCTAAGAGGGACCTTCAGAGGCTGGACCTTGTACTCTGTCATGAGCGAGTCACTGTGTAACAGGGGCTTTAAGGTTAGACCTCTAGATACCTAATGGACAACTAAAAGCAGCATAACGCTTGATATCTCTGCACTTTGTATGTCTGCCATATTACCTGCTCAGCTCTGCACATGGGCGTGCTAACCACTCAGGGAGTGTTAGTGTCACAAGATCTAGTAGCCCTCAAGTTACCTAACCTGTTTCATCCCCCTTCAAGGCTGAGGACACCAAGTCAAAAGTAAGTAAGGTAATTTTGCAGGGACATCTAATTGCCAGTTTTAAAATGTCCAGTTCCAGACCCTCTGGGCCAATACCTAGAAGTCCTGAGTCACTGTCCTAAAGCTGGAGCCACCTTGGACTCCAGGATAAGCAGAGCCTCACAGACCACCCCATGATGAGGTCCCTCCCCAAGCAGTTACCCCATGATGGGAACTGTGGCTGCCTCCCCAACAGAGTCTGTCATTGTATGCTGGGTACCAAATTGCCCACTCGATTGATACTGGCTCTCAGAACACCAGAGAAATTGTCCTGAGAGTTGATCAACTAACTATACCTTGACTTGATCAGGATCACCGAAGATGCCAGCTCTGCAACTGCTCCCAACCCTTCCCTTTGTTCCCCTTTTCTATGAAACCCCAAAGTTTTTGTCAGCTCCTGGAGGACAAATGTTGAACATGAAAGGCTCCTTTCCTGCCCTTCATCACTGCTCGTCTCCCAGACCGGTGTTTTGGGATTGGTGGTCAAGCCGGACTGACCAGTTGGGACTGCCACAGCTGGGATTTCAACCTAAGACTCTGGTAACAACTGAATGCAGGATAGTGCGTGACCTGGAGCAAGGAGCTCCCCAAGGCCCAGGGCAATTCTTACTGGGGCCAGTGCTGGAGTACCTGTGACAGATATTCCCAGCAGGCCTTTGGGCCTTGACCTGAAGAGAGTCTGGGCAGAGCAGCACCAGGACCAGCGCCCCAGGGGTCAGCAGGGAAGTACCCTGCAGGTACAGTGTTAGATACAAGCCCAAGAGAGCCACAAGAGGGCCACCTCACTGGAAAAGAAGGTGGCCAGAGTGCCTTTTTCAGCAAGGCGACAATGGGAGGACTAGAGATGCACACTGGAAATTCAGTCACATCCCCGGCACTTATTTGAAACAGAACATTAATTCTGACTGTCATTAGAGTCCATTTCAATTTTGTAATAACATAAAAAGTTAAGAGTCTAATTTATTCATACAAATCTTGTTAGCATCCAATTTCCACATAATGTAACATATTCCTTAAAAAGCTGACAAAGCAGGAGAAATTAAAAACAGTAAAAAAAAAAAAAAAAAAAGATATTCAAGGGCTCTCACTACCACACAGCAGCCAAAGGTGAGGAGCGGGACACCAGGGTGGCTCCGGAATAGGCTGGAGGCTTAGAACAAGAACCAGCAGACCTGGAGAGGCAGGCGGGCTGAGCCAGATTCCCACACGGGACCACTGGAAGAAGCAGTGGCTCCCCTTCCCCCCACCATGTTCTCCAGACACTGGGGGGCTCCCTCCACACCGCTGCCACCTCCCACACTGCCCCAGAGTCTTGTCCCTGCCCTTGGGTTCCCCAGACAGCTCCGGAGCACCTCCCTCAGCAAATTCCTCCTCCAGAGCCTGTAACTCCTCTTAATTACACATCGCGGTGTTTGCATTAGATAGCTGTCACCCTGTAATTTACCCGTACACGGGTTTTAATTGTACATTAATCTTTCCTACACGCCACTCCCCTGCTAGAATCTGTAACAGCAGCAGTTTGGGCCATTTTGTTTATTCCTCAACCAAAAATAGCTGATGAATGTAATTGCACGATGTCCCTCCTCCTCCTTTTCTAGGATTACCTGCTGTGCGCTGGGACTGGAGAGAGGCTCCTGTCACCTGTAAGCCACCTTGAAACACAATATTTGACTGTTTCGTGGCTGACATCAATTTCACAGGAAAGGTCAGTGGCAACAAGCTGTCTTCAGATCACCTGCCACACATTTTCTGGGTGCCTGTGCACATCGCTTTGCTAAACTCCTGCCTGTTGGGCCTGGGGAGCGCTCATTGGGGGACAGAGGGCAATGCGTGAACCTAAAAAATCCACCAGCATGAGGAGGTTCCAAGGTCACTTGGAGAACCACGAAGGAGAACTATAAATTACAAAGCTCTGGATCACTGCCAGGGCCCCAGGAAGCTACATTTAGCATATCATTTTCCCAGCAGCAGGATGAAGCCTTAACTCCCTTTCCGAGGAATTTGAATGGAATTTGTTACAAGAACATTGTGATTGAAATATCACCAATTGGCTTTTCATGACAACTCAGCAATAGATTGCAATTGCAATGGAGAGCTGGGGTCTGTGTGTGTGTGTGTGTGTGTGTGTGTGTGTGTGTGACTGGAAAAGGAGGTGGCTGTTGTGTTCAGCTGGCCAAGGTGGCAGTAAGGGAGCCCCATACAATATTTATGAAATCCAGATGAAGCCCTATGCTGGCAATGAGCTGATATCATAACACAGATTTCAAAAACGCCTTGACATTTGCCCAAGATCAAATTTCCCCTTGCAAAAACCCAGGAGACTTTGTGCTGACAGCGGTCTGCACTCTCCCCCTACCCAGCCCCCACCTGCAACCTTCCCTCATTTAAGCCCCGTTAATTAACACCAGGGTGGGAGGTGGCCTGGGACTGGAGTGATGGAGACAGAGTAGAATAACAGCCAGCAAGGCCACGTCTTCTTTGTGCAAAACATTAGCAGTGCTTTTCAATAGTGAAAGACAGGAGCTTTTTTTTTTCTTCTTCTTCTTCTTTTCAGTACTGGGTATTAAATTCAAAGGCCTTTGCACTGAGCTATATTTCTCAGGCATTTTTAATTATTTTTATTTAGAGACAGGGTCTCCCTAAATTGCTAAATTGCCCAGGCTGGGCTCAAATTAGGAAACCTCCTGCCTCAGTCTCACAGAGTGCTGGGTTTAAGGCATGCACCAACACAACCAACTTTAATAATTTTCATTGTTAAAAACTTCCAGATGTGTGAAACAAAATTTAGGCAATCTCCTTAAATTGATAGGGCTGACTATAGTGTATTGGGCAAAGAGGTACACAGCTGTGATTCATCATAGAGTAGCCGAGGAAACAAAAAGTAAAGCAAAAAAAATCTGTGTCGGTGAGGTCAAAGATCTCTTGTAGGTACAGCCTTTGATTCCTTCTAGGACACTCCTGGAGATGGAAAACCTGCTAGGAAGGGAACATTTCAGCCCTCTCAGAGGAAAGCACAGGCTGTGGGTCCTCAGCTCTTCCATGGCCTGGGTGAGAAGTAACTCAGCAGATACAGAAGATAATCATTTCTAAAGTGGTCTTTTATGGCATTTTATACCCCCACAGGGTTCCCTCTACCTCTAATCATAGCTTTTGGAGAGAAAGACTCTTAGGACAGCTACCAGGGACCCAAAAGGATGACACACGACATACTGCAAGAGATCCAGGGCTAACGTCCCCAGATTGTTTATGAGTTCAAGGCAAGGGCGATTTAGGTGGTTTTTGATAAACATTTCATATTCCATATCCTAAGAGAAGCAGAATACTTGTCAAGCATGCATCTTTATGAGCTATCCGCCTATAAAACTTGCATGAAAGGTCCGTGCTTAATGTTGGTTTGGCAGTAAATTGGCGCCATGCACGGGTCGGCTGCAACAAATTAGCATCGACCCGTAAAACGTTACTGAATGATTCCTCAAATCTGCCAAGTCTTCAAATCAATTTTGCAAAAAGCGTCATGATTTTTTTAAAATTTTGATAAACCTTTCATATTAGTTATCACAGAAGAGCATAAACCTCCCTAATCTGTCTTTCCACCAAAAAAAAAGGTGTTTTTTTTTTCCCAAACTGCTTTTAGCTCTTCCATCTTCGCACATCCGCCCACACAACACATAAACAATGTGTGTGCCATGGATTCATTTGTTGCCCTATTTTAAAGTGACTGGTACTTGGCTCACACTGTCCATGCCCTGTGTTCCCAAAGCTTGGACAGAATTTCCACCAGTTCCAGGACACAGTTCTCCATCCGGGCTTTGGAGATCTGTGGTGCCAAGTTTGTTTCTTCCTGGAATCCTCTCTGGCTCTCTAATGAACCTGACCATTGCTTTATGCATTTGTGTGTCATTTCTTGGAGAATCAGCATACTTCCTTCCCTGTGGACTTTGCACTGCTGGCCCAGGGTCAGCACTGAACTGTCCATGAGGAGTAGTCTTCTCCATAACCACCTTGGAGATCAGCCCAGACCTCCATTCTACAGATGCTCCAGCCAGAATCCCCCTCCTTCCTTCTTCAGCTTCAGAGAGCTCAGTCACCCCATCATTCACCCCTGGTTGCATGAGGGTTGTATGTGAAACTGCACCCTTCCCCTGAGACAACAGCTGGCTCTCAAAACCACAAAGACAGCATAATCTCCACCTGAACCTGAAGACTCTGACCCAGAACTCTCATTTCCCAAGCAGGGTGCTATCCAACAAACTCTCTTAGACTTGATGCAAAAGGGGATCAGGCTCAGCCTAAGATAGGAGGCTTTACTGTGGCTAAGTACTCATGGTGCAGGAGAGGATGAGATAGTAATGGACATGCCCTTCTGCCTCCATTTGGTTGGACAGCATGTCAACTATGAGAAGATGACACTGAAAAAACTGATTGGCACAGGGGTAGAGCACTGCTTTCAGAGTAAGGTCGGGAGGTAGTTGTAGGCTTCTGAAGAGCAACTCAACAACAGTATGCCCTGAAGGATGAGGCCATGTAAAGGATGCTCTTCAATGGCCAGGGCCTGGAGCCCTGGGGGTAGACAGAGTTACTGGGGTTATGACTGCTGTTCAGTTGGCAGCTGACTTTGGAAAGTGTGGGGTCATTTAGAGGAGCAGAGCCTTACCACAATGTACTCTACAGATCCAAAACCTGACTTCCAGAACCATCCTCCACGACAGCCCAGTTCATTAACAAACTCCCATCCAGTCAGCTGGGGTGGGAGAGGCTGAGGAAGCCAACGGCAGGCCCTTCCCCTTACAGGCCTTTATCCAGTGATTGTTCAGGGGTTCCACCCTGTATCAGGACCATCCTAGGCACCAGGACACGGCAGTGAACATGGCCCACAGGACAGCCTCAAGGCTGATGGTATCTATGGAAGCAAAAGAAAGAGGAGCCTGAAGAGACTAATAGTTCAAGGCTTTCTGATGATTTTGGGGCTGGGGCTAGGTCTACTGTCTGCATCTCTGACTCCTGTCCCCTGGGTGATTTCAGAGAAACATCTGTCAACTCCAGTCCCTACCTTCCAACGTGACAGATTCAAATTTGTTGAGCAAAGGGAATCAGATGCACATTAAAGAATCCTACAATTTTCCAGGTGTAGTGGCATACACCTATAATCCCAACACTCTGGGAGGCTGTGGCAAGAGGATCAAAAAATTGAGCTCAGCGTGGGCAACTCAGTGACTTAGCAAGACCCTGTCTCAAAATGTAAAAAGGACTGGAAATGTAACTCAGTAGTAGAATGCTTGCTTTGCATGCATGAGACCCTGCGTCCAATCTCCAGTAACACAAAAACAAACAAACAAATAAAAAAGATTCCTACAATTTTGAGATGGAAGTGAATTTTCAGATTTGTTAAATAATGTCTTCAGGTTCAAAATATCTTTGGCAACAAATAAATGGTATTAGTCATCTGAGAAATAAAATTAAAACCGCAGCATCATAGTTCTACATACTCACAGAATGGCTTGAACACAAAGACCACCAACAAAACATTTTGGGAAAAGTGTGCCGCAACTGGCATTCTCATACACGACTGGTGAAGAGGGGACTAAATCAGTACAACCATATTAGAAAACAGTTTGACAGTTCCCAGAAGATGCACACCCAGCAATGTGACCCAGCAATTCTCTCTTAAGTCCATACATATCAGAAATGTCTACAAGTTTCCAAGAAACACCTGGGAAAATAGCCATAGCAGCACTGTTCATATCAGCCAAAAACTCTAAAATCCAAATGTCAACAGAAGGATGGGTAGGTAAATTAGGGTTATAGCCACACAATGGAATTGCATTAATCAGCTTCATGTTACTGCAATGAAATACCTGAGGCAAGTAACTTATAAAGAGAACAGGTAACTTATAAAGAGGAAAGATAGTTCTGGAGAATTCCATCCAAGATTGGGTGGCCCCATTGCTTTGGGCCTCTGGCGAGGGCATCAGGTGCAATGGCATGGAGTGCATTTTAGAGCAAACTGCTCAAATTATGAGCCAGAAAGTAACGGTGAGGAGAATCAGAGGCATTCTACAGTCCCTTCTTGGGTGTGCCTCCAATCATCTAAGGACCTCTCATAAGACTCCACCTCTTAACGGTCCATAACACCACCTAGTAGTACACCCTGGCAACCAAGCCTGCAGCACATGGACCTTTGGAGGACACTCATCCAAATGAATATAAGCAGGAATCCTATAGGGTAACAAGAATGATTGCTTGTAACCCCCATACAGTAGCAAAGTAATGAATCTTACAAACACAGGCTGACCCAGACACAAAGAGCATTCATAGCTTATGATTTCATTTCTATCAAGCTTAAAAACAAGGAAAACAAATCTATTCCATTAGAGGTAAGGACAGCTCTGGTGGGTGGGAACAGGTCACTAGAGAGACCTGGGGTGCCAGTCACATTTTTAGCCTTTTTTGGGTGCAGGGAACACAGTCATGTTCAATTTGCAGATATTCATTGCATTGTACACTTACAATCAGTGCTTTTCTGTATCCATGCTATGCTTGGAATTAAAGGGTTAAAAGTGTCGTGTAGTATGAGCAAGGGAAACAGCTCAGTTGTCTAGTAAGCATGTGGCCGTAGGTCCGATCCTAGGATCAGAAAAAAACTTTTTAAATTACCATAGTGAATGCATCACTAGAAGAAAAAGGTATTGTTGGGAAACTGCTAGGAAAAAAAAAAAAAAGAACTCAAGGGGTCACTAGCTGGTGGGGCCACAGACCTCCTAAGCCTCTGCCACATTACCAGTTTAGACACCTGACCAACATGCTTTCTGGTACCCAAGATGGAAAGAACTGAGCTCAACTGAGACAGCAAACCGAGGGTAGTAGTAATAATGATGTTAGCTGCTGCTGTTTATTGCAGGCTATCTGTTACGCACCCTGGCTTCTACTGTTATCCTCGTTTTATAGATGAGGAAACTGAATCCCTCGCCGATGTGATAACCGAGTGGTAAAGCTGGGATTTGAATGCAGGCAGTGTGACTCTGGGTGTCAGCTTCAGTCACAACCCAAAGTTGGCTGCCTGGGATAGGATGCGAGGTGAGGGTGGTTGCCATGGCTGTCCACTGACATTTTAATTCATGGAAGAGGGGATGGAGGAGGCTTAAATAATAGGCATAGATTGTGCTTTCACAGGGATGAATGGTCATGAAATTAAATTTGCAGATGAAGCCAAACCTCGTGAGGCCCCAAATCTAAGCAAGAAACAGCAAGATGGACCCAACCTGCAGAAATGCAATTTACCATGCACACCAAGGCAGTAATCCATGCTAAATGACTTTCCTGAGAAAAATGCGTGTGAGTGGCTGCTGTGAGGGATGGCAAGGTGGTGGTGTCCCCTGACAGCAGGCAGCCACTGCACCAGCAACAGGCTCAGCCCCCAACACAACAGGCAGGGGAAGTCCAGCTGAGACCACAGCACCACATTGCTCGCAGCCCTGCATTAGTCTGTGCCAAGGGATTCGAAGACATGGGAAGCTAAGAAAATCATCAAGGAAAGGTAGACTCAAAATTGGACCAGATGTGCATGAGGGAAGAGATGAGGTGGGCATTCCTGGGAGAAACCACACACCAATGGTTGAAGGTGTCCAAGGGAACCCAGAACCTTGGCCTCAGCAAGCCAGAGGCTGGAGGCATCACCCACTGTCTCAGCCATTGTAGACAGAATCCCTGCTTTGAGCACTGGCTCAAACAGTTGAAAAAGAATGACTCTAATAACCCACTGGTTTGACCAGTGCAGACAGACTGTAGGAATGGAGTCTTGAGCTCAACCAATGTAAATAGCACCAGCCTGCATTATGAACTGTGGCTCTGCCTGTGTAGATGGAGTGCCTACTTTGTGTATTGACTCAACCAGTGTAGTTACACCACATTGCATATTGGGATGAACTACCCCAGATCTGGAAGACAAAGCCCAATGGGCCAAGCACTGAAGGGAGGCTGGTGCCTGAGTAAAGCTTAGTTACAGGGAAAAAAAATCACTGGAGCTAGAAAGATTTTCAGAGCTCTGAACCTTGGGCAAAGACCTGGCAGAGGATAGATCAAGAGCGACTTCCCTGAGGCTACAGAGAAGGTTCCAGTACTCACGCCCTAGGCTTGGTCTGTGTAGATAGACAGCATGTGCCCCGTACTGGCTCTACCAGTGTGGACAGATTACCTACTTCAGTGTTAAGCCAGTGAGGAGACTATATATCAAGCCAGCACTATCCATCCCACACACTTGCAGGACCAGTGTAGACAGACTCTATGTGTCAGGCACTGGCTCTGCCAGTGTAGACAGACTGCATAGTTCAACTCTCCCTGCCTGCAAACAACCAATCACTGAGAACCAAGCCGATACAGACAGACCAAGTAGCATTCGCACAAGCACCCTGGCGAGAGCATTTGCTCAGCTTCCACGGGGCAGCTCAGGGCTCTGTGCATGGGAGGACCATGGTCAGTATTCACTGGCTGCCTTCAGGCACTGCTCCCCATTAGCAAGGAAAGCGCAGTCCTGAGCCCCAAAGCTGGAGGAGGGTCTCATTACTAACAAGGCTGTCCAGAGAGATGAGTCAGCCCCTCAGCACAGGCAGCCTTGAAGGTGGAGACAACTTATCTGTCAAACATGAGTCAATCTGTGCCTGGGCTGGGGACTGCCGGCAAAGGGGCTCCTATGTGTCACTTTCCTACTGATGAGCATCTGAGCAGGGCCAATGGTCCAAGGACAGCAGTAAAACAGAGAGATGGCCAAGACAGCCCAAGTAGGGAGAGTAGCCTCACCATCATCAAGTAAAGAGCCCAGAGGGCTGAAAGAATCAGCCCCACAGAGGCCAGGGAACCAAAGCATAGATCTGCACCTCCTAACATCATCTCCTTGCCTCTCATCTCTCTGTTCTCAAGTCCGGCCCAGCTAGGGAGCAGCTGGCTGAGGCCCAGGCAGAGTGAGGACAAGGTGACAGCGACCTGGGTTGTTGCCTGCAGCCCGGCAGCTGCTCAGCACAGGGCCTGCAGCCAGCAGTGTGGGCACAACGGGAAGCGGGGTGACTCACAGGCCTGCTCCCCCCACCCCAGCTCTGGAAGACAAGCTGATGTCGGCAGGGAAGCTGGGGTATGAGTAGACCTGCAGACAGCCACAGGAAACTCACTGACATCAGAGGGAGCTGGGGCGCTCTGAGCTCTGGGCACAGCCCCTCAAAGAGAGGGTGGAAGCAGGTACAGATAAATCCCCATAGGCAGGAGGAAAAGGAGGAAGAACTGAGAATGAGGAAAGGGCATAAGAGATTCTTTTGGGGGCAGGCGCCAGCCAGCTGCCAGGTTAGATCAAGTGCATGGCAGGTGAAGGGCCTACTAAGGGGACCAGGAAGCTAAGTGGATGAAACAGACTGGGGCCACTCTAGTCAGCAGGCCTGTGGGCAATCAAGTCCAGAGAAAGACTGGCATTGGAGCCCAGCAACTGGTCTCATGTAGGAGGGCTGGATCCAGGACAGAGCAGATGAGAAGCACCTTGCTCCATACCCCTGGAGAAAGCCAGTCCTGAGTAAGTCTGACCCAACCGGGAAGAGGAAACCAGAGAAGGAAAAGGACAATAGCTCTGGCCTCTGGTCACCTGTCTTCAGCACAGGACCCTGGATGACACAGAAAGGCAGAGGAAGCCCACAAGCCTCTAGGACGGTTGGAAAGGGGTGGGCAGGGGATGGGGTACAGAGGCAGGGCTGCACAACCAGCCATCTGATCACCCAGTTCTGAGAGGACAGAGCACACCTGGAGTGGACAGGAGCTAGCACCCCAGGGGACCCTGCCTCAGGGAAACAACAGCTCCCACTACTGGTGTCCCACAAGTCATACCCCAACCACTTCACTGTCTCCCCTTCTGCACATAACCCAGCACCAATGCCTGTGGGATTCATGGGCACACACTTCTCCTTAGGGCCATGGTCATCTTTCTCCAGGATCACTGCAACCCCCTCCTCACTGGTCTTCCTACTCTGTACCAGTATGTAAAATAAAGTCTCTGATCTCAAAGCATCCAGCCTCAAATGCCCTAAGGGGCCAAGTTTTCAGCTACCTCTTTCCCCTTCACTCTACCTGCCACAGGGGCCTCCCATGGCTCTTGGACAGAGCTCCATGCTTTCTCTCACATTCCCTTCACAAGGACCTCTGTGCATGCTCTTACCTGTACCTGGTGTGCTTCCTCCCTTCTTCCATCCTTCCAACCTCAACCTGCTTCGAACCAGCTCCTCCTTCAGATCTCAGTTGAACATTACCTCCTCAGTCCTCCCAGTCCCTCAGTCCAGGTCAGATTATTCTACCATAGGTCCTGTAACAACCTAGACATTCCCTTTATATCTCTGTCAGGTCTAGAATCACACAGGCTTTGGTGATTGTTTTTACTAATGTCATTGACAGAGAATGAATCAGTGAGCGGTAAATGAATAAGGGGGAAATCTACCAACTACAAACCCCCCAAGATCAGGGGTCCACTCTTATTTTGCTCACCTTCTCCCAGGGCCTGGCACAATGACAGACACCTAATACATGCTCAACAAACATTCATTGATAGCAAAAGGAGAGTGACAGCCAGGCTGGCCCTGGGAGCATGGCACAGAGAGTCATTTGGCTCCAGGTTTCAATGTTGACAATTCCAATTTAGTTAAAATAAATGGCACTTGCCAGGGCCAGCTCTGGCCATGGTTTGGCAGGAAAAGGGCATCATGCCTTTAGTCACCAGCCCCCCAAAATGCTGACTCTTTAAATACATAGCCTTCCCTGTGGGGAGTAGAAATGCCAGATCCAGGCAGCTGGTCTGGGAGGCCAACTGTGTCTGCTGTCCCCAGCCCCAGATCTGCATGCAGACAGATACTCTTTGACTTCTCAAGAGCTGGCCGGGAGGTAGGATCAGGGCTGCTTCTTGGTGTCAACCCACAGCTTTCCCCAGTCTCTTGGTGGCCTAGGCTACACTCCTAATTCTCTTAACTGCCCAGGAACAAGTCCAGCAGACATGCCAGATCACAAATGACAGGTAGTTTTACACAGGGTAGAAGTCACAACTTTTTTCCATGACCAATTTGTAAATCTCATCTTCTGCCACAGTGATTTACTGACCATAGGGTCATATATCCTTCAGCTGATAAGAAATGAGTGGTGCCTCCCGCACCCTCTGCCACCTGAGCTAATGAAGCTGTCCCTGGGTTGTCTAAACCCTTGGGTTTCCTCTGCCTTTGGATAGCGTTTTCCCAGGAAGGAAAGGACACAGCTGCTCTGGAGCCAGTTAAGTACCGACAGTGACTCCAAAGATAGCACCAAGGAGCCCACTGTCACCACATTGTCACCAGGCAGGCTGCCTACCCCCACCAAACTTCCTGAAGTCCCAGGACACAAATGTTGCATATACATCCAGACATCATTCTTAATTTTTATTCATGTGCCTATTTATTTTATTTTTGGCTGTTCCCCTGCAGGGCCACGTTGACCTCTTCAGGTCAGCACTATATAAAACTCCTTTTATAACTCATTACCTTCCGATTAGCTAGAAGGCTGGTCCCTTGTCTCCCACCATGTACATTGACTCTAATTACCACAGACGCTCATTAAAGAACTGCCATAATCCTCTGTCCACTTTCCTGCCCGTAGGTACCTCCATATCCTACATTTCTCCAATACAGATGCCACACATGATAAAGCAGGGTGAGACTTTCCAAGTTGGAAGCAGCAGGGGAAGTTAAGATTCCAGGGATCTCAGACTCCAGGCCAGGCAGCAGAGAGGAGCAGGACCCACTAGATGCATTAGCAAACCACAATAAAAGCTCCTTGTGCCCACCCTTTCTTCGATCTGCAGAACCACAAACAAGCACCTACCAGGGTGTCACTAGCTAAAACGTGGAGAGAAGAGCAGAAAAAGCAGCCCGAATGATGTGATGTTTCCAATCAGAAAAATCTGACATTGCTCCTTATAAGTGAATAGAAGGCAAATTCTGAGATTAATCTGCCAGGCACACTTCCCTAACAAGCAGACAGCAAAAAAAGTAGTCACTGAACTTTCCTAGACTTGTTAGCTTACATAAACAGAGATTTGAATAAATGTTTAAAAAATGAAACCCCCTTGATACTCTGTAATCAGTAAATGTTCATTACGGAAACACAGCAAATATGCATGAAATTTCCCAAGTGATATTCCAGCTACAAGATGAAAAAGGCATCTCAAACAGCAGGCTGAGTTACAAAGCATCCTCCTCCAGTCACAGCCGGGCAAGCACTTTGCCAAGCCCAGGAGGTCAGACAAGCCAGCTCTCCTCTCCCAGCAGGGGCCAGGGAAAAGCTGAGGATCTTATTTTGTCCACTCAGGCAATTTATAAATGTGCCCCTCCCCAGCTGATTGATGTTTCTCTCTAAATAATTAATCCTTGACCTTGCTTTAAGAAAACCTTGACTTTTTAATTTGGGGTCTTTTTAAAAATCAATACCCAAGGAACATAATTCACTCTTGCAGAGTTTGACTCCTAGTGAATAAATAAATAAATAAATAAATAGTGTCATTTGTGCATCCCAGGGCAACCAGGCCAGGCAGCTGGATGGGATCAGACTTTGAGGTTTTCTGTTTTTCAAATGCTATTGAATTATCGATCATTCCAGTGTGGCTCAAAGTCTCCAGGATCTGAATGTTACCCCTCCTGCGTGTCACTTCACAGGGCAAATCTGCAGAAGGCTCCTAAACAGGCTTCCACTGTCCCCGAGGGTGCCCCAGACTCTGTCGCACATAAATGGTGGAATGTCTTGATTACAAGAGGATCTTCTACTAGGACCAGTGTCCCTCCTTTCCGTGGTCTGTCTGTCTAGCCTCTGGGACACAACAGCCAGGAGAGGCTACAATGATCAGAAGAATTTAAAGCAGTCACTGTCCCTCCTGCTCCAGAAGTTGCCCTGTCCTAGGGCTGGTCTTAGGAGGAGCCCTCCGCTATGGGTCGAGGTGAAAGAGGAAGTAAGCCCAGGAAAGTGTAGGGTGTGAACATCCCCGGAAAGGGTTAATACGCCCCGTACCTCTCTCCCCCATTCCCTCTACTATCCACCCCAGATTCCTCTGTGCAGCACTCAACCACCTCTCCCATGAGCTCTGCTGCCTGAACACATTCATGCCAAGAGACACACAGAGCCCAGCCCGGGAAGCCTGCTCCCCTTAGCAGAGACAATCAAGGCTGAGGTCTGGCTGGGAGGCAGCTCAAAGAGGTGGGGTTCCCTGTGATACTGGAGTCGGCTGCGGGACAGAGCCTCAGGATCAGCCACTATTTCTCCACTAGAATAGTCAGGCCGGCGGTCGGGGTCGCGGGGCCTGGAGAAAAAATGTACTAGGAAAGTTAGGGCAGCGCGAGTAGCGCGCCAGGGAAGGAAGAGGGGTCCAAGCGCCACCACTGACACAGCCAAAAACTGCAAACGCACCTTCCGGCCGGCTTCCAGCGAGGCCAGAGCCGCTGTGCTGAGAAGCAGCCTGCTTTGCAGCTGGAGTTGCAGCCGACGCCAGAGCTGGGCTCCGTCCCGCGGCAAAGCGGATTCTTTCACCACCCACCCAAGCCGCCCGAGGCTCCGACTCCCGCACTCCGGAACACACGCACGCACACACCTTCACACCGTCACTGACGCACACACTCGCGGGGCCCACAGGCCGATGCCCCGGAGAGTCGCGGGGTGGGGATGCGCGCGACGGAGCGCGGGTACCTTTTGCCGCCTGCTAGAAAACCAAGGCCGCCTCGAACTTCCCCTTTCCCCCTGCCCACCACGGCCCCCGGAGTCCGAGCTCCGCACCTCCGGGAAAGCCCCGCGCTCCAGGCCGGCCCTCAGGGCGCTCGCGGCTCCGCGCCCGAGCCTGCCTCCGCGCGCCCCGCACCCAGGGCTGAGAGGAGGACCAGAGGTCCGCAGGGACCGAGCGAGCCCGAGGGCAGACATTCACAGACGCGCCGCTGCTAGTGAAATCCGAGGACCAAAAGTCTAATTAAAGTTCCCGCTACAGAGGCCGGTCCCCAAAGTGCCGCCAGACGGGAGCCACGCACGTCCCATCAGGATCCGCGGCTACAGACTCCAACGCACTTCGGGTCGCCGGCTTGGCGCAAGGTGCGGTTCTGTCTCCCACCCCAAGGACCCCTCACGGAGTCCCCTGGGGCTAGCAGCCTGGGCAGAGCAGAAATAGGGGTGGGGCAGGGGCGCAGCCACTTACCTGGCGCAGGCGGCGCTCGGGAAGCCACGGGATCTTGTAGTCCGGGAGCGGTCCTCCGCGGAGGGTGAATCCTGCGCTCGGGGCGCCCAGGAGGCAGGGAGGACCTCCACCCCGGCTCCTGCCGGGCGCCTTCGCTCGCTCTTTGCAAAACCCGGTGCGGTCGAGCAGCTTGGGGCTGGCGCCCCGAGAGCACTGGAAGAGGAGAGGGTGCGGTGCCACGTTCCTCCTGGCCCTCGGCCTGGGTTCGTCCCCCGCCTCCGCCGCCTCGTCCTCTCTGCTTCCCGCAGCGCTGCCGGATTCGCCTCACGCGCGGGGAAGGCTCCCAGCGAAGTGCGAGTGAAGCCTCCGGCAGGGCTGGAAATAGCGCCGCGCCCGCCCGGCGCCCCGCCCCCGGCCCGGGCCCCGCCCCGCGGTGGTGGCGATGACGGTGGTGGCCTGGCCGGGAGGGGATCTCTCCGGTGATCGCTCGATCTTCCCAGGAGCTCACGGGCGCCGCGCCCACGCACACTCTGCGGCTCCCGCGGTCCGGCTGGCCGAGCGCTGCGCTGGAGCCACCGCTGGGCGCGGTCCGGCAGCCGCGGGGGTGGGGCGGTCGGGGCGGGTGCTGAGCGGATCTCCCGGATCCCTGAACGCTGAACTCTTGTTCTGGCGCTTGGCTCCACTGCGCAGCCAGAGTACGGCCACTGCCCAAGAGTGATCTGGGAAAAGGACGAAGAGCCGCCGGGCAGGCTTGGACGATAGCCGGGAAAGGTCGTGTGTTCAGGACCGGACGTTGCGAAGGCGCAGGGCCTGCGGGAGGCAGAGGATTGATGCTTAGAAAGGTTCGGGAAGGTCTTCCGGCTGTAGTCCGGCGTGGGATTCAGCCAAGGTCTTGCCACTTACCTGTACCGATCCCCAAATTCCTGGAGCTTAGGATTCTGCTCGAAGTACCCAGTGACCCACCTTCTCCCTTGAGGGCTTCCTCCTTGAAGACCCTGTCTGGTCACCAGCCTGAGAGCTGAGCACTCAAAGTGCGGGGTTGGGATCGGTCCCCAGCAGTCAGCACCAAGGAGAGCAAGGACATAGTCAGAGCTGTGAATTCCGGTCCTTGTTCTTCCTGGGAAAAGGCAGCCCCCACCTGCAGAACGCCAGCAGGGGCCGAACAGGCTCTTTTCTCCCAGGAACTGTATGAAACTGTGTAAATCAGTCACCTCTTGGGCTCCAAGGAACACGCAGTATTTTCAGATGCTTGCAGAGCTTTTAGTAAAGCAGAGTGAAGGCTGCTCTTCCTCCTCTGTGATTGTATCTGCTGGTTCCTTGGCCTGACTCCAGCGGGCTGACCCAGATGAGAGATGGAGTTGGGGAGTGAGGCAGACCTTTGGTCCTTGAATGATCAGAGAGGTGGGGCACCCCTGGCAGGGAGCAGAGCCACTCCTTGAGGACAGCCAGGGAGCCCCAGCATTGTGGCTTGCATGGCAGACCCAAGTGGCCTCCTTCATGCCCCAGATAAGCTCAGAGCATCCAAAGATAGAGCAGGATAGGTGAGAAGAGAGATGGAAGCATGCTGACACTCTCATGATCTTCCTTTCTTTCATGCAACCGCACTGTAGCTGTTATCATCCCCATTTTACAGATAAGGAAACTAAGGGTGCAAGAATGCCACCAAGTTGTTGGAATCCACACATCTAGAGGATGACAGAGCCAGGATCAGGCCCAGTGCTGATTTCCAAAATGGGTTAGAATGAGCTGGGGTTCCCTCTTCAGGACTGACCTCAGACGTCCCAGGACTGTGCTGTGGCCTAGCCTTGCTCTACTGGTTGCACCAGGTAGTTGGGGAGTGGAGTAAGTCTGTAGCTAAAATTTCCCTATTCCACCTATCAGGTGTAGACTGAATAAACTGAACACAAGAGACAAGAATTCAAGGGAGAATAGGTCAGTAGAATCTTTAACCATCCCCAGTCCCAGAACTGTCCAGAGCAGAGCAAGGGGAACTAGGAAGGGGAGGGTAAAGTGAACAGAAAGCTACTGGTCCCCCACATGGCCCAGAATGCACTGACGCTATCCCTGTCCCCGTGGTCCCTTGGCCCTTCCACTGAGCCCCTCTTACCACCTGGCCACAGCCTGGCTGGACAGCTGCCAGTGAGCTCCCCCACAGTCTGCAGTTGAATCTGGGCCACAAAGATGGGGTGGTCAAGAGAAACTCTTATGCTAGAGGGCAAATACACACACCCACCTACCACACACACACACACACACACACACACACACACACACGAGAGAGAGAGAGAGAGAAAGAGAGAGAGAGAGAGAGAGAGAGAGAGAGAGAGAGAGAGAGAGAATGGGAGTTTCCATTCCCAAAACCCAGCCTCAACTCGGGAAAGAGGTTCTGGACATTAAGTACATGGGCTTTATTTCCACAAGACAAGTCTACACAGGCTGCACGGTGACCAGTGACTGGGGACAGTCAGCCCATCTTAGCTGCCCGGCAAATCTGTGTGCGGCAATCCTCCCGGGAAGGGTGGTTTCCCCATTAGTTTTTCCAGCTATACTTACTAACACTTATTTGCATCTAATATTCAGGCAGACCCGACTAGGAATCACCAATGGTGCATTTCTTTGACAGTCTTCACATTTTCAGTTTTTCACTCAGACTCCTTTCTTGTTTGGAGAGGCCTCGGGGGAAATCCCTAAAGGGACTGAAGCCCCTGGCACTAACACACAGTGAGTTTTCCCTCCGAGATTCGCCAAGGGCTTCATGCCCTTTTTTGAAAGTCAGGCTCAGCCTCTGCAGTGAGGGAGGCGGAGGAATGCTGCAAATCCCCGACATGAAGCCCTGTGTGCTCGCTTGCAGGTTTTTGATATGTGTGTCTCCACCACAAGATTAGTGGCGAACTTGTCTCTTTGCATCCCAACTAAGGTAAAAAGACCCTTCTGTTGCAGGGCAATGTGAGCTCACAACCTAAACTCCAGAAGACCTAGTGAGGGAGGTTCAGAAGTCACTCTGTCTTTGCAGTAAGAATTGTGAGAGCAAGGAGGTGGCTTAGCTACGGACCATAGGCAAACCCCTTCCTCCACTGTTTCTGGGCCTCAGTTTCCTCCCCAACCCACCCTTTCTGCCAGTGAAGAGCCCCGTGCACCTTTGGGCTGGGGACTGAAGACAGCACAACTAAAAAGCCAAGACTGCTGCTTACTGTGTTTGGAAAAGGGCAGAAACTCATTGGCAAGACTGAGCCTTGAGTCCTAAATTCTGTGGCCATGAGAAGAACCAGGGCATTTTCATCCATGGGGGAGTAGGGGGCTGTGTAATGGCAGGTCGGGAACACCTTTTTAGTCTCCCTGGATCCCTTAGGCGAAAGAGGAGAACAATGAGACGGAACAAGGTCAGAGCTCTCTCAGTGCCAGCCAGTGACTTTGAATGTATCTTCTAGCCCCTCTGGTCCTGTTTCCTGTTTATGAAAGAGGACACTAGATTCTGCCTTGCAGATGGAGAGATGAAGGATATGAAAGCGTTTTGGACAATGGAGTACTGTGGCCATCTTGGCCAAGGCTACCCCCAGAGCAATCACTTTCAGGGTAGCCCCATAATGGCCTCTGAAATATGGTGAGCCCAAGGTCTCCTAAAGTGAGTTCAACAGGCAGACAGATCATATCTGTGACAAGCTGATCAGGTCATATCCAGGTGGGTGACTCTTCCCAGGGGACATGACTGCCTTTTCCAGCTGCCTCTCCTGGGACCCCAGTATGGGCTCATGGTCACGGGCTTCATCTTCACCATCTAAACAGTGAGAGGATCACAGCCCCCCTTTCAGGTCTGACTTGTGATTTTATGATTCCTAACAATTTCATGGCTGGAAAGAGGCCCAGAACCACTTCCAGGCAAGACATCCCTTAGTCATCTTATTGGATAAATGCTCCTTCTTGGTCCTCTTTCTCCGTTCCCCATGATCTTCCTCCTTTCCTGTTATCCCATGGGTTTCCAAGAAGTTTGAAAATCACTTTGTCGAATTGCCTTGAAATTTGTTGATTCCAGCATGTCTGTGTGAATCTCCAGCACTAGCAATGGTGTTGCAGGGTTCCAGGCACTGTACACCTATCCCAGCTTCTGAAATTTCAACATCCTAAGACTGTAAGAAGAGCTCATTCCTCTTTTTAGAGAAGGTTTCTGGGCAGACTAAGGTGATGCCACTGTCAATCCTTAACATGAACTAAAGTTGACGTCTGGGTAGTATGCAATTGAAACATGAAATAACTTAAACAGAAAGGAGAGGCTACTAGAATTTTAGGGTGAAGGACCTGGATCTGGGGCTTCTCAATAGACCAACTCTGTCACTTATCCCAAAATGCCTATCAAGGAGAGCGGCAGTGGTGAAAGGAGGAAAGGGACCCTCATCAGCATGGCCATGGCAGGAAGCACAACCATTGAGGGGTTGGCAGAACCTGGGGTTTTATAGGAAAGGAGAACAAAGGCAAAGTTTGGGGGTTGCATAGCTATCAGCTTAGGTGACCCTTGTGTAGTCACTGTTTAGTTGATGCCATCTCATGATGGTTTCTGTGAGGTCAGGGAGCCAGCATCACTTGAGGCAGTAATTCAGTTCCCACTGTGAGAAGACAGACTGTGTTTGGGAGGCAGCTGCAGTTTCTGTTACGGGGTAACTGCTCCTGCTTGGGGAGGGACCTCATGTGATGGTCTGTGAGGCTCTGCTTCTCCTGGAGCCTAAGGTGGCTCCAGCTTTAGGACAGTGACTCAGAATTTCTAGGCTTCTCCCCAGCAGGTCTAGAACTAGACATTTTAGAATTAGATGTCCCTGCAAAATTACCTTAGTTATTTTTGACTTGGTGTCCTCAGCCTTGAAGGGAGATGAGACAGGCTAGGTAACTTTAGGCCTACTAGGCCTTGTGACACTAACACTTCCTGAGTGGCTAGCACGCCCGTCCGTGTGCAGAGCTGAGCCAGGACCTGACCCAAAGTTTGAAGGTAATTAGGGAGATAAAATGAAAGCAGAGATGTCAAGCTTCATCCTGCTTTTAGTTACCCATTTGGGTATCAGGAGGCCTAGCCCCTAAGTTTCTATTAAAGCAGTACATTTTTAGAAAATTCTGGGGAATCTGACTGTGCAGAGGGGGAGCTGAGCAAATGGGACAAATAGGAACCAGGGCAGGGGACTCGAGTGACCTGGAAGGCAGCCCTTTGTGTCATTAGGAAGAAATGCCTCCCTAGACCTGGCAGACCACTGCTGTGATTACCTGAATTTCTTCTCCCCCATTTTAATATGAACAGGCCTGCAGAGGTGGGGAGGGCTTGTTGATGCCAGAGACCAAGAAAGAGCCATGCCTATGTCCACGTGCAGCTCACTCATGCAAACCGTTCTCACAGCTACCCTGGCTTCTTCATTATGGTCTTGCCAAGCTCAGATTCTATTCTTGTTTTGAGACAGGGTCTCACTAAGTTGCCCCCAACTGTCCTTGAGCTCTCAATCCTCCAGCCTCAGCCTCCCATGTAGCTGGAATCACAGGCGTGTACCACCACACCTGACTTCGAGTTCATTTTAGTGCATCCTTTTTTAAAAAAAGAGAAGTCACCATTGGACTGTCTGCCGCTGACTACTCTTCAGTTCCCATGAAACATCAAGACTGTTTTCCAGTGGCTTGGTAGGGATTTTTTCCTTTGGGCTGCCCAAAGGTAGGGAGAGGGAACAGTTAATCACCTTCAGGGAGGGATTCACTATACCCTGAATTTAAATGATAGATATTTTTCTTTTTCCTTTGGGGTGAAGAGTTTAAGATTCTAGAATATTTATGTGTCACAATTCAGTAACTGCTATTTAACTTGGACCAAACTAATTCAGCATTCATGTCATGCAAGACTGGGCTGAAGTTTACTTTTTCACTGTCAGTCAAAGAAGGTGGGAATGGTCCTGCAGAAGGATGTCGCTCCTACCTTGTCCAGTGAATGGGGTTTGACATTTGTTAACACTGGAGTACGATTTCTGTGCATTTATCTGCATCTAGATATGAATGAGCTCACTATAAATAGTTCTCTCTATTCAATAATGTTGGCTTGGCTTCCTCTCCTTTTTGGCTATACGTTGTTAGTCATTAATGGGGTGACTATAGCTATGAGGACGACATTACTGTGTAACAAATAAATGGCACTTCTTTGAAAATGCTCCCTAATTTAGAGAGCTCATTAATTCTCTAGGACTCTTTCTGACTTAGCCCAGACTGACTGAATGCAGCCCCCTCTAATGCACCTGCTGGTGGCGTCTTATAGCACAGCAGCCGTAGGTTACTCAGTCTCATCCCATTTTCTGGGGAATCTGAAAGAAGCAGTGGGGCCTCTAAGAGCCAGATCCCCTCCCCAACATTACCAGCCCAGAAAACATTTTCAAAACTCCCCTACTCATACCAAGGACTTTCTATAGTGTGGTAGGAAGGAGGTGGGGGTTAAGCACTTTCTGTTAAGCGTCTTCTGAGTTCCAGAGATAGCTGAAAGCATTTTTTCAAAATGCAAACTTGAATGCTGTTCTAAATTTAATGCTTAGTATTAAGAATCAGGTTTGGAGATTTTGAGAAGAAAGAAAGGATTGCTTTGAACTGAACAAAAATATTTCCACTGGAAAACTCCGGAAGCATTTATCAAAAGCCAGCGGGGGCATGCTGTTGGGTAAGTTCGTACACAGAGACTTCCCTGTCTGGGGATGTTATGATCCTATGCCTTTAGAATTGTGACAGAAAGATAGAGGACCCACACGTGGCAGTGTCACTCTCACACTGGAAAGACCTCATGTTGGAGGGACTGTAGATCTGTGCCTTCAGAGCTGGAAAATAAAGGTGTCACCAAGTTCAGCAGTAGTTACTGCCTGCCAGAAGAAAGACTTTCTAGAATTCTCCCAAATGCAGTCAGTGGTCTCTGGGTTTTCCCAGTCTCTTCTGGCATACACAAGTTGTGCCATAAATTGCGTAGGTGGCCACTGTGAAGACAGAAAACAATGGCAGGTACTGCCCTTCTCCAGCAAGTGGCATTTCACACTGTGCGGAGAGCCCACACAACACCTGGTACTGTGAATCTCTCCACCAGGACTGAAAACAAAAGCCTGGTGGAGGATGCATCCAAGGAGACAGCACCAAGAGGAGCGCATTCACCAGGCAGGGTGTCATAGAGGGACACCAGAACACAGGTCAGAAACCTTTGTTCCACGTTTGCTACCCAGGCTGGATCCTTGACCTGGAGTCTCTGCAGGAAAGGGCTAAGTTAACCCTAGAGACAGACACTCAAACCCTTGTTCTAAATGTTCCCTGTAATGAAGAACCCGGAAAAACTGAAGTGGGTTTGCTTCTTCACATGGTCCAAAGTTTTCCACACGGAAACTAGTGATGCAAAAACATAGTGTCAGCCCCTTCTATCCCATGCCCAACAAGTGGCTCAGAGCCAACCAGCCTCAGAGATACCAACCTCTGAACTTTAACTTTCCTTCAGTGTAGAGAGAGTACCAAGGTCAGCGGGCTTTGGAAGCAGATGATATGACCTGCAGGTTTATGGGGAAGGGACACAGCTCCAGCTGCTCTAGATCCCCGCATGCAGAAGTGTCCTAAAGGGACCCTCTTGGATGCCTGGAAAAATAAAATTCTGTCACTGAAATAGAAGGCAATTCAGAAGCCGAGACAAGCAATTGCTAGTTCATTGCTGAGTTGTCCCAGAGCTCAGGAAACTTCATCCTGCAGGCAAAGCCCAGGATGCCCTGGAGTTCAGAGCATTGCCCAGTGGCGTCCTGTCTGTAGCCATGGAAACAGAGAGACAGTCTCCTTCCTGTTGGCTTTCACACAGGAGACATCTTGCTGTCAGTAGTGTTTAAAGTTAGCTTAAAAAAAAAAAAGAAGACAACCCACATCTCTTCTTTTGACATCATGCAAAGAGCCCCATGGTGTGAAGGCATCCATAAAGTTCCCAGCATGGAGCCTGTCACACTCCACCCCCCATTCCTGTCCTCAGACACAGCTTCCTGTCTGCGTGAGCCTAGCAATGATGTCTTGGGCTCAAATGAGTTCCACCTTGTGTGCTCATCCCTGCATAGGCATCTTATCCCAAAATTTGGGGTATGGGGGAGGGGCAGCGCATGGGCCCAGGTCAGCCCTGGTTACAGGTGTGCTAATGTCCTGACCCAAACACCAGCTGGAAGCAGACTCAAAAATGAAGCTGAGCCCCTGTCCAGGTGCCCTGGGCCATCTGTGCTCAGACACAGGCTGCCTAGCCAAGCATTTGCTGAGAAACTTCCAGAGACAAGACGAGGGCGGGGTTACAAAGGGATGAGCAGCTCACTATCAAGGAGGAAAACAGACAGACACTTCCAACTAGAGGTCAAGGCAGACTGTAATTGAGTCATGAGAACGGTAGTTGAGTTGTGTCCCCCAGGGATCAGAAATCCATGGTGACATTTGGCCTGACCTATCCTTACTCATAACAAGACACATCGTCACAAAGAACCAGGGAGATAATAAAGCATTATGTATTTTGTAAGGCACAAAGGATACTCTGGCACTACAGATAATGGACTCTCACTTCTATGATCAGGAAAGGAATAGAATCTACATTTAGAAGGTAGGATTTCTGAATTCTGGAAAACAAGCCTAGCTTTGTTAGGAAAGACAATGTGTGAGAGAAACAGCTCACCACCTAGGCCCTTTTGAGGAAATAAAGATGATGTAGACAAAGCAAGATAAACATTTCACTTGTGTAGACTAAATAGATTTCTGACCAAAGGCCATTAATATATTAACCTAATATTATTCCATTAAAAAAAAAAACATGAGCAGGTAAAACTATGTGAGAGATGTTTAAAATAGGCAAGGCTACTGGAACCCAGCATGGTATCTGTGTTAGGATATGTTCCCCTCAAAATAGACCAGACACAAGAACTTGGGTCCAGGTAGCTCATTTGAGAAATGATCTTAGGAAGCACAAACTTGGCCAGCAAGCTTTGGCACATGCAAGGAAAGTCCTCAGGAGAGAAGAAAACCACGGGAGCTTGAGGTCAGAACTGTCTCCTATAGTTGAACTTGGGTGGGCTGAAGGGATGTGACATCAATAGGGTGTGCTACAATTACCAGCACAAGACACGCCACACAAACCACATATTTTTTCTGCTCTAGTCTGATTTTGATATAGCATCTTTTAGTGATGTTAAGGCGTCGATATTAAAAGTTCTCACTGGAGTAGTTTTGAGAAGATGGCAGCAATGCTGTGACATACTACTAATAAAAAACAGACAGAACTACTAGACAGAAAAACCAAAAACCTCTGGGAAACACTCTGTAAGATTTTTGATCTAAAATGTCCCCCCAAAGTCTGGTGTGTGCAGAGCTAGTACTTTGGAAGGTGATTAGATTATGGGGCACTGAACTCAATGGTGGGTCAATATATCGATAAGTTCATAATATGTTGTTAGGAAGTGGGGCCCGGTCAGAAGAGGTGGGACACAGTGAACGGGGGGCACAGCCTGGAAGGGTGTGTTCTTGTTTCTGTTGTCCTCCCTTTCCTCTCTGCCTCCTGGCTTCCCTGGGTTGAGCAGAGATCTGATTTGAAAACAGTAGTTGAAACAGGGAGAGGTGCTGCTTCTGTATTGCGTAAGTGCAAAGGGCCCCAGTGACAAGATCTAAAGAGTGGGGAACACTGTCACCCCTATGGATTCTTAAAAGTGAGTAGCCAAGTCTTCCTTCCAGGTCAGGAGCACACACTGAGGAGAAACTGCTGGAAAGAAATCAAAATTGAATGAAGCAGAAACAACAGAAAGGAAGGAAACAGAAGGTACAAAAACCAGTGAAGACAGTTTATAAGAACTGGGGATTTCAAAAGACAAACTGACATATTTTTTAAATTCTGTAGGAAAACAACCCTAGAGGGAATTTTGTTAAATCAGAAAGGCTATATTAAACTCAACCTCCTGAAAGTCCAGAAAAATTAATCTCGCCTTTACAAAAATGAGCAACAGGAACAAAAATGAAGGTCATACCCTACACCAAGTGATTTTAAACAAAAGGAAAGAATAAAGGGGGCAAACAAGATCTCTGTTGACAGTGAAAAGCACCCCAGGAAGACACACCTACAAACAAGCTATAACATACTGGCTACAAAGAAATTAAGAAAAAGATACAGACTATGAATATACAACATAAATCAGAAATAGAAAAACAAAAATGTAATGACAGGTTCAGGGAGGAGTAAGTTTTAAAAAAAATCATTCCAGGAATTGAAGTAGAAAGAATCTAAGAATAAATAAACACAATAAATAATACCTTGGAAGAACTAGAAGATGGGAAAAAATGGAAATATTTAAAAAATCAAATGGATGAATATAACTCAAAAGACTAACGAGAAAGTGACAAATCTTGAAGCTAAGTCAAAAGAAGTCGACATTTGGAGGTTAGAATTCCCTGAAGAAAAAAACCAAAGCAGGGAGCAGAACAAATACAAAAAAGCTACAGCATTCATGAAAACCTTTTAGAAATAAAATTTATTTTTGGTGTGTATATGGGTACCAGGAATTGAACTCAGGACCTCAAACTTGCCAGGCAGGTGCTGTGCCACTGAGCTATATCCCCAGTCCTTAGAAATAAAATAGTTTTGAAGTTATGTATTGAAACGGCACACCATATGCCTGAAAATATTGATCCAGAATGACTAATTCCAAGCATAATTTTGGTAAAATGATGGAACTTTAAAGAAAAATCATTTGAGTAAAGCAAAAATAGCACAGGATCTGTGATGGATTGAAAAATTGAATTAGCATCAATTTTTTGACTGTAACACATGCCAGAAAAAAATAGAGTAACATACTTAAGAAATTCAAGAAAATAAAAAATGTGCAAGAATCTTAAATTCAGGAAAACTGATTTTCAAGTATGTATTAGGGTACTGACAGACTCACAAATATTCAAGAATTTCGGAAATATTGTTTCCACAAGTCCTTCTTGAAAAATTTTCAGGAGAATGAGCTTCAGAGAATCAGTGACTAGAGAAACATTAGCATAATGTGGTGAACATTAAATATACAGCTGTTAGCTGGATGTTGTGGTGCACACCTGTAATCCTAACACTCTGGGAAGCTGAAGCAGGAGGGTCACAAATTTAAATCCAGTTTGGGCAACTTCTTAAATTAGTGAGACCTGTCTCAAGACAAAAGTTAAAAAAAGGTCTGGGCATATAGCTCAGCGTGAAGACCCTAGGATCAATCCCCAATCTCTGTCTCTGTCTCTGTCTTTATCGTGTGTGTGTGTGTATGAATGAGTAAACAAGGCCTGAAAAGGGAAGAACGTAGTATAGAGTAGCTACTGACAATATATAGTACAGTTTTTTATAAGCTGAAGGATAAGAGAATGAGGAAAGCATTCCACAGCGATACTGACTGAGGTAGGACGCTGAGACTATTTTGTGTGCAATATGGGGAAAAGCAAATGAGTAATTGTTGGATATTCTAATTCTGTCATCTCCTATGTCATTATGAACCAGACTCTTGAGTGAGAAAAAGGAGCTCAGATATAAGAAGAATTTAAGTAAGCACCCAATAATTTTGAATTTGAATTGGAAGAATTCGTATAAATTCATGAGGCATTTAATCTTTTCAAGAAATTAATTGAACTTAGTTTTTACAGCAGTTTTAGCTTCACTCTAAAATGAAGTGGAAAGTACAGAGTGTTCCCACATACCTCCTTCCCGTGTGCACACCCAGACCCTCCGCTGTCCACACCGCACAGCCGTGTGCTACATCATGACAACCCATGTGCCAGCACTGACCAAGGCAACCGAAGTCTACAACTTACATTCAGGTTCACACTTTGTGCTGTATATTTTGAGAAATACACAAAGATGTGTACCCACCATTAGAAGATTGCTCAAAATAATTCCACTGCCCTAAAAATTCTCCATGCTCTGCATATTCAAACACCTCACCCCCACAGTCCCAGCAACCATTGATTTTTTTTTTTTTGATCTCTGTAGTTTTGTCTTTCTCAGAATGTCATATAGTTGGAATCAAACTATGATGTGGCCTTTTCAGATTGGTTCCTTTCATGTAAAAATATGTATTTAAATTTCTTTCAAGTCTTTTTGTGGTCGATAACTCATTTCTTTCGATTTCTTTGCATATTTTGGATAACAGTACATTATTACGTAGGCTATTTAAAATATTTTCTTACAGCCTGTGGCCCATCTTCTCATTCTCTTGACATTTTATCTTTTTTTGTAAAAAGACAGATAGAGAGAGAGAGAGAGGGTTTCTCTATCAGTAGAAGTCATGACTTCTTATAGAAATGCAGGTTTAGAGCAGGAAATGTCTAAGATGAGTTTGAAACAGCTTGTCATGCCAGCTAGCAAGGATGATGGCAGAGACTAAAAAAGGTCAGGTCAAAAGGACTTGAGAACCATCTGCAAGAGTCTCCCACTGGCCAAATATGGAACCATTTGAGTATCAATAAAGATTATAGTTGTGATGGATTGAACAACCCCATCAAATATGGTCAAACCTTTAATTCACAAATACTCTCATCTTCTGAGGGTGAGGAACAAATTCATTCCCTCAAAAACTGGTGAGTAAAAGGGAAAGCCACGCATTTGATATCCTGCCTTTAGCGCCTGTACTGTACCACGGGATAACCAAATGGCAGATGAATGGAAATTTCTCGTTATAGAAGTATTCAACTTAATATGTGAAAAGGCAATGATAGAATTAGAAAACCACCTGCTTGAAATCCCCAGCAAATCAGCAGAGTGAGGCGTTATGCGGCAACAGCTGTCCACGTCAGCAAAGAGAAGCGACTGACCAGACACTACGCTCTGCCTCGTGAAAAAACCAACATTTCCATGTCCCTGTCGAAAGGATGGAACCTCTGTCTGATCCACCTCTGGATCCAGCTGCCAATTTGCAGAAAATATCAAGAAACATCTTAAACTGCACTAAGCATGTCAATCAGCAGAATCCAGACAGCAGGAGCTCTGTGGGTCAAAAGGCTCAGATTCTTCAATAGATAAATTGTGAGGAAAAGAAAGGGATAGACAGAAAACCTGTAGATTAAAAGAGACTTAAAATATAGATCATATTTTAAAAATGACAAAATTTCATCCTACATCTGGGAAACCACGTTTGGATGATAAAACCATCCAAACAGGCAGGGAATAGATAGCCATAAGTGTCAGGTGAAGGTCACTTTTGGGGGGATGGCTGCTGAGGTAGGGGGCACAAGAAGGGCTTCTGGGGATGTTGGCAAAATTCCATGCCTTGATCTGAGTGGTGGTTATTATAACTTCTTAAATTAACACATCTCCTTAGCTTATTTGTATTGTCTTCGTTTTAGGATAAAAATATTCCTTTAAAACTTTTCCCAATCCCTAGTTTAATCCTCATCTTGTCCACACCTAGAGGCAATGTTGGTGATGGTGACTCTGACTCCCCAGCATGACACCCTGAGCCTCTGGTTCCAGAATAAGGACACTGAGCTCCCTGTAGAAAGATGCACTGACCCAGCAAAAGATAAACTCCAGAAGGTCAGAGAACCCATTTGCCATGTTCACACTAATGAACTTTCTGTTTCTCTGGCAGAATACCTGAGAAAATCAGCTAAAAGGAGAAAAGTTACATTTCAGCTCATAGTTTCAGAGCTTTCAGTCTGTGTTTGGTCATCTCCATTGCTTCTAGGCCTATGGTGAGGCACAAACATCAAGGCAAAGGGCATAACAGAAGAAGCTCCTCACCTCATGACATCCAGGAAGCATGACAGAGAGAGCTTGTGCCGGCAGGTTTCCTCCTTCTGCTTTTATCTCATCTCAGTTTCTACTCATCAGATGGTGGCACTCACATTCAGGAAGGGTTTTGCCCATCAGTGTGCCAACCCATACATGGCAATGGACCATGGAAACAGAGTATATAGATGCCTCAGAATAGCAGAGACGATGCCCAGAGCTTCAGAGAAGCTGAGGTGACGTCAGTGAAGCCTTCTGTGTGATGGTCACTCAAGGTAAACAGTGATATATCAGGGTTCAGGATGGGTTCCTCCAAAAACATCAGGGAAAAACGGCACAAGTTGACTGAGCTCTGGTGTATACAGGCCCTCTGCCATTTCTGTCTCCCATGTGTGCTTCTAATTTCAACTATTGGTGTCCCCAGTACCACAGAATTCCAAGTGTACCCTCAAACCAATGTAAGGTACCACCTTCATCACTGGAGATCAAAATCCAGGGTGTGACTCCAGCCATCATTGAGGAGGCTTCTCAGCAAGAATCAGCTCAGGTCCAGTAGGCAGTGGCTAGCCCTGCCCCCACATGCACTCCAGCCACCACTGGGGAGGCCTCCCACTAGTAACCAGCTCAGGTCTGGGAGGCAGCAGCCAGCCCGACCACTGCGTGCACTCCAGCCACCATCAGGGAGCCAGCGCGGGCTGGGAAAAGCAGCAGCCAGGCCTGCACCAGTGCACCCAGTGGCCACCATTGGATACCCATAGCCAGCACTGGCCAGGAGAACCAAACAGTTACGCTTAGGAGAAATTGTAGCCAATGCAGGAAGTGCCTGGGACCCACTACCTGCTTGTCTGGAAGAACCCAGGAATATGTCAAGATGAAGATGCAAAAGACAGTCTCTGGCCTCCAACCCAAGCAGATCAAGTCCAGGAGATGTAAACACAGAAGAGATCGGGAGTTACACACCTGAAGCTTCTGGAGTGATGGCAACTGAGTTAAAGAAACAACTTCATGAGGCTATAAAAGAAATTAGAACAGAAACACTATCTCAGCTAAAAGAAGAAATGAAAAACATAATAAAAGAATTGCTAAGCACCTCTAAAGAACATATAGATTAGAAAAAAAGAGGAGCATCAGAAAATGAGAGAAACCTTGAATGAACAATATAAAAAAGATTTAGAATACGTGAAACAATTTCAAAGAGATATCCAGGAAATTAAAAACTCCATTGAAAGCTGGCAAAACTGCCTGAAAGAAAATGAAGATAAACTTTCAAACTTTGAAGACAGGTTTGCAGCTTGTGATCCTGAAAGGAAAGATCTCTTAAAAATAACAAGAAACTAGGAAATAACAATTCAATGGCTGCAAGATAATGCAAAGAAAAATAACTTAAGAATAATGGGTGTTAATGAAAAAGCAGGGGTCAACACAAATGACATTAAAAGTCCGTTTACAGTAGTAATAGCAGAAAACTTCCCAAGTATGGGAAAAGGATGTGACATG
Organism: Dasyprocta punctata; assembly: GCA_004363535.1. Lineage (NCBI taxonomy): Eukaryota > Metazoa > Chordata > Mammalia > Rodentia > Dasyproctidae > Dasyprocta > Dasyprocta punctata. Next base: position 97,277 of record RJWM01000132.1, on the reverse strand, counting down.
CAGATAAGTGAGGCATATAGAACTCCAGTTAGCCATAACCAAAATAAATCTACACCACACCCAGACATATAATAATCAAGATCCCAGAAATTCAACACAAAAACAGAATATTAAAAACTGTCAGAGAAAAATAACAGATCACCTATAAAGAAAAACCCATCAGAATCATGACAGACTTCTTAACACAAGCCATCAAGTCAAAAAGAGGCTGGATTGAAATATTTCAAGTCCTGAAAGAAAACAACTTCCAACGCAGATTGATGGACCCTGCAAAACTATCTTTCAAAATTAGCAGAGAAACAAGATACTTCCATGACAAAGAACAACTGAAGGAATTCATGACCACCAAACCAATCCTACAAAGAATACTGAAGGACACTCCAGAGAGAGATAAAAATGACCATGGTTCCAGGAACAGTGGCAGAGGGGGAATCACTGAGTAGGAAAGACAATTGGATGGAAAAGTAGGGAGCCAATGGTAGGCAAATAACATGGCAGAGATGAACCAGTACATGTTGGCCATAACCTTTAATGTAGATGGCCTCAATTCACCAATAATAAAAAAAAAACAGGCAGAGTGGATCAGGAGACAGAATCCACCAATATACTTTATACAAGAAACACATTTAACTCGAAAGGAAATTCATAAACTGAAAGTCAAAATAGAGAGAACAATGCTCTATGTGACAGGGAACCAGAAAAAAGTAGGGGTAGCTTGCCCATCAACTGCAGAATGGATAAGAAACACATGGCATTTTTATACAATGGGAAGCTACTCAGCTATAAAGAAAGATAACTTCGAGGCTCTTGTAGGTAAATGGATACAACTTGAGATTATGCTCACGGATGAAATGGTTCAGAGTCATATGGGTGAACGTCATGTTGTCTCCCTGGCATAAAAAACTAAAGGAGTTGGTGGGATCCAAAATGCACAATGGATATTGTGAAAATGAAGGGGTAGGAAATGTCTAAAAATGGAAGGCAGTGGCCATTGTTAATCTATTATTGTGTTTTGGAACCTATATCGTTTTCATTGTTATGTTTAGTTTGGTTTTATTCTGTTTTGTTTTGCTTCATTTTATTATATTTGATGGCGTGTGCAGCTATTTCAAAGGTAACAAAATATATTATGGTAGCCATTATTGATTTCACATTGTCTTGTTTTGAAGCCCTGTATTGCTTTCATTGTTTTGTTTTGGTTGATTTTATTCTATTTTGTTTTGTTTGATTGTATTATGTCTGATGGTATAGGCAGTTATTTTGAAGATAACAAGAGACATCATAGTAACCACTGTTGTTTTCCTATTATCTTGTTTTGAAGTCTTGTGTTGCTTTCATTGTTTTGTTTTGATTGGTTTTATTCTGTTCTGTTTTGTTTGATTTTATTATGCCTGATGGTATGGGCAATTATTTTGAAGATAACAAGATATTTTGAAGATAGCAACATTATGGTAGCCATTATTGATTTCCTTTTATCTTGTTTTGAAGTCCTGTGCCACATTCATTGTTTTGTTTTGATTGACTGTATTCTGTTTTATTTCATTTGGTTTTATTCTCTTCAAAATAAAAAAAAAATCCAGGGTGTATCTGAAAAACAGCATCCTATAAGGTAAATTAGATGACATCCTGGTCTATACAAAATTGCTGAGAATAATTGCTCCCTGTAGACTCCTCTATCCTGGTTTATGATCATTTAACAGATGGGACATCCTTTGAGGTCAAAGTTTCAATCATTATCCCAACTGGGGAGGATTAAAAGTTCTTGAGGGCAATTCCTATGTTCTCCACTTAACAAAACCTTTCCTGGACCTCCCCAGCTCACCTTTAGAAAGGAGAAGCTGGTGGCTGATGGAAGTGGAAGCAGTTTTCTTTCACCTGGCATCTGTTTGCCAGTTTTCTTCTAAGATCACAGATGCTGCACACCCTAGTATACACTTACCCCAAGAACAAACACCAGCAATCCAAGGACTCTAGATCTCTGGGCCCCTTCTTCCAATCATTCCCTGTGTGTATTCAACTAGTTTCTGGTGCTATAATAAAATACTCGAAGCTAGGTACCTTATAAAGAAAAATTCATAGTTTTGGAGGCTGATAATTCAAGACTGAGCAGCCCTATCTGTTTGGCATCTGATGAGGGCTCCCTTGACTCTATCACCTCCCATGCCTCAGTAAACGGCATCATGGTGAGAATCTATGCAAGACAAGATGTGACATGGTAAGACAGGAAACCAGAAAGAAGGGAGGGCGCAGTCTTGCTCCTCTATAACAACACTTTTGAGAGAACTAGCAGGGTCCCACAAGAACTACCTTAATCCCTTCTAAGGGCTTCCAAGAGCAGTGACCCTTGCCCATGATCCAGTCAACCCCCATTACGTCCCACCTCTTAAACGTCTCACCACCTCTCAGTGTCACCACTCTGGGGACCAAGCTTCCAACACATGAACCTTAGGGGACAAAATGCATCCAAGTCTTAGCACTGTGTTTCCCTTCATCGCAGGGAGTTGATAATTCCTTCAACTCCAGCATCCTACTGTGTGACTGAGTCAGGCCAAGCCCCACCCTCCAGCACATATGAAGCTGTCTGTGTCTTGCAATTTCCAGAAGAGCAAAGAGGCTCCCTTGTTTAAGAGAAAAGGAAAGAAAGGAGGGGAGAGGATTAAATGACGTCTCTCAGGTAACCCTCTTCACTAGGTTAAGTACAGTAAACCCATTTTAAGAGTATTCCCCAGGAAACATAAACTTGATTTCATTGTACCATATAATCCCCTATAATGGAAAACCAGTAATGAGGATGCCAGCAGCAGGTGCAAAAGGCAGTTTTACATCAATAGAACATTCGATTCTAATTAATCTCTTCACAGCCAACATAATTGAGTCTTCATGGGGACCACCGGACTCACCCCCACCTCAACCCACCTCACTGTTCCCTGTGACAGGCCTGTCTTCCCATTGCTGTGCTGGAATTTGTCTGGAAACAAAGAGAAAAACAGGGCTGATGCTATCTCAGGCGAGGTGGGTTTGCAGCGGAGTCTCTTTATTTCCATCACGAAGTTATTACCGACATCCAAAGCCCTGAGCTGAGTCTCAAAGGCCTTCCCTCAGTATGTAAATAGCATCCTGCTTTGTTATTTATTTCTGAGCTCTCTTCTTTCCTCCTCTGCCCCCAGGGTTTTTTTTTTCCCCCTTCTTCTGAAGACATCACAAGGGTCACATCTCTCTTTGCTATCGCAGCGCTCTCCACTTTAGCAGCATAAGAAAGAATTATGAGCCAGGCGAGTGCCCATGCCCCGCACACAGATGTATGTCTTGTCGGCCTCCCCACCCTCCCAGGTGGAGGCGATAACTCATGCATGGGTGACAGCCAGTTTAAAAGCGATCCCTGTGAAGCTGCAAGAAAATGCACAGACTTCATAAACTCCCAATATTGCTTCATCTGATCTATTTCCTTCATTGCTTTCTTCCCCTGATGTTAAACTGCGATCATCCTTAGCGTTGAGTGAAGTTGCTGCAGCCTAATGTTCAGACCAGCTCTGTTAATTAAGATGCTCCCTACAACGTGATTTCCAAAAGCCTTTCCTCCCAGCAAATGCATGCGCGCACGCGCACACACACACACACAAACAAAACCCAAGCCAGGCATAGTGGGTGTAGGTCACTGTCCCTCAAACCCTCTCCCCATTCTCACACCACACCCCTGAAGTCTGGCAGTTGCCACCAATCTGCTAATGACCATGGTGATCTGACCTACATTGGGCTGAGCTTAAGGTCGTATATTGAAGCAAGATGGAGACCCTGCACTACAGAAAGGGAAAGTTGAGCTAGTATCAACTGACATGTGAGAGAAGTTATACTAAAGGTAGGACCACAGTCTTTTGAGGTCTGAAAACTTGAGCTTTATGGATTATTATTGTTGTTATTATTTCTTTTTAGTACTGCCAGTTGAATCCAGGGCCTTTGCACCAAGTTGCATCTCAGTCTATAAATATATTTTTTTTAAAAAGACAATCACTAGGCTAAGTTCATAATTGCTCCAGATGGGCTCAAACTTGTGATCCTCCTGCCTCAGCCTCCCAAAGTGCTGGGAATACATATGTACACTACCATGCCTGACTGAATTAATATTTATGTTACACACAATAGCCAATAACAGATAAAACCCACAATTCCCCACCCCTACTTGCAAGTATAATGGAGAATATGGGTATTTTTCTTGAAGGTGAGTCAGGAAGGGGCTAAGGCTGCCTACAGGCCCAGCCATCAGGGAAGACCTGACACCAGTCAGGAAACTGTGTCCCCTGCCTCACTTGAACCTCTTTAGAAGGAAGCATGAATCTTCATTCCTGGTCTTGTTCCCACACTTAGGTTAGGACCAATGCTAATCTCAATAGACACCTAAGGACTTAACTAATCACCCTATCTAGGTCCCACCTCCTTCCCTGTGATTTATCCTCCACTACTACCTGAGCCATGCTTCTGAAATATAACCTGACAATACCAATCTGATGCTTGCACATCACCAATACTGTCCACCACTTGTCAAATCAAGAGCACAATCCTTGCTCTGGGTTGGAAGATCAGCTTCTTTCTTCGAACAATTTCCAACACACAAGATGGCATTTCTTCCCTCAAGCAACCGCTAACACTGGTTTTTGGGAATGTCTCATTGGCCACTCACCATGGGTTCTCAAACCCTCTCTCATACCTGTCACCACCTATTATCCAATTTCATTCTGAACATCTGTTATGGTTGATACATTGTGTCAATTTAAAAAGTTTAGAAATTTGACTAAGAGGCTCAGCAGGGGACCAGGATCCTTACTTTGTAAATATCCTCAGCCTGTGCAAAAGGAGGGCACAGAGGTGGTGTGTGCTCCACCCACCCTGGGGGTGGGGGTGGGGTAGCCTGCTTACAATATAAGCGAGGAAAAGAGGCTTGTTCTCTTGCCTTTTGCTCTATTTTTGCTGGCTGCTGACTTGAAGTATTGCCCTGGTGCCATGCCACCCTGCCTTGGAGGCAGCTGATTACAAATGGAAACCTCCACAAACAGTGAGCTAAATAAACCTTTCCTTCCTTAACTTTGGGTGTTGGGTATTTTGTCTCAGCAACAAGAGAAAAGTAACCAACACAGCATCTTTGTCTATGCAATAAGTCAGGAAAAAAATACAGACAACGATTGCAAAAGAGAAAAGAAAGCAATTATCTGAAGATGATATGGTTTCAGAACTTCAACAAATGAAAAACCACCATACCATCAAAAACAAAAAAAGAACTGAGACTCATAGTTTACTTATATACAAATTGTAACTAGTTAAATGTAAGGGGGAAAATATCCCATTCATCATAGCAACAAAAATATAAAATATACAGGGATAAACCAAAAGAAATTTGCAGCACCTGAATAAATAAAACAAAAATCTATAAAACTGTACTGTGAGACATAAAATAAGAGCTTAATAAATGAAGAAACATGTTGTAGCATAGGAAGACTTGCTAATAAAAATATTTTAATGTTCCTTAAATTAGTCTATAAATGTAACTTCAATAAAGATCTTAGCAGGATTTAGGAAGACAAAACTGATAAAATTCAAGTGGAAGAATTCCAAATAAGATAAACTAAGAAATTTTTAAAAATCAGTGAAAGGAAGCTTGCTTTACTCAATATCAAAACAGAATATAAAAGGATGCATACTGAGAATAGAAATAGACAATTAAGACAATAGAGCAGAAAAGAGTTCCCAGATAGATCATATGTAGAAATTCGAGGTTACTAATAGTAACAATGGATGTTTATTAAATGCTTTCCGTGTGCCCAGCTTTGACTCTAAGTACTTTACATGTATTAACTAATTTAAATCCTGACAACAACCCTATAAAGTAAGTTGCTATTACAGTTCCAAATTTACAGATGAGGAAACCTCAGCACAAGGATATTAAATAACATCCAAAGTCACAGACCAATACAGAAGGTGAAAGATAAAGTCAGCATAGAAAGCTAGTCTATGAAATGCATGTCATTAGAATAACTAAAAGAAATGAAATTAGATTTCTTGCCTCAAACCATGTGCAAAATTGAACTTCAGATGTGGGAAATATTTCAATGTGAGAAGAATAAAAAGTGTACTAGATAGTCACAGCAGCACTGTTCGCAATAGCCAAAAGGTGGAAACAACCCAGATAATCAATCCTCCACTCATTGATGAGTGGCTAAGCAAAACATCGTGCAGCCACGCAAGGGAATTTCATTGAACCATAGAGAAGAATGAAACTCTGATTCCTGCTTCAGCATGGATACTCCTTGAAAACATTATGCCTAGTGAAAGAAGCCATACCAAGAAGCCAGCTGTCCTAGGATTCCATTTGAATGCAATTTCTATGGTAGATGAAGCAGACTGGTGGAGAGGAGAATGGGTAGAGGTTGCCTAAGGGGTACAGGTTTTCCTTTTAGGGTGATGGACATCGTGGAACTGTATAAAGAAGATAAAAATACACAAATTATCATAGAATTGGATGCTTTTCAGTTAATTTTAGGTTACATGACCTGAAACATAAGAACTAGCCAACGTTATGGAAGAGTGATTTTTACATCTTGGTGTGGTCCATTGTTATGATGATGGCATCTGAGGAATTCCATATCCCAGTGGCCCACTGCAAAGTGGTTGTGGAGTGCATTTCCCCACCCTTGAAGATAAGCACCCTGCTTACCTGGTTTGGCGGATGGAATGCAAGGAAGCAACCCTGCCAGTTCTGGAGTTTCTACCTTCAGAGGTGTTCCCCTGGCAGGCTGAGGACAGAGGAGCACATGTTCAGCCCAGCCTGAGTAACTTAGCATGGCTCAAAACGAAGATTTTTTAAAATGATCTGGGGATATAGCTCAGTGCAAAGCCCCTGGGGCTCAACACTAGGTACTGAAAAGAGACCAGGGAGGGAGGGATGGAAGCAGGAAAAGGGAGAGGAAAACAGCTTTTCCCTCTTGCAGCCCTCAGACCACCATTCAGTAAAGGAGATCAATCTAGCTTCTTGGAGAGTAAGAGGTCAAATGGAGAACCCAGGGTCCTCAACCAAAAGCCAGAACCAGCTGCGGGCTTTAGCTGTTTGTGTGGCCTCAACTGAGACAAAGAGGCAAAATGACCCATGTGAACTCTGCCCATAGCTGAGACAAAGAGGCAAAATGACCTATGTGAACTCTCTGCCCATATCTGAATGTTTCCGTTTCCTGTAACACATGTGGTCTTTGCTTTAAGTCACTGTGCTTTCCAGAGTGGGTTGTTGCACAGCAATAGGTAACTGATGCATTTGAGCTGAGGAAGCCTTTTTTTTTTTTTTTTTTTTTTTTTTTTGCAGTGTAGTCCTAAAGAAAAAAAGAGAAATAGGACAAATCTGACCGTGTAAAAATTTAAAACCATGGTGAGGCGAAACACAAATAAATAATACACTACTAGCCAGTGGTGCTCATTCTGGGAATATATCAAAACTGCCTGGAGAGTTTTTCCCACCTGCACGTACAGACTTCAGTCTGACGAGGCATTGCAGACTGTCCAGGGTTTACAGTAAACACATTTGGCACTAGAGAAAAGACTCTGCAGTCCTGCGATGGGCTTGAGTCCCATGTGCTGGTTGTGTGCTTTTGAGTTAGTTGCTTACTTTCTCTGTGCCAAGATCTGCATCTGTAAAATTGGTGCAGTAACAGTATTTACCACGTAGGGTTATTTTGTATGGATTTGGTAAGTTAATACATAGGAAGCAGTTAGAACAATGACTGGCATGTTGTAAATATTTAATAAGTGTAGCTAGCATGTGCACGTTGACAATCTTCTAGATGGTTCCCATATACCAATTGTAAAACCAAGACTAAAATTTGACCAGGAGTATGTATGTGGAGAGTGATTTGGCACACTTATATTTTTAAATGTTTGCTCGTATATGGTGAGCAAAAGATTATTGGCCTCAACTTATAAAGTGCTGTAATAATAAGAAAAAGATGAAAAGACAAATACAATCAAAAGAAACACAGTGGCCAATGAACATTAAAAGACATTTGACTTCAGTGGTCATCAGAAATGTATATTAAAACAATAAATTTCTGGCCTATAGTATCTGCAAAGAGTAAAATGGAATAATTACCAATGCTGATGAGGGGCAGAGGAATTTTCATGCCCTGTGAGGCAATGTCTGAATTGTGACCTTCTTTCTGAGGTCAACATGGCAATATGCATTTACAATTGTAATGTGATCCACTTCTTGAAATTTCTCATGAAGAAATCATCAAACAGGCTAAAAACAGTATATGAAATGGGGGGTGTTCATTAAAACAACTAAGATGCCAATTAATGGAGTCATACGATGAAGGGCATTGATAAGAGACAAAGGAATTTTAGAACAAAGCAAATAGAGTAGAACCATTTGTGTAGATATTTCTGCACAGTGATGTCAGTAACTGCTGTCCCAGCTGGTAGGGAAGAGGTTGGTGGTGGAGTGTCATCGTGAGAAGCCTGACGTGACATCAGGGGCTGCAGATCCAAGGGCTGCACCTCAGCCTCATCAAACCCAATGCTGATTTCATCTTCATCTGTCTGATTACCGTATTTTGTTTTTCAATTGGTTCAAATTTTGGTGGGAGAAAAGGGTATTGTGTATTGCATACCTCAAATGCCAACAAACCCCTCATCTTCTCTTGTTCATTCACAATAGGCCTGATTTGATGAGCCATTGAGTCGATTATTTAGCTACCAAAAATCTGGTTACCTTTTCTTTCCTGAAGGGCAGGAGGGCTTACTACACAAACCTTCTTGAGAGGAGAAATGAGATATTTGTATTCTGTCTCTCTAATGCCAGAAAAAACAAAGGGAGAAAAAGATCAAATAGTTTGGAGACTACTAAAGCAGGATGAACATTCATATTCTGCCATCTTATATAAAAATTTATTATAAATACAGAAAAAGACTGCAAGGACATGCCCCCAAGGGTAAAGAAGAGGAAGAAATGGGGGTGGGGTGAGGCTGGGGTGGGGGTTGAGCATGGTGTTAACACTGATCTTCTGAGTGATGAGAACAAGGGTGTTTCCTTTTCTTCAATTTTATGATTGTTCTATAACTTACACATATTTATCTCGAAGTAGAAAAAATAATACTGTTAAGTTCTTTATTTTCCTTTTGGAGGTATCTCTTCAGTTCAAAATAATCTCTAGGCCCAGTCCTGTGAACACAGAACCACCATCTCAAACAGTGCCTTCTCCCCAGCCCCCCGCTCCTGGCCTGAGGAGTTTGAACCAGGGCTGCCTGCAGGCCTAAGCTAGACCAATGGGGGATTTTCTGGCCAAATTTTTAGACCAAGTCAGTTCTTCCATTGGTTAAACCTCCACTGGCTAAACTCAAATGGTGAGGAAAGTTGGGCAACCTTGTTTTCAACCATGTGGAAATGAGGGCCCAAGCTCCAAATCACAGGCCTTCTTGCAATCTGTCTAGGTTTCTGTCCATGGGTTCTACAGACTTTAGACAAATTTATTTTTACTTCAGTCTCTTCCAGATGGATGATGTAGTAAGAAGGATATTAACAGATATCAACCCTGGTACCAAAAGTGGGGTTATAAGTAAACGATCTCTCTCTGAAAGTGAACTGACTGAGACAGGACAAGAGTGAGGATGTCTAGAGTGGGAATTTCCCATCCACTACTGATATGTACTCAGTGGGTTACATATTAGAGAAGCAATAGATGAGGACTTTGGACTACTGCATGTAGGAATAGCGGTCAATTAAGAATAAAGCTTGATGAGATGGCTCAAGTTTAAGAGAAATATTGTCAAAAGAATAAACTCTGGCCAGCTGGTGCTTGTGATTGAGTCCCCTAGCATATGCAATTCGGAGTTCATGCTCAGGGTAAGAGTGAATGATCAAGTTAGCTATTCCCCTCGTGGGGAACCTCCTGAGTGCTCCTCTCTAGGAGGGAACCCACAGGACACTGGGTAGGGAATCCTCCTGTATTCACCAGAGCCCGCTGTGACCAGCTGTTCTTTGCTGGCCAGGGAAGAAAGTCACCAAAGAACTTGAAAGTCAAGAATTCACTAGTCCTATTACTCCTTTATTCTCTGGGCAGGAAGAAATGGTATCTGCTCTGCACTAGCAAAGAATGTAGTTCTGTTCTGGAAGGTTCTTAATATGGTCTTTCTTCTAAATGACATTCACTACTGTCCACAGGGTGTGCTGGCGAAGAACTCAGCCTCCAGGTGGCACTATGGGGGCCAGGCACAGAGGAAATGGAATGGTCTCACTCTAAGAAGACAAAGAGCTCCATGATGAGGTACCGCATGGTTGTACGGTGGGAGTGGGGTGAGAGGGATGGGTTTTAGCAACTTTCTGTTTGTAAATGAGTCTGCTGGTATAGCAAGGAAATGGTCACACAGGCAGGAAGAGTGTCCTGTTAGCTTTGCACCCTTGGCTCCTGGCCTCTGAACACTGGTTGCTCTCTTGGGCTCCAGGGTAACCACTATACCATTCAGAATGAGTGCCCTTTTAATTTTTATTTTCATTTTATTTCATTCGGTTCTGGGGCTTGTACCAGGGTCTTTGGAGTGAGCTATATCCATAGCATTTTTTTATTATTTATTTTGAGACAAAGTCTCACTATGTTACTAAGTTGCCTGGGCTGGACTCAAACTTTCAGCTCTCACCCCTCAGCCTCCCAGGATGCTTGCATTATAGCTGTGCACCTCCATGATGAGTGTCCCTGTACGCGTAAGTTAACTTCAGCTGTGCAATGCTACTTGTGACTTACAGGGCCTTGATATTTTTTAATCAACTTAGTTTTTTTCTAAAAAGATAATAATTGAAAATGATAAAAAATTCAAATAGGTCAAAGGACATTCTATACAAAATAGTTCTCTCTTTCACACTAGACCCCCATTCCTCTATCCACAGGCAACCACTATTAATAGTTTTTATAAACCCTTTCAGAAACTGTCCATGCACATAGGAGTCCTAGTATGTTTTTTAAAAACAAGTAAGAGCTTATTATGCACACTGTTGTGCCCTTTGTTTTTCTTTTTACTTAATAATATCGTGGAGACCATTTTATGTACTAATTTATTTTTAATTTTAAAATCACATAAATAAATAAGTGGTACTGTGATAATTAACTGCTTATGAAAATATTAAATATTTCTTTCTTTATATCGTGCACCAAAGTAAACTCCAAGTAGTGCACTAAAAATTTAATCATAACAAATGAAGTTCTCAAAAATATTGGAAGTGTGGCTGCAGAATGCTCACAGGGCAGACTGCTGGGGAGAGGTAGTCCTTCCAGACCTGACATGAGCATGGAGATGACGAAATTCCCAATCACAGCCTTGCGTATCTCTATGTTTGTGCTCTGTGATCTCCATTTTTCTCCTCTTGAGAGCACTATCTTCCAAGGGGTTCCCCAGAACACAGTCTGAGGTGAGCCAGTGACTTAAAAAGGAGGTGCTCTTGGGGAAAAGTGGCAAGGGAGAGATCTGCAGGACAGAGAAAGGCAAGAAGCCAATTATGATTGGAATTTCAGGCAAAAATCCAGCTGTCCCTATCAGAGGCAAAGGAGTTGAACTTCCACATTATTGTACCCATCAGCCTTTGACACAGGGATGCCCAGGGGTCCTGAACTCCCAGCACTCTCCAGTCCCTGTGTCTGTGGACAGAGCAGCTCCCAGTGTGTGTGTGTGTGTGTGTGTGTGTGTGTGTGTGTGTGTGGCATGGGAGGGGTACTCTAATGAGTTGTAGGTATGACACAAGTACCCAGTATGGTACAGGGCACCAGACATGATCTGGGAGCAGCAGCCACAGTGTCTATGACAGAGGGAGTTCTTCATAGAGGTCCTAAGCTAGTGAAGATCTGCGGAGGTCACATTCATGAGAAATTACTGCTCTGAGTTGGCAGTAAATTCTAAGAGGCTGAGAACCCAAACGCCTCACATCTTTGGCCCTTGACCCAGGGTCCAATGGCATCTTAGACATCTGGGTCCTTTGTATGCAGTCTGCCTGGATGGCTCATGGGCAAGACTCCCAGAAGGAAGCAGTGAAAGCAAGAGTAGGCAGAGAGGGCACAGAGGGTAAACAATGTGTCATCCAATTCCTATGGGAACCGCCAGAGCTGAAAGTCCCCCTTCACCATTGTTCCCCAAATTGAGGCCAGCAGCAGACCTTCATTCTCACACACTAGGTAGTTTTTGGAGGTGAGATTGAGCTAAAAAAGAAGAAATAAAGATAGGTCTAAAGGAGACAGGGATGAGCTAAAAAAGAAGAAATAAAGATAGGTCTAAAGGAGACAGGGACATTTTTTAATTCTAAAATTGCAAATTTTTCTTTTAAAAGAAAGTCGACTCGAAGACACAAAGTTACCCAACGTTACAATGCCGAACCCGTGCTTTAACCTGTACTTTGAGCCTGAGCTTTTCCTCCAGTACTATATATTGACCTTCCACAGATCTCCATCCTCAAGGAAACAGACCTCTTGACCACTGTATCTCTAAACTTCAAACACACAAACAGCTTGCATTCTGACCTAATGCACTGACAGAACTTAACCAACACTAGGAGTACACGTGCTAGATCACCTGTGTTGAGGACACCCCCAAAACATAAATACCCCCAGCCCCAAAGCACAATGCACCTTGAGTGTCCACACTCTTATTTTTCCTGAGTGTGTACTTTTCAAACTCTGCCTAATAAATCTGTCTATGCCTCTTGCTGACAAATCTTGAAATGCTTTTCTGTGATGTAAATTGGGGAACCTACTACCTACTCTCTGAATGGGTGAGTTGCGTCCTCCATCTTCCCTTTGGGGGGACCTACTTGTACCCCATCCAGGGACAGGATCACCCCAGAGGAGGGCCGCATGCATGGGAATGCTGCTTTCTCCCTGCAAGGCAATTCCCTCAAAGAATGCAGGGGCATTCCCAGCAGCCCTGGGGATAGCTGCGATGGCCCTGCAGAGGGGACACTCCAACATGAGCCTTGGCTCCCCAGAGCTTTGCCGTAGAAGGAGAAGATGGTTTGGCAGGATGGACAACAAACCTAAGGGAAGTGGACCTCAGTAGACAACCCTCACCTTCCTGGGCTTTCCAGAGAGGACCCATACAGGGTACGAGGAACTAGCTGGGAATAGGCCACAGTCCTCTCCCAGTCCCTGTAGCAGAAGAACAGAGGGATGCCCGCTCAGAAGTGACAAGTCCTGGCTAGACTTGGAGAGGAACAGGTACCTGGAGGCCAAGAAGGTTTGCGTCTGGAGGTCTGCAGTACCCCATCCCCATCCCAGTCACCTTAACTTTTAATGCTTTTAAATAAATTGTCAAGGAAAGGGAAAGTGGCAGAGGTATATGAGCAGGTAGGGAGTCACAGGCCCACAGGAGATGACTGGAGGTACAGCATGGCTCCCCCCACCACACATTATAAACAGGAAAACTGAGGCTACAGCCAATGCATGTCCTGGAACCCTGGAGAGGCAGTAGTGGAAAACAGTGCTTTGCACATGCTCTGCAGGCCATTGCAGGGCAGGATGTGGCCACTCAGGGCAGGGCGTAGATTCCCACATAGCTCAAGTCTAGCAGGGAGGACAGAGAACCAGTGGAGGGTATGCTGTGGCCATGCCCCTACTCTGCCCAGTGCTGGGCCAGAGTTGGGATCTCAGGAAAACTTGGCTTTGAGTCTGGTTGCCAGGATACGGCACGGCCATGCCTAAGCATCCCTGGAAAGCCCATCTCCCTGAAACACCCCCAATCAGAGCTGGAGCAGAAGGGCCAAGCCTCATTATAGGCTGAGCAGACGGTTCTTAACAAATTGTCCTCAGCGAGCTTGGCAGACAGGAATGCGTGGGCAGCTCAACTGCAGGAAATCTGGGAAGGGTCCAGATAACCTGGCATTGGGTGAGAGGGCTTTGTGTACCACTCCAAAATCAGCAATAGCCAGGCTCCTTGCTGAGGAGGTTATCATTGTTCTCCCAGAACCACCCTCCAGAACATGGTTCTCTTACCCAGATCACAGGTCCCGCTCCCCAGCACCCCTCTGAGTCCCTTTGGAGCCAGGCACCAGGACCTAACATTATGGATTACTCTTCAAACCAGGAAGGACAACTAACAACTCAGGACGAAGCTCTGTTTACACTGGTATTGATCCAGGTTCGCAGTGACTCAGAGGTCAGCAAGAATCAGACTTGCTCGTGGAAGGTGAGAGAGTTTCCCAACTGGCAGGCATGTACAGTCTGAATGGACACGAAGCATTTTCCTTAGGGCAGTGTGTCTCCTCACTCCCCAACCCTGCTGTTTGGGGGTGGCTGCTCATGAATTCATGGCTGGCGTATTTGGTGCTTGAGCCCAGGTCCCGAGTATCAAGAGATTCAATGGGGGTACTTGGGAGTCTAGAAGGAGGTTTTTCTGGGAAGTGGGGAGAACAGCCTACTGTATGCAACTTGAGAGAACATCAGACAGCTGACTCGGGAATGTCCAGGGCACTGTCCCACTTCCCTGTGGAAGGGCAGAGGAGCCATGACACCAGTCATGTGCCCCCGATTTCTGATGATGGCTGCAAACCTGATGTGCCCCAGGACAACATCCAAGATGCAGCTTTGATGGGCTTTGGTATCCCACCCTCAGTCACGCCTGGCTCCCTTTGCATGGCCTATAGTAACTTTCTAGATGGGGTGCTGGGAGGAGAGTCTCCATAATGTGTTCAGTTTGTTTAAATGGCTTCATTTGGGACCTGAGGCTGATGGAGAAGTTGTCTCTGTCTGGTCAGGAGGGTTAGGAAGAAAGCAGAAGCCCCGAGATGGGGCATCCAGAGCATGGGTCTAAGATGGCAAAGCACATGAAGCTGGTCCAATAACCAGAGGACAAGTACCAGCCCCACAGAAGGAGTCCTAGCTGTACAGGTTGCTTTGGCTTTTGTCCCTCCTGGACATTATCCCCTGAAGTCCTAAAGGAGGGACCATATATCCATACTTGGGCTGGGGTGCCAGGTCTAGAAGTCACTGGGAGTAGCTTCTGGGCAGTGCTCAACCCAGAATATTCCCTTCATTAAGCAATGTGAGATTTGTTCTTATCACAGAGGGTGGATGCCAACTCTGCATCCTCACTGACTAGTCTTTGCAGTCCCCTGGGACAAAACCAAGAGCATCACTTACATAGTGGCCATATGACTGTGCAGCCCAAATGTGAGGGACCCCCTTTTCACTAAAGGCTTTCTTGTCCATAAGGACCCCCAGCAGGATGGAGCCTCCACCTGGAGAAGCAAGATCTAAGGCTCCGTCTTCATCCGAAGCAAGTGAACATCAAGGCAGGTGCCCTCTGGAACATCTGTGCAGACAGTGTCACCCAACAGCGAGGAATGACGCTCCAGATAACTACCCTGGCTGGAGCAAATGCTGCGTGGAAGAGGGTAGAAAAATACAAAAGTGTGATCCTTATGAACTTAAGCAAAGCCAGCAGGGCCAGGATGAACTTCTGCAAAATAGGCTTCTTAGGCCAACATGGGGAAGGGACCCTCCCCAGGAGTTATGAATGGATCCAAGTCCTTTTGCAGCTGTTCTGAATGAATGAGATACAATTGCTTACACCATAAAGCATTTACCAACAGACTCCAATCAGGAGCCTAGCAAGTGAATTCTTTGGAACTGCTGGAATTGAAGGTGGTTCGTCAGTGTATCAGTCACTCACCCCAGAGTTCTGCTAAGTTGTATGCAGGCGGCCACCTTGCCCCACTCCCCCAGGAGGGGTGCAGAGCAAGGACATCACCAGTCATCAGGAAAGAGCTTTGCTGTCATCGCATCCTCTGACTGCTGTGCTGCAATCATAGTACATAGTCACTGTGGTTGTTGCACTGATCAGCACGTAGGGAGAATAATATGTAGGGGTGGGCTGGAGATTTTCTCTTTAAAACCAGCATTGTTTCTGGGAGATGGATTAAAAATCCAGTTTCTCCTGTTCCCAGAAGGTCTGTTTTTCACACCTTCCCCCAGCTGACCTTCATGTATGTGTGCGTGCGTGCGTGTGTGTGTGTGTGTGTGTTTTGAGCACTTCTGGGGGCATCCACCTCTGGTACAGTGCAGAAATCAGAGGACCCAGCTGGAAGGTGGGAGACCATGTCTGCCGTGGAGGAGAGGGTGCCCAGCAGGCAGCCCTCTGCGGAGACCGATAACTCTCTCCTGGTTGACTTGGAGAGGCTGGGGAAGGTGGACCGTGATGAGTAAATCACAGAGGCATGATACAGTGCAAAGGACTAGAATCAGCAGAGGCAGCATCCAGGCCAGCAATGCCATGAGAATATAATTCATCCCCCCACCCCTTTGAGCTCAGGTTTGCAGAAATCCCAGGCAAGTTATTAGACTTTCTGTTGTATTTGACATATTACCTAGGTCATAAGGGGCAACTGGGTTATATTTGTTAGATTTTAATATTGTTTTGTCTAATTTTTAAGTAATGTTATCAAGGCAATGCATGCACATAATCCAAAAAGTCAAATATTACCCAAAGACACATCATAGGAGCAACAGTTCTATTCCTTACCTCCCCCCTGCCGAGTCTTGCTCCCAGGGCCAATACATTTATGGACTACCAATGATCATGTAGACTGATCCTTCTAAATTTCTTATCTTTCTAGCCTTCTGGGAGGCTGAGCAAGAAATGCATTGGTCTTGTCACTGGGCAGCCTCCTCATGTGGTGTCTGTGGCTCTTTTCTCAGGAACAGACTTATATTCTGCCGATATTTTATCCAGGAGTGTGTGATTGTGTATGTATGTGGGGAATGAGTGGTGTTCATTGTTTGTCTGTGTAGTGTGTTATATATTTTGGGGTATGATGTATGTGTGGTGTGTGCTTATGGTGTATAGCGTGTGTATGGTGTTTGCAGTGTTTGAATGTGTGGTGTGGTGTGTGTATGCTGTGTGGAGTGCGTGTATGTTCCAGAGGTGTGGTGCATTTGTGGGTATTTATACGTGTGTGTATTCATATATGTATGGATGTGATGTGTGGGGTGTTTGTAAATGCATGTATGGATATTATTATGGTTATGGGGTGTGTGTGTATGTGTGCGTGCTTGTGCACATGGATGTGGCAGTTGTGGTGTGTGATGGAAACAATCCCACATCTGGTGAGTAGAGGTGGTTGAGCAATCTTCACTGTTCCCCAGTCCTCTACTATGTCTGGTGCCCCAAATTTAACTCCTTGGTTCAATTTTCTATCAAAAGAAACTTTAGTTTATCATTTCCTGCCCTTAGAGCAAGGGGAGAGGATCTGATTAAATCTCAATTTACAGCGTTAGCCAATTCTCTTGTTTTTTTGAATTTTTGGTTAAATATATATAAACATAAAATTTACCATCTTGTCTTTTAAGTGTGCAATTCAATGGCATTAAGTACACTCACAGTGTGATAAAACCATCATTACTATTTCCAGAACATTTTCACTATGCCAAACAGGAACTCTGAACTCTGTGAGCACCACACCCTTTTGCCCCCAGTGAACCACCATTCTACTTTCTGTCTTACAATTTTCCATATTCTGGATATTTCATATAAATGGAATCATATCAGCAGTAGCCATGCATCCCAGAAGAGAACCAAGAAGAAGCCAACCCCTTCCTGTGAGGCAGACAGAGCATGGACTGGGAGAAAAGAAGTGCCGAGCCTCCCCCTACCTCTAAGCAACCAGTTTATTTGGACAAATATAGGCTGAGATGATAACCACTGAAGTAAAAAAAAAAAAAAAAGAAGAAGTTAATGCCTCTATTGTTCGATTGACTTTGCAGGCCTAAAGCCGGTAGTTTGAGCATCTATTTAGAGGATAACAATAAGCAATATAGCAACTATGGGGGATTTCCTTCTGAAGGGGTAATTATTGTTAATTCCCTATTATCTTGTTTTAAAGTCCTGTATCATTTTCATTGTTTTGTTTGGTTTGGTTTCATTCTGGTTTTTTGTTTGTTTGTTTGTTTGATTGATTGTTTTTATTATATCTGATGGCATGGGCAGCTATTTTGAAGATAACAAGATATGTTATGGTAGTCATTGTTGGTTTCCTATTACCTTGTTTTGAAGTCCTATAATGCTTTCATTGTTTTGTTTTGATTGGTTTTATTCTGTTCTGTTTTGTTTGATTTTATTATGTCTGACAGTATGGACAGCTATTTTGAAGACAACAAGAGGCCTTATGGTACCAATTGTTGATTTTCTATTACCTTGTTTTGAAATGCTGTATCACTTTCACTGTTTTGTTTTGATTGACTTTATTCTGTTTTACTTTGTTTGGTTTTATTCTCTGGACTAGCCCTTCAGTGATCAAAAGAAGTGAGTAACAGTCAAAACACAAAACGCTGGTTTTTAGAGGTATGAACTACCTTGGCACCAGCAAGGTAAACCAGCCACAACACAGGTCACCATCCTCACAGTGGCCTGCCAAAGGGTGAGCGGGTGAGGGATGCAAGCAAATATGGACATTTATGAAAATGTACAGGCTTCTTCAGTAAGCCTTCTCCTGGATACTGCAAGTGTTCAACTAGATATCAGAGGTCCCAATAATTGATTCAGGTGGCTCTTGGCAGCTCAATAGTTATTTCTGTGGAGAAACAGATTCCTGTAGTTTTCAACTTTGCCATCTTCTGTAACATCATCCAATTTCCCTGTGTTTAGTCCTCCTAGCCCTCACTCCCACTCCAGCTTCCAGAACCCAGGCCCTCTTCTATTGACCAGGATATGGTCAATGAGCACAGTCTCCTACCCCTACCCTATCCCCTCTGAAGCACTTCAGATGTCACTTTATTTTCTCTGATCAGTTACACTGCACTCCTTTTTCTACGTCCGCCTTCCAAAAATCATTAAAATCCATCATTGCTTTTATCTTTTCAGATCCTTTGGCTTATATCTTTTAAAACTGCTTCACTTTCACAGTGGCAAGATAGGACAGGGTGTGTGGGAGATGTGTCTGGAGGTGAACAAGAGTGTCAGAAATTGTTTCTGTATAATGCATTGTTTCAGTGCAAACCAGCTCTGCAGCCATTGATAGTCATTCTGTGCCTCCATGTATTGGCTATCATGGCCTGTAGAAAAGATGAGGCCAGGGGTTTGTAAGGTTTTTACCCAATGCTGTGGCTAAACCATGGCAAGAGTGTCAGCCTGGGCTGCATTCATGGTGAGTTGAGTCAGGATAGACTATCTAGGGGTCCCAGCCATATTACAAGAAGACACTCTGAGTCTCAACCAGGTCAGATCCTAGTCTTATGGAATTCCAGGGCAATCTGCCACCACAGTTTTGTTCTGAGTTCAACTTATCTTGAACAGAATTGGTGAATAACAGGCATCTCTCATCTGGAAAGCTACCTGAGCCATCTGGGTCTAAGAGTGAGTGAGGCTCTCTTTTATCTAATTGCAAATAGATGTCAATAACTCTCCCAGGTCCGGGGAAGGCCTCTCTTCCTCCTGTTCTTTGGTGTTTAATATTGAGTTTCAGCCCAGCTGCTGTCAAAGGACCTACAGGAAAATCCGTTTTTATTGAAGCTGAAAAGGTCAGTTTTCTTGGACGTCTCCATGGTGAAAATAATAAATGCAGCTCATTCATACCCTCATGCCGTTTAGGCTCTCCGGCTAGGGTGACCCTTAGGGAAAAAGCATCTGAGACTTTAATTATGTTTCCCATCCTTCCAGATCACAGTGTCTGTAGGAGAGATTGGCTGGGCCACTTTCCTCTGTGAGTCACTATGAAGATAGGTGGTCAGGAAGTTTGTTACCCTGCGAGGTGGCACCTGGTTTAACCCAGACAAGCTCTCAGTAGTAGGTCCACTGACTCAGAAGAGCAGATCATCAACTCGGTCTCAAATGTGGCCCAACAGTTATGTGGCTTCTATTGTCCAGGTCATGTCCCATCACTGCAGGATAGGTTTCTCCCCTCTGCTACCTGAATTCCACCTGCAGTAAAGACCCTCTGCTAGGGAAGCCTAAACAGCTCAGGCTTGGCTCCTGGGCACTGCCAGCCTCTGCTCTCAGGGGAATCTTCCACTACCTGGGGCAGCTGGGCAGCCCAAGAACAGAGCTACTAGGAGTGAAAGTACATCTCACTTGAGACTGACTGTTGATGGACTGAGATGTACAGGAATGGTAACTCATGAAGGCAGAAAAAGGTGCTGAAAAGGCAAGCAGAGGCCATGCCAAGGAGAGCAGAATGTAGGGGGTACAGAGAAGAAAGCCAAGGCCAGCGTTGTATTTATGTCTTTGTAGGTCCTCTTTCTTCATTAACCTAAGAGTTTAGATCATTTTACAGCTAACTTTTGATGCTTGATTTAATCTCTTTGGTTGCTACAACAGAACACTTAAGATTCAGTGATTTATAAAGAACAGAAGTTTATTTAGCTCATGGTTCTGGAGGCTTGGAAGTCCAAGACTTGGCACCAGCATCTGCTCAGCATCTTCCTGCTGCTTCATAGCATGGTACTGAGTGTCACCTAGCAAGGAGCAAGCATGCTAGCTCAGGAGTCTCAGTCAGTACCTCTCTGTTTCTGTCTCTGTCTCTGTCTCTCTCTCTCTGTGTGTGTGTCTCTCTGTATCTATCTCTCTGTCTCTCTTTCTCTCTCTCTTTCTCTCCTTCTTTCTTTTTGGTACTATGGACTATGCAGGGCTTTTACACTGAGCTATATCCCCAGCCCTTTATCTTTATTTTGAGATGGTCTTGATAAGTTGCCAGACAAGGTTCAAATTAGTATTCCCCCTGCTTCAGCCTCCCAGATTTCTGGGATGACATGTGTGTGCCAACTGATTCTTCCTCTTTTTATAAAGCCATCATGGAGCTCCATCTTCATGACTTCATCTAATCCTAATTAACTTCCAAAGGCTCCTCCTCCAAATATCTTTAACATATGAATTTCATGATTAAGTTTCCAACATATGAACTTGGGGAGACACATTCAGACCATAGCAATGTGTTCTGTGTGTGTGTGTAAGTGTGAGTGTGTATGTGTGTGCGTTTGGTTGGTTTTTTTGTTTGTTTGTTTTGTTTTGCTTTTTTGAGACAGGGTCTCACTATGCAGTGCAAGCTGGGTTTGAACTCTGTTATGTAACCCAGGCTGACCTCAAACTCTAGGTAATCCTCCTGCCTCAGCCTCCAGAGTGCTGGGATTACAGGAGCGTGTCACCACACATGGCAGCAATGGTTATTAGTTTTGCCTGCTATAAATAAATCCCTTTGGCCTACAAATGATCTGCCTCAGTCAGTAAAATTTTCATCTCATTTGTTACTGTTTTTTTTCTTTTCTGTTAACTGTTGTCTTCACTCACACCCCTGTCCTCGTTCGATTTCCATTGTCTTTTCTTTAAATTCTATCCTTCTCTTTACTTTTGGTATGTTCTAAAAAAAAATGTTCTCAAACTCAGTCGATGCTGCTGAATCAATTGTCCATGGGGCATCTCTGGATTCTCACTGTCACTGATGCCTTTTAAATTCTGCTATTTGTGTCCTCAGATAGTTTATCCAACTTCCAGCTTCATTTTGACCACAGCTGGTTTTCATTTTCTCCTCATATCTTAGTTTTCAGAGATATTATTTTGGTTATTTTTCAACTCACTATCTGTTTCTTAGAGTAAATATTGTTGGAATTCTAGTTTTCTCCTTCCTCGATACTATTACAATATAGTTTTCTGCTCCATCCTCCTTTTCTTCAGGTGCTGCACGCCTGCGTTTTCTCTCATCCCCAGGTTTCTGCCTGCCTAGGTGGGCATGTGCCCCATTTCAGCGTGTACCTGAGATTCATCCCTCTTATTCAGGAAGGGACCCCTGGACAAGAAGCTGGGCCCAGCACAGTGATGAGGGGACCCTGGGAAAAGAGCCCTGGCCACTGAATTCTGCCTGCTGAGAAGCTGAGGTCTTCCCAGGCTGACAGCCTCAGGATAGCTGGTGATCTCTGGGAACAAAAGGCGAGGGTGCACAGTTCACTGTTGTACCTGGTCCAGCTCTGCAAGGGGGAGGGCTTCGGGAAGGAGTTTCTCCACCCCAGGAAAAATTTCCAGGCCAGAGAAACCTTCCATTTCCAAGGGCTTCTTCTCTGTGCAGTCAAGCCTGTGCTTATGGCCCTGGGGCTGGGGCCTCTGAAGTCCCTTAAGACGTGATGGGTACTGGCCTCACCTCTCCCTGGCTGTGCCCACTGCCTACCCTGCCCTGGACAGGAAGCGAAGTGTGTAACATTCCAGGAACATTTCCTTTGTAACCTTCCCTGACACCGCAGTGCTGTGGGTCTGCTCCAACAAACTATGTCCCTCTGGTCTCAGTTGCCCAGACCCTAGGAGAAACTGCTTGAAGTTTGCAAAATATGACTGGTGCTTAAGTTGCAGTAGGACATTTCCCCCACTGCCTTCATTGCAGAGAGGAGATTGCAGGCCTTTCCCTTATACTACTACCTTCATTCATGCTTCTCCTGCCCATTATGGACTATGTTCAATATGACCAGTTGCCTGAATACCATTTTTTGTTGGGGGAACTGGCAATTGAACCCAGGGTCTCCACACTGAGCTATATCCTCATATTTTTTTTTATTTTTTTATTTTGAGACAAGATCTTGCTAAGTTGCCCACGTAAAACTCAAACTTTCCATCCTCCTGCTTCAGCCTCCTAAAGTGCTGGGCATGTGCCACCATGCCCCATTGTCTCTGAATACTTTTTACATACATCTGTGGCTAAAGAATTTGGTAAATAATTTTTCTTACTGAAACTTTAATAAAGGGCAAAAATACATTGTACATTGTGACAAGATTGATGACATATCTTGGGAATTTGGAGAACAAGAAAGCTCAGCTTTGTCTGAAGATGTGAAAATAACAGCACCTACCTCAGGTTCCACAGCTGAAATTAATTAAGACAACTATTCCCACAAATCCCTCAGATCAGTATCCCAAACAGGGAGATCAATAAGTGATACATGGGCATTATTTATGATACAAAAATTATCACACTTACTCCTGTTATAACACAACCTCCTGGTTAAATTGCCGTGCTATGACTAAATCACATTCTGTATTTACTGTGGTATGCACAAGTCTCTAAAATACAAAAAGCCTCAGGTTGAGATTATGCTCTTACCTCCAATGCAAAGTGCTAAATTCTACTAAAGAACATTGGTGGATAAGCATGCCATTTCTGAGATGGAAAAGAAACCACTGTGCTATTTGGATTTATCCTATAAAACTAATCTTGCCCCAAACTCTTCAAAGAATAACAAATAGAATGTGTGTGTGTGTGTGTGTGTGTGTGTATACAGTCATATACTGAATAATGATATTTTAGTCAATAAACCAACAGTGACAGTCCTATAAGATTATCATGGAACTTCTACCATCTAGCTTATGGTATCACTGTTGTAAAATTGTAGCATAATGCACTGAATACCACCCTGCCAGTGGTGTAAAAATATGGCATACAATTACACATAGCATGTGATACTTGATAATGATACTAAGTGACCATGCTATTGGTTTATAAATTTACTATTCTTTTTTTTTTTCTCAATATGTTGCACAGGCTGGCCTGAATCCCTAGGCTTAAGTGATCCTCCTACTACAGGTGTGCCTCATGGTACCCAGCTACTTATTATATCAAACTTTTATTATTATTTTAGAGGGTACACCTGTTTATTAAAAAAACCGGTTTACTGCAAAACATTACACTGTGTTACAGTGACAGCATCACACCTCGGTTGATTGCATCGTGAAACCAGGTCAGGTTTACTGTCTAGGTACCAGGCCATGTAGATTTGTGTGTTTGCATGATGAAATCACCAGTGATACATTTCTCAGCTCACACCCTGTTTGTAAGTAATACATGACTGTATGCACACAGACACACACTGCAGAGGGAACAATCTATACCTCATTTTGTACCCTGTACAATGGGGTTCTCCTTCCCTGGGCTCTCTGAATCCTGGAAAGCAGCCTCCCAGCCCAGAGCTCCACTCACCCACTGGTGCATTTTTCAAAAATTCAAGATGAGGGAATTTTTTTCTTCTCAGAGGACAATTGGTAAGTGCAACTGTCTTTGCTCTGTGACCTGAGATTGTAGAAGAACAAACTGTGCATTTTCCAGCATCAGGGCCTCCAATGTCTGCATCAAGGATGGTCCCTCATCACTGAGTGTTCAGCTAGCCAGTCCCAGCATCTCACAGTCCCTAGTAGCCCCTGCTTTGTGGACTTAGGTGACCTCCTTGCTGCCACAGCTCTGACACTTCCCCATGAGTGGCTGTAGGCAGCTGCACAACTTCCCTGAGCTTCTGTGTGTTGGCCAATAAAATGGGTTCATGGCACCACTCCTAGGTGAGGAGTAGATCCGTGGGGAGAAGAGGCATGCAGATGGACCAGCTCTGTTAGTGCAGCTGCAAGCTACCACACTGCTCTCTCTGGCCCAGTGGTTTTCCAGGCTGTCTAATCTCATGTCTCCACTTACTGTCCTCCCAAATGCTTCTTGGTCCACTCAGGTGGCCTTCAGCACCATGATCCACTGCAGCTCAGCTGTCTCCCCCACAGCTGGTAGGTTCCATTCATTTACTCACCAAATTCCTCAGCAGCCCCCCAGGTCCCTGCCTCCTCCAACCCCATCACTCAGGAGGAGGGAAGAAGGAGCTGGGTTCAACTGACTTGCAGCAGTACAAGGAAGACTCTGTAAACCCAGTAATGACCTTTAACTGCAGGCCCTGCCATCAATGAAACCCCGAGCAAGCCGTTCAGAAGTGAACAGGACTCAGTGCTGACAATGAATTCATGTCCTGCAGTGGTGAGGCACAGTGCTCCCTGGGGTAGATCCTGTGCCCACTGAGTGCTTTCTGAAGCCATTAATACAGCCTGTTCTCTAATGGCACTCATACTGGCAGATGGGGCGAAGGTGGGAGAGGGCAGGAGCAGGATGTCTACCCAGCCCTCTGCCCTGTGCCCAGCTGCTTTGATGCAACTTTGGGTAAATTTGCTCAATAAGGTGGTTATTCCTGGATTGGAAACCACAAGCTGTTTTGCACAAATATACAGGCACCAGTGTACCTATCTGCACACAACTAGACACACAGATATGTGCATAACACCCAGATGTGTACACCTGCATCCTCACATATATGTGCACACATGTAGCATACACACACACAGGCACATACACAAAACCACAGGCATTTGAGCACTTTTCCTGTCTTTAGAGCCCCTGTGGGAGGCTACTCCCTGGCCTAGCTGGTGCTCCCTCCCCACGGCTCTGGCTGGGCCCAGGAGGCTGCACCAGTCTGGCTAACATTAGATGCCCACTCCCCATCCCTGTCCCACAGGCCTGGCCTGGGCTGCTCCAGGAGGCAGCTGCTGCTGTTTCATTTTCCATTTTCTTCCCCCACGGAGGAGACCTCAGAAACCTGAGCTGCCCGAGGGTATGAGCTATGTACGTAGCTGTACCAGATTCATTTCAGAATCTCTAGTGGTGGTGTCGGACTGTGTAGATTCCAAAGTTTCAGATTTTATTTAAAAAGAAAACAATGTCTGGTCTAGGCATGGATCTTTGAAAGAGTGTACACATACATATATACACACCCTCAAATGCATATAGGAATGCTTGTTGACCCCAGCAAACACACTCACATGTGAGTACACACATGCACACGTTCACATGCTCACACAGACAGGAGCCCACCACATACATTTTCACAAACACACATGTGCATAGCATGCATAAAAAGCACATACAACATATTCAGACACACACGTGCATCTGCAAACCCCTGCACTGAAGCAAGCGTACATGTACACCCAAGCCAAAGCAGGGTAAGATGCTGGGAGAATCCTGCAGCTGGCTGGGAAACCCTGCCGGTCTTCTTCAGCACCTTTATTCCAGGAAGGGCCCTTCGCCGGATGCCTTGGCTGACCTCCAAGAGAAAGGGAACAGAAAACACTGATTTCACCTTCTAGTTGTTTTTTCCCTGTCTGCCTGCTGGCCCGGCCCCCTTCCAGGCTCTCCTCTCCCTGCACCATCTGTCTGTGCTCAGAGCAGCTTCCAGAGCACACTGACCCCAGCTGAGACAGCCTCAGGGAGGAGCCCAGGTTGTTCCTGACACTTCACTTCATCCCAACTGTCCCCAGTATAGACACCACCCAGTGCTCTGGGAACCCTAAATTCCCCTCCTCCCAGTGACCAGGAGGTGGTGGATGCTTTTTGACAGTCACCTTTCTGCCCTGCCAAGTGTTTGCCTGCTCTGAACCCCTATGCCTCCTTTCAGGCTGGCTTGGATGCCCTATGACCTCTCCACCCCAGGAACAGCTGGGTCACCCTTGTCTGCCATCCCAAGCTGGGCATTCATACTTGCATTGTTGTCCTTGTCACAATGGCAATTGAATGAGGTTTGCTTGTCTCTGCCTTGCCTGCTTTTGGAAGACACAGACTATCCTCCCTTTTGAATGTGCCACAACCTCCCCCCTCCCACCCCCAGATCTTATGGAACAAGAGACCTAGTGCATGTACTGATGGTAAGCTGCAGTTAGTCCTGTTGATTGGAGACTAGGACCAAGGCCAGCCAGTGAGAAGGATCTGCAGAGAGAACTCAGCAAGAGAAATGCCACCTCCCGGCTGCATTCATCAGAAAGTGCCCTTCTACCCTGGGAAGCTCCACTTTCTAAGTAAAAGGAGAAATCAAATCAGATGTTCTGTATTCAAATCTGTATGGATTTCAGATAATTAAATGGAAACTTTGCGTGATCATCCAGCTGTGGCTCGGATGAGATTTCTAGTCTTACAGGGCATACATGCATCACACTGCAGGGAAAGCTGAGGGGCAAGAGGAGAAATATTCCCATGGTAGAGGCACCAGTGAAGGATATTACATCTCCAGGTTTGTTCTCAGAAACTGAACCTGTGCCCAGTGGGCACCCACAGATAGCAAGTCTCTGCCAACGCTGAACATTTGTCATTTATTCTTGTCCCAGGAGCCTTGGAGAGAGCAAACTGATTTTTCTCCTTTCCATCCCCCATAAGGTCAACTCATTCCAATCTGAGGCTTTTGCCTTTTAAAGATATTTCAGGTATTTTGGTCGTAAGTTTCCACATTTATCATTAAAGCAATTATCAGCTAAAAATGCTCCCTTTCCTAAAACAATGCCATCAGAAGGCAGGAGCATATTTAAAGTTATAAATAACTTCCTTTCTCCCTACTACTTGTTTGCGATGCTATATAAATCTTTAGGTGTGCAAATTTCATCACTACTAATGTTCTTTAAAATGTGATACAACTTTTCTCATTAAAATAAGCCAGCCAATCAAAATAAGCACCTCGCAGACCCTCCACCATATACCAGCGGTATTTGCATTGCAGAACAACTGTAATTTTATTCATGGGTTGGCATAGCCTCGGCCCATCAGTAATTAAACAAGGAACAGCTGTCACTCGGCAGCATCCTAGGCAGACTGGATGGAATAATGAGCCTTTATCGATGGGCTCGGCGGTAGGGGGCTGGCATGGATGGGCCCCTGGCGTAGGGACTGGGCTGGTACAGGTGGGGAGGCATGGTTTAGGCTCTGAGCTGTCCCTGCCTCACTTATGCCAGACTCTCCTTCTTTATTCTGTGGAAAGAGGGGAAGACACGGTACAGGGATTGAAAGAGGCAGGAGGGATTTGCCTGAACATTACACATTTCCTGGAGTCGGTGTGGGCCCTAGCAGAGGTAGGCTTGGGAGGGTTGGGGGCAGTCCCAGTTTCTACCTTGCATTTTTTTTTGTGCTGTTTGAAATATGTTAACAAGCAAGCAGGCATTCCCTTAGAAACATTACAGCCTACAGAGTAACCTTAAGCAGATACTGCTGCCTCTGGGCCTCAATGTCCTCCTCCAAACAAGGGGATGGGGGCTCTTTAGGGCTCAGAGGTCCTGGTAGGGTGACTCTCAGGAATTATTTTTCCCTCCTCCTTCTTTCTCTAGGCATTTATAGGTTCTCAGTACCAGCCTAGTAGCCGCAACAGAGAACAAGGATGACGATCCCCAGAGAAAGCCATATCGGGGCCCAAAGGCAAGATCTCAGGCTCTGATTCCTGCAGGCTCAGCTCCCTGCCCATCCTGAGAGTAGCCCCTTTAGAGGGCCCTGTACCCTAACCCAGGCTTCCTGCTGACTGGAGACTGAAGTAAGAGAGCTTCTTGGCTTGTCTGGCCCTCAGGAAGGTAGCTTTTCCCACACTGGGCTCAGGGAATAAATCCAGCAGACTTGACCATCCAGGACAGGGGCAGAAAACACAAGGGCCCCTCAGCGGGAGGCTTTGATGGAAGGGTCCAGCCCATTACCCAGGGTGGGAAAGGGAGATATTCTACAAATGGACTGGCAAGTACTAACCGTGGTGTCAGGAACTGACAGACGCATGTCTTGTATCCACAGGGACAAAGGGAGGGAAGGACAGACCCTCCGCAGTGCCGTGGAGGCATACAACCTGTCCTAGGTGTGTGGAGGTGGGGGAAAGGGCTGGGGCCTCTCTGGATTGTGGCTCTGGGCAAGGCTAGGTGAGAGGGTTTGGCTGGCAATTCCTGAGGCCATCATTGAGGGGAGGGGCCTGCTAAGTCACTGCTAGGGGAGGGTGATTGGCCGACTGTCAGGCTGTGTCCTCTAGGGCCCAGACCCAGAGACAAGGGCATCGCTATCACATGCCACCACCACATACACACTGAAGAAGGCAGGAGCCTGGATATCCCAGAGTTCCCTGGGTCTGATCGTCTCCCTGTACTGTGAGGGGTTTTTGTTAGTGTTGGTGGTGGCTGCTTTGCATTATTTTCTGGCAGTGAAGACCGAAATCAGGACCCTTGCACCGAACTGCATACCATACCTATTTCTCTTTTTTTATATTAAAACAGGGCCTAGACTGGGCTCAAACTTAAGGTCATCCTGCATCAGCCTCCCACAGTGCTGAGATTACAGACAGGTACCACCATACCTGGCAACTGTGAAGGTTTTATGTCCTGCTGAACCTACTGTCTGTCCTCTGTACCTTTGTGTCTGGGCCTGTGAGGGCAGCTAAATTTTCAAAGCCATCTGTGGGACATAAGGTCTGATGGCAGAAAAAAAATATTTGAAGTCAGAGGATGCTCGGTGAGGTTACAGGGGTGGGGCAGAGAATATCCCATGGGGTGGGGAGGCCAATATTTACAAGGACCAGTGAGTGCTGGCTATGCCCTATCTGTTAGGGGAGTCTGAAGACTCACAAGGATATGGATATACAGCAACAGGTGGTCTCCCAGGCTGACAACACAGAGTGCCTGGTGTGTGAGTATCCTGCAGAACGCCATGAAGGAGTACCTACAGAGGCTTCGCTGCTGTGCTATAGGCAGAAACAGCAGACACTTTGGGACACATGAAAGTATGCATGTGCACAAGTGTGCACACATGTGGATGTGGATGCATACATGTGAGAAAGCGCATGTGTGAGGGTGCACATGTGTGTGAATGTGTGTGTTCACAGGCTAATGTAAGAGTGTGCATGTGTGGACATAGGTAGGTGAGTGTGCATGTGTGTAGGCATGTGAAGGTGTGCAAGTATGCATCTCTGTGAGTGTGTGTGTATGTATGTGCACTCGTGTGTGCAAATGTGAGTGTTCATGTGGACAAATGTGGATGTGCACAGATAGGTAAGTGTGTGTGTGTGTGCAAGCTGTTGTGGCTCCTCTAAGACGTGCAGTCAAGAGTGTCTAGGATCCTGGACACAGATAAATGTCCCAGGCCCACCCTCCTTCCAGTCTCTCCTTGAGTAGTGGACGCATCAGGTGAGCCTCTGGGGATGGAAGACATCACTCTCGCAGGGTAGCTTGCCCCTTAGGCCTTCACTGCTATTTAAGACCAAGAAGGTTGGAAGCCAGCAAAGAGATGGCTTTCTGGAGAGCAGTAAAAGATTCCAACCACTGTTTCCATCTTTGATGGATGTGGCTTCCCAGGTAAAGAACACTGTAGGAGAGAAACCTGCTGAGTGGTGAGAGTTTAGATTTACTTAGGCACCATCAGTGCCTGGCGCTGGTACGGTAGAAAAGCACCCAGGCCAGATGCTGCTCTGCTCCAAATGCAGGACTGCAGGGCATTTGCTATGTGGGGACTCCTGAGGCCTCTGGCAGCTGACTAGATAGCAGAGAGAGTGCTGAGGAGGAAGGAGGCTCAGGGGCCAAGTGAGGTATCTCTCCTCTGGTACCAGAGCCTTGATTGCCCCCGTGAGGTTGTGGCCACTCACCTGCCTGTCCCCTCTTGGCCTGTGTATTGTTCCCTCCCTCCCATACCACTGGCTTCATTCTTTCAGCCTGTGCTGTGTGGGGAAGATCAATACAGAATTGACCTGGGCACAGTAAGGGGCCATGGAGGAGCAAAATCTGTCATGCTAGCCCTGAGCAGGAGGCCCTGATGGAGAAGGCAAGGACACGCTGCCAGCCAGCAGGAATAATGCTTCTGTAACCCACAAGTATGTGGGCAGGACTTCCTCATGGGCTTGAACATCTTCTCATGGTCTCTTTCTGTCTCCTTTTTCCACATATTAAACTTGTGACAAATATCCAGTCCTCCACAACCTGTCTAATAATATGGTCCCTGTTATGGTTTGTGTCTGGATGTCCCCCCAAAGCCTCATGTAGTCATGGGAGGTGGTGTCTAGAATTTGTGATTGATTCATGGTCCAGTGCTGCCATTATGGGTGTAAGTGCTACACCCAAGTGGCCTACATACAATATAAGGGACAGAAAGGGTTTTCTCTGTGTGTTCCTCCCTTTTTGCTTTTGTTGTTTTTGCTGTCTTCTGTGGCCATGAACTGTTGCCCTCTGCCATGCCACCCTGCTTTGGAGCCTGCTGAGAACGGACTGAAACCTCCACCAACTGAGCTAAATACACCTTTTCTTCCTTAATTTTGGGTGCCAGATATTTTGTCCCAGCAAAGAAAGCAAACTAACCAACACAGTCATTATTTATTGAGTGGATTCTTTGGGCCAAGTGTTGTGCTTGGTGCTATACACAGATAACCTCTGTGCATGGTCATGTCAAACCCACAGGAGCTAGATCTCCTTTTCCTCTTTACAGGTGAGGAAATCGAGGCTTGCACAAGTTATAACAATCTTTTTGGTCATCGTAACAAAAGTCCAACTTGAATAGGCTTAGCCAAAATGGAACATGATGGCTCACATGTCAAAAATCCAAGGGCTAGCCTGAGCTCCAAGTCCCTGAGACCTTCTCTCTTCCACATCTCTCCTGCTAGTTCTTCTCCATTGGCACCATTCTCCAGCTCTATGTGAGGGCAAGACAGTGGGCAGTAGTTCCCAATCCTCAGCAACTCAGGAGTCCATCCACTGGAAAGAGTACCCACCATTTCATTGGCTCAAACTGGATCACTTGCTTAGCCTTGAACCAATCACCATGGCTAGGAAATGCAGTGCTCTGATTGGCCTATCCCAAAGCTTGTGGGATAGCCACCTGATCTAGCAGCAGGAGGACAAAGAGTTGAGGAAAGAGAGCACCCAAAGAAAAATGGGGTCAACAGAAGACAAGTGATTCTATGCTGGATGGCAAAGTATAGAGACCCACCACAAAAGGCTAGTGCTTAGCCAGCGTCTGGGCAGGCTCCAGAGACCCTCTGCCTTACAGTGTTCTGGGGTCCCTGAGATTGCATGCCTGCCTCCACATCTTTACAGCCTGTTCCTTACAAGGGCCCTGACTGTGCCTCTGGCCTCAGGGATCCATATCAACTGACATCACATATGCTTGAGATTTGAGGGAGGCGCCAGTGCTGGGAAGTGGGTAGAGGTCCTCCAGCACAGGCCCTTAAAACCAGGGCCCTGGGAGACCAGTCAAATTGCCACTGCGGTTATATAACTTAAATATATGGAATGCAATTATTTTTAAAAATATACCCATAAAATTGTCTCTGATTATTTTAGTCACAATACAAATAGCCTCAATTAGAGCAGAAATAGGGCACGGGTTTATGGCTCCCATGAATCTGAGAGTAACCTCAGCTCTGAGGCGGAACAGCCTGCAGCTCCCCACCAGCCTGCCATGAATTCTGCAGCAAAATGGCCTCGAATCCAGCATGGAGGCAGCAGGCAGGGAGGGACAGAAAGGGAAGATTCCTTGGGTCAAAGACTCTGACCCATTTACAGTTTTGTGCCCCCTCTCTGCAGCCTGATTATCTGTCTGCCCATCTGTGGTGGAATCAGTAGCCAGACTCCCCAGAGTTCCACATGGGATGAAATCTCTTTCTCTGGCCTTGCTTTGGGCCTTTAGCTCAGATCTGGCCCACCTGGCCTCTCCAGTTACTTGGACATTCAGGTCAGGAGAGAGTCAGGAGAGATAGAATCACTCATTTGTGGCTGATGTAAGCCCTCGTAGTCCTCCCTACCTTTCCCTATTGTCTCCTTTCCCCCCTGTACATATTCATGATATTGAGGTCCCTGAAATTTCAAGTGAGCCCTCTCTGCCAGTCAGGACCAAGAAGCTCTCACCAGATGGTCATCTCACAGATCTAGTTTGTGAGCTGGGCTCAGCCTTCAGATCCTGGCATGGTCTAAAGGTTTATGTTCTCTCCCATGATTCATACTTTGAAATCAAATCACCCAAGTGATATTAGAGCATAGGGGCTTGGGAGGTGACTTAGATGATTGGCTTTATAAAAGAGATTCAAGAAAGTTGCCCTGTCCCCTCCATCATGTGAGAACACACAGAGAAGGCACTGCTGCCACCATGAACCAAGAAGTGGGCCTTCCCCAGATGCCAAATCTGCCAAGGCCAAATCTGCCAGTCTTCTGAATCATGAAAAACAAATTTCTATTGTTTATAAGCCACCCAGTTTAAAGTATTTTGTTATAGCAGCCTGCAAGAACTGGGCCAAAGTGGTTCCCCTGGGTACACTGCCATCCCCTGCTCTCCAGTGCCATCTACCTGGGCTCTCAGATGCCTGCAAGACCCTCAGCTGCAGCTGCAGGACTCACTGCTGGAGACCCCACCTGTCCTGGCCCACCCATGAGGGAAAGCGTGCCAAGGCTGGAGCATTAGAGTTGGCTAACTTTGGTGCCCATGTGGCCTATCACCATGTAGGGGGCATTGGCTACAGTGTTTCTTCATGGGTAGGGTAGGCCAGGGCCCGCCTCCCCAACCCTGACGCACACACAGCAGCCTGTAGTAATACCTGGGCACCCAGCTACATGGCAGCACCTGCTCTTTCAGAGGAACTTTAAATTTTTCCTTCAAATGCCAGTAAAAATGTTTTTGGAACTTTAAAAAAACATTGAAAGGACAACACAAATAAGTGCATTTGGACAGAACTGGAATCTTTACAATAGAGAGCCTTCCCATCTGGGGAAGGACCATCTCTTTCTAACGAGACATTTTTTTTTTGTCCTTTTTAATGTTTTATCATTTTCTTTATGTGAGTCTTACATGTTTCATGGTAAATTTATATAGTTTATGGCTTTACTGATGTTTGAATGAGGCCTTTCCTTTGATTGTCTCTTCACTGAAGCATCAGATTTTCTCTACGTACCTTCTATAAAACCACTTTTCCTTGATTTCTTTGTAGCCCTGTTTTGGTATTAATTCTCTTGGATTTTCTAGGTAAATATAAACATGTTATCCACCAAGAATGCTAATATTGTCTCTTCCTTTCTAACCTTTGCACTGCTTTTCTTTTTGTTTATTCCAGTCTTATCGTGGCTAAGAGCCCTTGCTTAAAACTTATGGATAAAGGAGTCATCTTCACCTTCCCAGTGAGGCCCCAGAGATGAGCCCCAAGCTCTCTGTGCCCCAAGCTCTCTGTGCTAAGACTCCTGCTACAGCAGTTCCTAACAGGCTGGAAGCTCCTGCCTTTAGCACATCCATAATTCTAGATGCATTGTACATTTCCCAGGACTGTCTTCCTTCTTGAGGAGGCCTCTGGGGCCAGGCTGTAATTCAGGAACGTGTTAGGACAAGGGAGGCAGCCAAGTCTGCATATTAAACGATTCCCTGCACTGGGGGCCTCCAAGGTAGATCTTCCTGGCCTTTTGTCAAATTCTCCACGTGCCCCTTCTTCAGGACCTCCAACCCCTGTGTACTGCAGTGCTGGCCACAAAGGTGAACTATTTCTTGACAAGATCCTAACAAGGGCCAGGAGGAACTGTGATCCCTCCTCCCAGTGGTGTCATCCAACTCTCCATTCCCTAAGAGTTCATAAAGCACTCACTGTCTGCCATGCCATCGGGACCCCAGGAAAACCAGACGAACCTGGAAGAGAAGACTCGTAAACAACGGAGAAAGCAATGCGAGGAGCAGATACATAGGGATTACCTGGTGAACAAGATGGGAAGAGCATGCCAAGTGAACAGCAGCCCAAGTTCCAGCCAGAGACATGAAAAAAACCCACCTGGGTCCCCAAGCCCAGCCAGGAGCAGCTGCCAATAGGATGTCTCCCTATGCTGGAAGCCCTTTCACCTTCTCTAGAAGTGCCCCAGCCCCTGACCAGACTGCCAGCCATGCCTATGACTCATAGCTATCCAGGAGAATTCTCTTTCTCGGGCAACAGAAGTGGTGGAGCTGAGTGCCCTGTATTTGGCCAGCCCTGGGGAGAGGGAGATGCAGATCTCCAGCCCTAGGCCTTCAGGACTCCCCTTGGTTTTATTCAACCCTCTCTGATCCAGTGTGTGTGTGTGTGTGTTGATTTGGAGTGACCCAATGCCCATTCCCACTTCTTGAGGTCTTGACTCACCAGAGAGATTCTCCACTCATGCATTCTCCCTCCAAGTGCTGTAGGCAAAGCTGTACTCCTAAATGAACAAAGAATCTGTACCCACCAGAATACTGCTCTCTTGTGGCCACAGTGATTGGTCCTTGCCTAGACATGTGACTCTGGCCAAATGGTCAAGTCTTATTAGAGCTAACCCCAGGGTCTGAGTCTGAGCAATGTATGAGAAGTACCTGTCGTATTCTAATGGGCCCACACCTGGACAGGTATAAACAAGTAGTACCTCACCACCAGGTAGAGTCCAAAAACATCAGCAACAGAATCAGCCAGAACCCAGAGACGGTGGCAGGATTTGGCCCCACCTGAGGACAGCCTAGCCTGGACAGAAACTGCTTGACTCCAAGTGAGTTGGGTGCTCTGGCCCTCGCACCCCCAGTTTGAAACTATAAATAGACTAGTCAGAACTTTTTGTAGGTCAATTAATAGAGAGCTCTTATAATAAAAATTAGAAGGAATAGAAACCTTTTACCTAGAATCAATATTTTGTTTTGTCCAAAGAGTTTCGGCAACTCCGTGCCCTCTTCCTTCACTAACCTCCCTCTCTATCATTACTATACCTTCTATCACCTACTTAGACCTCCTTATTCTTTAAACAGCACTTGGGGGAACCCTCTTTGCAAAACTGAACATAGTTGAAGCTAACATGAGCTGTAAGGGTCTTAGTGTAAAGAGTCCTTGTACTTAAGTGTTTCTCCCATCTCAGCCACTCCAGTAGCTGGGACTATAGGCATATGCTACCATGCCCCACTTGGTGGAGAATTTCAGCCAGTTGTACATAAAGAATTGCAGGGCAGCAAGTTTGAACATGTGGGGCCAGGGATTAAGCTCAGTGGCATAAGTGCCTGCCTGGCAAGCATGAGGTCATGAGTTCAATCGCCGGTACAAAAGAAAGAAAGAAAGAAAAAAAAAAAAAAAAAGCTTGAACATGTGTATTTGCAAAATTATCTGTACTAGAGAGCATATCCAGTGCAATTTCAAGATTATCCCCAGATGGTTTTTCTCAGCTTGTTCAATAACCAAGGAGCGAGTTTGAACCTCCAAATGTAGAAATTGAGCAGGTGACAAACATGTTTTAGCCAAATGACCCAGATCAAAAGGAACTAACAGATAAGTCTATGACACATTTTCTAAAGCACCAATCATATATGGACTTTGGATATTGTTCACAACAGTGTGTTTCAAATCTTTTAAAAAAAATTTTTTTTTGCAGTTTTGCTTTTAAAAATTTAAATTGAAAGTGAACATGCACATTAATATTCTGATTGGAGTTGGCGGGATCCCTAGTATTTCCTACAGGGAAACACGTAGGTGTGCCACGACTTTCTCCCTGGGCTGCTGCTTTTTGTAAAACTCTTTGACAATGAGTAACAGCTACTTTGAGTGGGATAATGGTGCCTCAGGTGAAGGTGGTGAGGCCTCTGGGGAAGAGGAGGGGTGTGTCCTCCTTCTTCACACAGTTTTGGACCTTGCTTTGATCCATAGATTTCTTAACTGATAAGGAAGCCACTGTAGCTAACAGGTATTCCAATTTGGAAAGCAATTCGGCTAGTTTCACTTTCTCTTCAGAAGCTGCATCTTTTTGAGTTTTTAGAGCAGCATGAGCTTTTGTTTAGGCTGTAAGGGCCCAAGAATAGAGTGGGTAAGGCTCCAGGAAATAAATGTCTCAGCGGAGACAAATTCACCATGCTGTTGGGCTCACGATAGCAAGTCTCCTACATGATCCCAATTTTCTAAATTGACTGTCCCTGATTGAAGGAACCAA
This sequence comes from Dasyprocta punctata, assembly GCA_004363535.1. Lineage (NCBI taxonomy): Eukaryota > Metazoa > Chordata > Mammalia > Rodentia > Dasyproctidae > Dasyprocta > Dasyprocta punctata. The sequence continues at coordinate 60,794 of RJWM01000132.1, read as the reverse complement.
GGATTGAATTTAACAACATCTTGTAACATTTTAGTCAGACTACTGGTTGGAACTGTGACCTTTTCTTGCTTTTAGCAAGGCGTGAAGCAATTAGACATAACGTTGGTCCTCAAAGGATAAATTTTGCCCCATTTTTAATCCTGGTTGAAAACCTACTCACATTGGTAAATACTTAGCTCACTCTTCAGGCGTTCCCGTTATTCATCACACGAAGTCCTGTCCTTATCTCTGCTCTCCAGTGGCATCCACTCAGGTTGGGCTTCTCTGAACAGGCTACAATATCCCACATTGGGCACTAGTTGTTGGGGTCCTGGTCTTGGACCACCGATCTCCTGCTCAGAGGTACAACAACAGAATAAAACACAAACAAAATATATACACTATAGTGACAAAGAGGACCACAATGGTCAAAGCCCAGTGATAGACTAGGACCACAAGGCATGGTGTCTTCGGTTTTTATTAAGTATACAGGATGATTGGGGGGTGTGCTGGTGGACTGCAGGAAGTGGTGGGGGTGAACTGTTGATGTAATCAAGGTTTGAGAACTGGGGAACAATGCATTTTTGGAAAAGCACACAGGAACAGATCAGGGTTAACCAGTAACCTGATTGTCTACTAACTGTGATTACTGAGACAGAATTTTCGTGAGTCAAAGGCCTCAGCTGCTATGTTATTCTGCTTTGAGGTTTCAAAACTTCACAGACTGTTTACTAGTCTCAGCTCTGGCCATTGGCTTAAAGATTAATCTGTTCTTAAACCAGCCAGGTTCTTACCACGAGTTATATAGGCCTAAGATATACTCCCAATTTATTTTCATGCCAATTTATTAATATTAATTACTGCCTGTTTGTACTGTTTCAAGCTGGTCCTCAGCACTACCACAAGAACAGCATCTTTCCAATAAACTTATCCATCTCTTTTGGGCTAAGTTAGACCAAATTAGTTTCTATCACCTCATGGAGTAGCAGGCTCCAGAAGGGCTGTCTTGGTCAAGTACATGACAAAAGAGAAACCTAGCCCTAGACTGCTATATCTTCAGGGTTCTCTAATAGCACAGTGACAGATAAGCCCAGCACTGGCCTTTTCAGGAAAAGGACAGAAAGCAGGGTTTCTTGAGACAGAACCAGGGGCAGACCTGGAACATAGGAAGATCTGGGCAAGGTGGCTTGGGTCCCTTGGCCTTGGTACCATTTGCATGGGTGAGGTCAGAGGAAGAGTCATGGATTCCAAGTCCCAGGCTGAGTAGAGGTGGGCACAGTCTGGCAAGCAGGCTGGGGAGTTTGGATTTGATATCCAGGAAACAGGACATCCCTATAACACAAATTAATTTGGATGGGTGATTATCATGGCCCTGGCCTAGGACCACCAATCTCCTGCTCAGGAGTACAATGACAGAATAAGACACAGACAAGATATATTTTAGTTACAAAGGGGAACCAGAATGGTCAGTGTCACAAGAAGGACTAGGACCTTGAGGCACCAGTGTCTTTTGTATTTATTAGGTATACAGCTTAATTGGAGGGTGTGCTGGTAGGCTGTAGGAAGCGATGAGGGTGAACCACTGATGCAGGCAGGGCTCAAGGATTGAGGCTCGAAGCATTGTTGCAAAAAGCACACAGGAATAGATCATGGTTAACTAGTAACCTGTTTACCTGCTAACTGCAGTTACCGAGCTGGGAGAGGAAAGAGATTCAAAGTCCTCAGTTGTGATTGTTATTTTGCTTTAAGGTGCCAGGACTTCACACACCATTTGCTGGTTTCAGCCCTGGCCAATAGCTTAGGAATTAACCTCATCTGCAAGCCAGCCACGGGTCTCGCCACAAGTCACGTAGGCCTAGGACAGACTCTCAATTTACTTTATGCCAATTTATTAATATCAATCACTGCCTGCTCTGCACTGCATCAAGTTTGTCCTCAGCAGGTGATCATTGATTTAAGGTTTCTGACAGGTGCACTATTCTAGAACTTGACAAAGAGAAACATTAAGTCCAGGGGTACTCATTTTGCATGGAGCAATTGCATTTCTCTCCGCCTGGTCAATTCTATAGCCCAGCACTTTTGTCCCCTGGAGGAAGTTAGGATGGATTTGAATTAAGCAGAAAGTTCTTTTATTGCTATTTTAAAACTTCTCTCTGCTACCTGGTCTAACATAATAATTACTTGCCTGTGATTTATCTCAGGCAGATTATGAGTGATGATAGGGTTTGGGATAATAATTGAGTGAATGCAACACCTCACCTCCTCCCTAGTTGTTCAAGCTACAGCAGTGATGTTTCCCCTCTGGGCCACGTGTGTGCACTGCCACCCAGCCAGGAACAAGACAGGTGTTTTGTAATCATAAAACACAATGTGGCCAGACTCACCACTGGTCTGTCCAGAAGAGCCTTGGCCTCACCACTGGTAAGTCATCTCATGCACTCACAACCCAGATGCTAAACCTGACCTCTGGATGTGCTTTACCAAATAGTCCCTGGTTCTAACATTGACTTCTGTTGTAGGGACACATGAGTGAGCAGAAGAGAAAGGGCCTGTACTCAGGGATGTGTGGTGAGAGAGTGGAGGGGCAAAATGTGCATGATCTAATAAACAGAAAAAAAGTCCCTTAAGAGAAAGACAGAGACAGAGACAGAGACAGAGACAGAGACAGAGAGAGAGAGAGAGAGAGAGAGAGAGAGCACAAAGTAAATGCAACAGGGCCAAGAATAGCCAGGGGCACTGCTTAAGTGAGGGGCTGTCTTGGTCACTTTTCTTTTGTTGCTGGGACAAAATACTCGACACCCAAAATTATGGAAGGAAAGGTTTATTTAACTCACAGTTTGTGGAGGTTTCAGTCCTGATTGAGTATTTTTTGGCACTCAATCTGAAGCAGCGCAGAAAAAGCAGGAGAGGGGACAGAGCAGAAAAGTTATATAGATACATAAGTGCTCTCTCAGCACAAACAAAGAAGTGAAGTTACTTTTATCAGGTCTGGCTGGGGGATGAGTTTGGGAGGTGGGCAAAATGACGTATTAACAGCTGATTTGAAGGAGCATCTGCCTGTGTAAAACAGGAGACAGAAAGATTTACTGGGGCTGGAGGTGGAGGCTTGGGTGGCTGTGGAGTCTTGGGATTGAAGAGGGCTCTGTGTATGCGCAAAAGGGAGCTGGAGGTTTATCTCTGGAATGAGAAGGAGAACATAGAAGTTACTCTTGGAGAGATAAATTGTTTCTCTGGGTCTGGTACAAGTTGGGCAGATGTCATGTTACAGATAGGTAAGCCCCAGGCTAGCAAAATCTATCAAGTCCATAATCAGCCCTCTCCAAGGCAGGGTGCCACAGCGCAGGGCAACACTTCAAGGTGGCGGAAGACAGCAAAAGCAGCAAGAACAAAAGTGGGGAGGAAATAAGCCTCTTTCCCTCCCTTAAACTGTAAGTAGGGTACCACCCCCAGGGGGGTGTAGCACTCACACCATCTGCCTGCCCTCCTCTTCCACAGGCTCAGGATGTTTAGGAAGTAAGAACCCTGGCTCCCTGCTGAATCCCCTAGTTAAACTTCTAAACTTCTCAAGTTGACACAATGTATCAACCATTACAGGGGCTCAAAAGGATAGAGGCTGGAGGTGAGAGCTTCAAGAGCCATTATGGAAAAGGACAGAAGGTCAAGTTCAAGCAAAAGGCACAACAGGTGCAAAGACCCCTTGTATTTAGGAGGGAATGGGGAAGATGGGAAGAAGGCCAAGGGACTGACACTGAGGCATGAGGGAAGAGTGATTTGAACTCAGAGTGACTGACAGATGCTGTTGGAGACGGGGGTCTCAGGGCCATCAAAAGAAAGCCCTGGATATGACTTCAGAAGGCATGAGTTGTAGGGCCACAGCATGGTTGGCTATCAAGAGAACCAGTGCCCAATACAAAATAGAAATGCAGGAGCCTCTATTCAAAATGCAGGAAGAAGCCAGACATGGTTGTACAAGCCTATAATCCTAGTACTTCCAGAGGCTGAGGCAGAATTCCAAGTTTGAGCTCAGCCTGGGCAACCTATTGACTTAGTGAGACCCTATCTCAAAATTTTAAAAAATGTAAATAACTATGGTTCAGTGCAAAGGCCCTGGGTTCAAACCCTAGTATTGCAGAAAAAGGAGGAGGAGGAAGCGGAGGAGGAAGAGAAGGAGAAGAAAAAGAAGGAAAAACTCCTTCCTTCCTTCCTTCCTTCCTTCCTTCCTTCCTTCCTTCCTTCCATATTCTTTCCCCCACAAGACAGGGTGATTTTATTTGTTATTTAATGCTGCACTCCCTCAGACATGAGAATACATGCGAGGTGAATGCAGACACTCACAAGCTCCTGGGGCCTGACCCTGCAATTCAGTGCACAGAAAGGGGTGCCATTCCCAGGTTCCCAGTGTCTGTGCTCAGGACTCCAGGGGAGGAGGACTAAAGGGAGTGAACAGTGACAGTAGTCACTGGGCAGCAGTAGGAAAGTAGTGGAAGCCAGGGAATCCTGCCCCCCACTAAATGTGCCACTTGTCCTCCTGGATTTCACTTACTAAACACAAGTTCAAAGATAAAAATTATTCGGAATTTCAAAGCAGTGACCTCAGAGCCTTAAACTCCTAGTGGATCCCCAGTCCTGGTCTGAGCAGAGGTGGGCATGGCCTGGTAAGAAGGCTGGGGTCTTTGGGTTTGGCATCCAGGAAACAGAATGCCCCTGCAATATGATTTACTTTGGGAGGGTGATCATTGATTTAGTGTCTCTGCACCAGTTAACTGCCCCCGCAAAACAAGCCCTTCCTGGAGGGAAGGCTTTAGAGTCTCCCAGTGTCTGGGCACCAATAAGGAAAGCTCAGGACTTGATAGATTCACAGTTTAATTCTACAAGGACTTCAAGAAAGCTCTAACACCAATACTTCTCAAACTCTTTAATGAAATTGAGAGGGAAGATGTATTTCCAACATGGAAGTTAACGTTACCCTAATCCCCAAACTAGACAAGAATCCAAGAATGAGAAATATACACCAGTTTCTCTAAGAACATAGGTGCAAAATCCTTAACAAGATACTGGCAAACAAAACCTGACAAATCACCAAATCATCAAAAAGATCAGACACCATGACCGAGGAGGCTTCATTCTGGGTATGCAAGGATAGTTCAACACAGGCAAATCATTAATTGAAATAATCAGAAGCAAGGACAAGAATCACACGATCATCTTAATAGTTGCAGAAAAAAACCTTTGATGAAATCTAATGCCTGGATTCTACTTACAGGGATGAGTGTGTGGGCATCATGGTTTTAAAAATGTGTAGCTAGAGTTGAGTACCACTAACACAGGTCTGCTTTTATCGAGTGTCGTGGAATTTAGGGGGAGGCAACCTGATGTAGGAATACAGCACATGGTCAGTCCTCCCCGGTTTTGGGGTGAAGAGTGGCCACACAGGTTCTAAGTGTCCAGGTATAGCAGGCAGAGGAGCAGCGAAGAAGTACCTGGGAAGTCCTGAGCCTCTAACCTGGCTTGCCTTGGGGATCATAGGGTTTGCGGGTGCATTTGATGGGATCCAGGGAAGGGAGGTAGGGAGTTAGTACTGGTGTCTGAGGTCCTGAAGGGTCAACGGCAGGAGAGTGGTGTCTTCATAGAAAAGGGAGATGCTGGGGGTAAACACAGTCCAGGGATAGGAAGTCAAGACTTTTAGGGATTTCAGCTTGTTGTCCTAAAGGAATCAGCTTTCCATTTCTAGGATATAACATAGGACCAAATGTTTTGACTTCTTCAGTTCTTAAAATCCAAACTGGAAAACCAGGTGTGGTAGTGCACGCCTATAATCTCAGAACTCGGAAGGCTGAGGCAGCAGGATTGCCATGAGTTTGAGGCCTCCCTGTGCTACATAGTGAGTTCAAAGCCTACTTGAACTACATAGCAATACCCTGTTTCAAAACAAACAAACCAACCAAACAAATAAATGAAAAACCCCAACTGGAATATTTTCAAGAAAATAAGGGAGATGATAAACAGGAAAGTGCTGTGGAAAGGGCAGCTGCTGAGTCACCTCTTAACACTGTCTCATGGGCACGAGGGCAGGTGGCTTGAGCTGTGTGGGAATGAGAAGACACGGCATGTGGTGACAGAGGCAGCCCAGATGGAAAGGGTGGGAAACCCAAGATTTTGATGAATCTCTGTTCAAATTGGAGCTGCCACATCAAAGTGGCTTCTCACTAAGCAACAAGAGCCTTATGATACTCATAAAGACTGAAGTGTGGCATAGCTGTCCCTGCTCTCATTTCCTGGGGACAAGAGCTTCGGTCCAGGCTCAGCATGGACCTAGGCACCCTGCCAGGTCATTGTCTTGTGCAGCTACTTGTCCTTCTCCCTGGAGAATGAGAGCGGAATCCCTGAATCCTGATCCCCAGGAGACGATCACATCTCAGCAGCTGAGAGATAGGTACCCCTTGAGTGACATAAACAGGACACAGAGTCAGACCCCTGTGCTGGGGGAAACACTCCAGGCACTGGAGTCTGCACCTGTGAGATGGGTCATGAGGCCCCCATGGAGGGGCTTGAATCTCCCTTCCAACATTGCTGTTGAAGATAGATGGAATTTTTTTAAATGGTGTATACACACAAAGGAGTTTTATTCAGTCATAGAAAAACAAAATCATGTCATTTGCATGGAAATGGATGGAACTGGAGCTTATCATTTAGATACATATTGCATGTTTTCTCACATATGTAGAAACTTAAATTTAAAAATGAAAAATAAAAAGATGACCAGAAAATAGAAGACAGGAGATTGGGGCAGGAAGCAAGAAAGGGTAGTAGGGAGAAAGGATACTATTCAAACCATATATGGAAAAGTCACATTGAAAGCTATTAATTTGTACAATTAATACAATTATTTTGCATGTCATCCTTGCTCAGGGGCCATACTAATCTTCTCCATATCATTTCGATTTTAGTATATGTGCTGCTGATGCAAGCACAATGCAATCGTTTTATATTAAAAAATGAGAGTCAGATGTGGTGGTGCTTGGCTGCAATCCCAGCACTCTGAGAGGCTGAGGCAGGAGAGTCACAAGTTCAAGCCCAATCTGGGCAATTTAGCGATTTAGCAAGACCCTGACTTAAAATAAAAGGGGCTAGAAAGGTGCAAAGGCCCTGGAAATAATCCCTAGGACCACAAATTAAAAATAAATGAAAATAAGAAGTGACAGCCTTCCACAAAAATAAATAAATAAGAATAAGTGCAAGAATGAGCTGCAGGGATCTCTCCAGCAGAGCCAGACTCTTTCCAGGTACTCTGTAGCCAGTGGCAGAAAGTGGTAGGGGTCCTGGGACCCAGCTGCTTGTGCCCAGTGCAGACATCTGTAGTGGCACCTTTGATTGTGATGCTTCCCCCAGGAGGCTGCAACAATGTCAGACCTCCCTGCCCTTTAGTGTGGCAGTGGGTGTGCTTCTGAACCAAGTATTCTGGACTCTGCCTGGCTCCTGCCGCCAGCTTTCTGTACCACCTTAGGAAGAGGTGGTTATTCAACTTGGCCTTGGCATATCATCCATAAAATGGGTATAATGCCTTCTCTGCTCCACAGGGCTCAGAGCTATGATGAGGACCATGAAGGCTGGAGTCAATCGGCTACTGGGCTAGGGCTGCACATGGCACACATTTCCATTGGTCCACAAGGTGAGTAGGAAAAGAATAGAGAGCTATCTGTAATTTTCTGGCTCTAGGGTCAGGAAAGTTGATGACCATACCATTTATCAAGATGAGGAAGTGTATGTCAGAGAGGGCAAAATCAAGAGTCCAGCAGGGTATGGTGGCACACGCCTGTAATCCCAGCAATAGAGTGGGTGAGGCAGGAGGATCGCTGCAAGCTCAAAGTGAGCCTGAACTACATAACAAGACTCTCTCAAAAAAGAAAAACCAAAAACCAAACCAAACCAAAACAAAACAAAACAAATCAGGACCAGGAGCCCAGGCTGGGATACTGTAGGGACCTCAGCAGTGTTAAGTTTCTGCTCAGCACACTTCCTGGGCTTTTTCTGGTGTGGAACCTTTTCTTGCCAGACGGAACCAACTCCATGTCCTCAAGTGACAGTAACCAAAGCCTGGTTTCAAGGCTGGGACTTGAACCAGACAGTGAAAAGGCCTTATTTCCTTTGCCACTATGGTAAGTACATGACCCAAGCTAGCTGAGCAGTGTTTTGGAGAATTTGGGGGATGAGATGTTCTCTTTTCTTTATAATCACAAATTGATGTGTGATAGTAACTTTAGAAATTCATGTGCCTGTTTTGACTGTCACAGGAAGTCAGTTTGACTGAGAATAAAGCCAGTGACACAAGAAAAGAGGCAAAAGGGGAATGGTAGAGTCCTGATGATCCAGACCCCTGAATCAGGTTGTACTTGAAGCAAGACCTTCTTTGGACTTCTCCTTTGTGTAAGTCAATACATTTCTCTTCTTTCACTCAACAAATAACATTTGATCATACAGTAAATTCCCAGTACTTTCTAGGGCACTGTGAAAGCAACACAAGCGAAACAGACAGGGTCGAGCTGTTCAGGAGTTTGCAGGTTGATCAAGAGAGCATTTACCCCAGCTGTAAATCTAACAGAACTTTGTCAATTGAATCTTTTGCAAGGGATGTGAAGAACACAACAGATGGTGTGCAATTTTATGAGAAGTGCAGAGACAAACTACACGTGCACATTTTTGTCTATTGATCCTCAGCAGAAATCGAGAGTACAGTGTTAAGATGTGGTTTGGTAAAAACAGCTCTGTGTGAAAGCAGAGAAATGTAGTGCTAGTGTGTATGCCTTCCTGGCAATCTGAGTTGAAACAGCGGAAAAAGGGCTTGGAGAATCTCAGAATGGTTGGCTTGTTCTCCGAGCAGCCTCTCCTGAATGACAATGATCCTAGCTGTGCTCTACACAGAAGTGACTTAGGAGATGATTTTTAAGTGTTTAGCTTTTTAATAATGAAGATAACATAAGCGCATTAATAAATATTCAGAAACAGAATAATATCCTTTAAATCCCACAACCCTAACACAACCACTGTTATGAATATTATTTTGAGAATACTAGGATACCCTTTGCTGTGGTTGGTGAGCCTGTGATGTGTTCATTGTTTGATTCTTGGCTCACTGAGGACCTGGCCTCAGAGGCAAGGATAAGGTGATAAACAGTAACTCCGAGGACAGATCCACCAAGTGGAATCCTGCCATATCACTTAATGACTGTGTGACCTTGGGCAAGTTTCCCAGCCTCTCTGAACCCCATCTATAAAATGGAGATAATAATGATACCTGTTTTGCCAAGGTGCTGCAGGATTGGACTAAGATGGAACTGAGCAGGTATTAGTCCTTTCCTCATGCTGCTACCTTAGCCATGGCCCAAGCACAGCCACAGACTCCTGACCTGGCTGGATCCTATGTCCTAAATCTTCCAGTGACAGAAGACAGATGTCCATCAGTGCTGCACTGACAGGAGCATCACTTGGGCACAGACCACATGGCTTGGTGTGGGGCCGGACAGGTATCACTCTCTCTGAGCACCTTAGGACAGATCTGGGACCAATGTAAGCATCTTGGAACCAGCCTCCCGCTTCCTCCTCTGCTTTTCATGTTACACACTAGCCCTGTATTCGCAGGTGCCTGGCCACCATGTGTCATCCTTCATTGTCTTCAGAGAGTTCAACTGATGCTTGCAGAAGTGATGTGCACACATCCACAGTGGGGATATGACTGTCTGGAAAATTCAGAGCTTCTCAGAGCTCACTGCATGGTGTGCTCAGGCACATCTGTTCCTAGGCAGACACTAGCCACTGCTCTGTCACTCATTCAATCAACACCTGTGGAAGCTAAGTTATGTGTCAGATGTGAGGGTCTCTGAGGCCCAGATCCTCCTTGTTATAACAGCTGCAGCTCAGGCTCAAAGACCTAGGCCCAGGGCTGCAGGAGAGGTGTGAGCTGCCCAGGGAGAGGACCTGCTCACCCGAGATCCCACAGTGAGATATAGGTGTGGAGTCAGTCCTTGAACCCAGGTCTCCTGACTTCAAACTGACTGTGGGTCTTTGCAGAGGGCTTGGCAGAGGCCAGAAGAGTATGAATACCAGAATGTGGGAGTCTCAGGTTCTCTAACCAAGTCTCTCGGCAGGCCTGAGATCTTCCTTGCTTGCCCCTTCCCTATGAATCTGTCTTACCATCCTGGATGTGCCAGCTTGCACACCAGGAAGAAGGGTGGTACCCACCCTCTGAGGCCTGGGTTAGTGGGTTGAATGGTGGTCCCCTAAACATATGCCCACCTGAGGCCTCGGAATGCATGCAACTTTATTTGAAATAGAATCTTTGATGATGTAATTAAGACAAAGAGTTCAAGATAAAGATCATCTTGGATTAAGATGAAGCCAAATTCCATGACAAGCATCCTTTTAGGGAACAGAAAAAGAGATGAACCAGGGGGAGAAAATCACATGAAGATGGGGGAAGGATGGGAGTTATGCTACCACAGATCATGCAGTGCTAAGGATTGCCAGCAACCCCCAAGACTAGGAGGGAGACAGGGAACAGAGCATCCACAGGTACCCTCCTCTCTACCAGTACCCTGCGGACACCTTAATTTGGATTCTAGCCTCCAAGACAGAGAGAATACGTTCATGTTGTTTAAGGCACCTGACATGTAATTTGTTACAGCAGCCCCAGGAAATCAGTACATCTGGGCACTCACTTAGGGACAGGGATGTGTCAGTCATGGACCTGCATGGGCTTGGTCAAAGGCAGCAGCCACACAGTTTCAGATCCCCCTCCCAAAGGTGGAAAAGGAATGGCTCAAATCCTATCTGCCCTTCCCTCAAGCATTCAATCACGACCAGAGACTATCACAGAGACTCGTGTTAGTCAACTTTCCATCACTGTGACAAAAAACCTGAGAAACTCAACTTATAAGAAGGAAAGATTTATTTTGCACTGATGATTTCAGAGGTTTCAATCCATGGTCTCTTGGCTTTGTTACTTTGGGCCCATCTTGGTGAGAGCACCTGGCAGAGGAAAGCTGCTAAACTCCAATCTGCCGGGAAGCAGAGGGCAACAAGAGAGGAAGGAGCTTGGGTCCTCATATCTCCTTCAAGGGTACACCCTCTGTGACACCCTTCCTTCCAACTAGGCCCACCTCCTACGATTTCCAACACCTCCTGTAGTGACATCAGCTGGGGACCAAGCCTTTAACACATGAGCTTTATGGAGCATTTAACCATAACCAGGTGTAGTGGCACATGCCTATATGGGAGGATTGCAAGTCTGAGCCCAGTCAACTTAGCGACTTAGCAAGACCTTGTTTCAAAATTTAAAAAAGAACTGGCATGTAGTTCAATCCGAAGCTTCTGCGTTCGATCACCAGTACCCCCCCACACACACACACCCCAAACCATAATAAGATCAAAAGCCAGATGCTGGTTAAAGTTGATAAAGACAGATTTGATTCAGTCACTACCATGGTAAGAAAGTCTTCAGTGCAGACCTAAGCTCCACTGTGATCCAGGTAGAGCAAGGTGACAGGCTGGTTTAAAGGAAGGATGGGGTAAAAGGTAGGCTAGGCTTAGGCAGAGCCAGGGAAGTACAACATTTAAAAAGCAGTAGGTCAGGAAGGTGGTCAGGATTTGGCCATCCAGATTTGCTAAATGACACTTAAGATTAAGCTCCTACTATCCCAGAGACAGTGACAGGATGCTGTCTCTGGCTGTTGGCTGCCATTGCAGTAAATTTCAGGGACAGCCTTGAGCTTTCCTGGAAAGGAAATGAAGAGATGGAGAGGGCTGGGTCATCTCCAGGGCATAGACTTTAGCTGATTGAAAACATGCTAGAATTTATTCAAGTGTCTCAGCATGTATGGGAGGGAGATGATGAAATTGTTTGTGCCTAGAGTCTGCAGCCTTGATAGGCCCTAAAGAGGCTGGGTTTGGTCCAGGAATGCCTTACCTGTGTATCAAGGAGCCTGTGTATCAAGGTATCAAGGGGCCTCACAAGAGCATGATGGGGTGGGGGGTACAATACAGATCATCCATCAAACTCATGTACCTGACTATACGGTTAGACATAGGGCATTTGAGAAACGATCAGATTAGATTAGATTAGATTACATCACCAAGATGAAGCCCCCATAATTGAACCCTGGTACTTTATAAGGAGAGAATGAGAGACCACACAGGTGCAGAGAGACATATGCATTCCTGCCATGATATCATGCAGCTGGAGTGGGAGTCCTCATCAGAGCCTGTACCATACCATTTGGGATTGTATGTCTCTGAACTGTGAGCTAAATAACTCTTTTTTTAAAAAAAAATTAATCTGAGTCTGGTATCTTATTATGGTAATAAAGATATGACAAATGTAGAGAGGTAGCCAAGCAGTCAGGAGGTAGAGTGGGTAGGCAAGAAGCACAAGAGTTCCCTGGACAGGAGGTAGCAGGACAAGTGTCTGAGGCCAGAGGAAACAGTGCCCTTGAGGTGTGGAAGCTGAAGACCTAGTGTGCTATAAAACAGGAAGAGATAGGGTGGAGTCAGGTCAATCGGTGACAATGTTTGAGACCCAGGCCCAGGGGTCCAGGTAAGTTGGGGCTAGGGGTAGGGTCCAGGCATCATATTGCTAAAAGCTCTCTGGGTGATGCTAAGAGGCAGCCCCATTTGGATGATGTGGCATCTTTGTCAGCAGCCCGCAGAGATAAGATCAAATCTCTTGTATTGAAAGAATCACCTGGAAGAAGCCAGGAGGGCCTTGTTGAAGGTTCCGGTGACAACCCAGGATGAGAAAAGAGGATTCCTGGGTCAGGGCCATGGATTTGGGGAGGAACTTCAGAGAGATTTGGCCTGGAGAGGGTACTGGAAAGATTTGGTAATGGACGGGATGTACCTGTGATGAGGAGACAACACCCAGATTCTGGTGTGGAAGCTGGCTGCATGGTCACTGAGATGGTGACAAGGGGCGGGGGACAAGTGATAACTGTGAAGGCTTCATCTTGCCTGGTGACACCTGAGAGGGTCCATTGGGAAATTCGGAAAGGAGCCAAGAGAAGTATCTGACCTGGGCATCAAGCTTCTGGAGTTGCCTGCACTAGAACAGAGGCTAGAGAATGAAAAGTCTGAAACAAAGGCCTGTGTATGGGGTATGCTATGTCCCCCCAAGTCCTCATATAATTTTGATGGGGCTGAGTTATTGGTTTGTTATTGGTTTGTTGATTGACAATGTGAGCACTGTGCCTGCCCAGGGATGGAGCTGAGACACAGTGTAAGGGAAGGCGGGTCTTCCTCTTGCACTTCCCTTTCCACCTCTCTCTCCCTCTCGCTCTCTTGCCAGCACGGCTTGTGGCTTGCAGCTTGCAGCCGCCATGAACAGCAGGCCCGCCATGCCACGCTATCTTAGAGCCAACTTATGGACTGAAACTCCCGAGAAACTGTAAGAAAAAACCTTTCCTTCCCTAACTTTGGGCGTCAGGTATTTTGTCTCGGCAACGAGTGTAAAGTAACTAAGACAGCCTGGGACCACATTACTAAAGAGATGGGCTGGGTTTCAGCAGTCGGAGAAGGGCAGGTGAAAAGGGAAGGAAGGAAGGAAGGAAGGAAAGAAGGAAGGAAGGAAGGACAGACACCAGACAGGCAAAGTCAGAGAGAGTATCAGGAAGGAAGGAATAGCTCCCAGCACCCTAAGCTACCAAGAGACCAAATAGGACAAGGTGCAAGTTGCTCAGTGATGCTAAGTGACAAGGATACTGGGTGTGGGCCAAGCCAGGTCTTCTGTTCCTATCTCCACCTCCAGGACCCTGGCTGAGGTTTGCTCTTGGAGGCATAAGGGTGAAAGGTGGTTTGAGTGTAGCAGAGGGAGCAACTCAGAAGGCTGCCAAGGTTCATCTTGAGGAAACCTAACAACTTAGGTTTTCCTCTCCTTTCCTGCTTGAGGAGAACATGCAAGTGTTTCCCTCATCTTCCAGGTCCTTCTCTAGGAGGACAGCAGCAAATTTTCCTAAGTATGACACACATACTGAAACGTACCCGTGTGGTAAGAGTAGAGCTCTGTGCACTTTTACAAACCCAACATATCATGTAACTCCCCATTACCAGCCACCGAAGTCTCTCTATGCCCCCTTCCAGTCACTACTCACCAAGAGGAGCCATTCTTCTGACTTTTGGTAGTTCAGATGGTTGGCGTCTGTGTTCCTTCAAACTTTAAATAAATGGAATCATAGCTAGAATGGTAATGCATGTCTGTAGAATTAGAACACTCAGGAAGGCTGAGACAAGAGGATCACAAGTTCTAGCCCAGCCTGGGCAACTTAGCAAGATCCTAATTCAAAATAAAAAATAAAAAAGGCTGGTGGAGTAGCTTAGTGGTACAGTGTGCCTGGGTCTGATCTCCAGTACCACAAAAATAATCAATCAATCAATCAATTAATCAATGGAATCATGCAACACATACTTCGGTGAACAGCTGACTTAGCTCAACACCGTTTCTGAAATTCATCTTCTTTGTTGTATGGATTCTATGTGTGAAAACATCACTTTGTTTATCCTACCTACCACTGATGGGCCTTTGGGCAGTTTTCAGTTTGGGGCTCCTTTGAATGACAGTGCAGCCCTTGCTCTTGTCTTGGTGGAGAGGTGCTCACAGTTCTGTCAGGTTTACTCCAGGAGTGGAGTTGCTGAGTCAGCGCTGTGTTCAGGTTGTAAATGGATGGTTTCCTTTGGGGGTTTCATGAGCCAGCCATGGTGAATGTGAAGGCTCTGGTAGGGTTTGGGTAAGTGGCGAAGGGATGAAAGGGATGAGGGAGCAGGGAGCCATGGGCAGCACTCAGGAGGCAGAAGCAGCAGAGGGGTGTGGACCAGATGAGGGATTAGTCATGAAGTTGGTTGGAAGAGAGGAGATCCTGCCCAGGGTTTACCCCTACCTTTCCCTGTGGGACCCTTCCCACCCCTACCTTGCTCCCAAGGCCAACTATCTCTGCCATTAGTCATGAGGAAGACTGCCTTCTGGGTCTTCACATCTGGGAGATTGAATCAGGGAGTTTTCCCAAATCCCAGTGTTCTACCTTTTTATCTGGGAATTCTAATTGATTTGGTCTGGGGTGAGGCTGGGGCACTAGCAGCTTTTAGAGATTCTCTGGAGATTCCACTGCCAGCCAGGGCAGGGGACCACTGCCCACCTGTAGTAGTGGTTCCTGGGGTTACAGGTGATCTCCAAGAATCTAACTGCCCAGTGAAGACCACCCACCTATGCAGACCTTGGACGTGTCAGGGCTCTTGATTGTCAACAGCCTGAATTTGAACAGACAGATGATGAAAAGCACCCAACAAAAGGATGTCTGCAGCCCTCTGACCCCACTGAACCCTAGGCCAGGAAACAAACCCCAAGAAGAGCCTCAGCCTGAGCTGGATCTGCCTTGGGGTACTTGCTCTGCTGTTGCAGCCTGCTCATCTGCCCTGGCTGTTGGTTCTGACTCTGGTCCCACCACAGCCAACATGACTCTCTTCTGACTGAGCTGGACCCTGGGCAGGGCACTGACCAGGCTAAGCTTGGGTCTGCACCCCAGTAGCCCTCGACAGAGAAAGCCACAATGACAGTGGCCACAGCCCTTCCTCTCACCACACATTCTCAGGGACACTGGCAGAGTGGGAGGTTGTAGGGACACCATTGCTCCGGAAGGAGCTCCTCTGGGCAGATTGAATCTCCCAAGTGGACAATGGTTACTTTCTTACCCTCTCTGCAGTGGCCCAGATCTATAGCCAGAACCAGAGCCCCAGAAACAAGGGGCCCATGTGATCTCTCAGCAGGATGGAGACTGATGTAGTGATATCCCTGGCCACTTCCCTGAACTGTCTCCACACGCTACGGGACGTCAGAACCCAGAGCATGGTTCTGGGCTTAGGTTTTAGGATTTGAGGTATACTAGGGTTGAGGTCAGAAGCAAGGAGCAGAATTTGGAGCAGTTCTTACCAGCAGTGTGATCCTGACCAAGCAGTTTGGACAACGTCCTTCTCGCTCTGGTCACTGTGAGCATGCCCTGGCTGTCATGGCAATCCCTTAGTGAGCTTGCTTTGGGGTTATTTAGGAAGGATCATTTGTCCTGGAGGCCCCCCCACCCACCGCCCCACCCTGTTTATTCCAAAGGAGGAAGAGACACGTCAGCCCCAGAGAGTGTATTCACAGCACGGCTTTTGTGCCTCTAAGCCCTAGGGTCTCTGCGGGAAGGGGAGGAGGCAGGTGGATGCCTGGGGACTGTCCTGGAAGCTTCCCCTTCCCCTCCCCCAGCCATTCCCCTCCTTTTCTCCCCCTCCCTTGGGGCTCAGGTGCAGAGAGCAAATCTCTGAATCCATGGAAACCAAGGAGGCAGAAAACCAGGAAGGAGGAGGGGGCTGAGCGCCCTCTTGCAGATCTTGGGGAGGGGGAGGGAGGATATTCCCTTCCTGACAGAATAAAAGCCTAAAATACCATTTTCTTTCTGACTGGAGGCCACCCCACCAAAACACTAGCTCCTGTCTCTCCCTGGGGGCCATGGGAATAGGCAGGGGGAAGTCTGGCTCTTCATGGGGAGTTAGCAGGCCTTAGTTAGGAGCAAGAGTCAGGATAGGGGAAGAGGTGGGAGATGGGGCTTAGGAAAGTGGGGATCCAGGTGGTTGGTGCTTGAGGTGGTGGAGGTGGGGATCAGGGGCCAGGGACCTGGGGTGGAAAGTAGGGACTCTGGGTCAGGAAACTGGGTCTGCAGTGAAGAAGAAGTTTGGGAGGCGGGGCCGGAAGCCAGACAGGCAGAGGTATGGGGGCAGGGTGGAAGGTGGGATTGGGTATACAGGGTCTGAAGCCCATCAGACAAGATAGCACCCGCCCAGGGCCCCCAACTATGCTCTAGCACCAGCCCTGCAGAATAATGTCTAGGATCCCCATAAAGAGCCAGGCCTTTTCCTTCAACATGCAAACTGACTGAGCCCCGCTTCTTTGGAGACCCTGCTTTGGCTTGCTTTCTTGCAGATGTTTCAAGTGCCTTTGCACACAAAAGCACGTGTCTGTGGAAGATTTCTGGATTGGTCTCTTATTTTGGGGTTTTGTTTGTTTGTTTGTGGTAGTGAAAATGGAACCTAGGGCCTTTACATTGAGCTATATATATATATATATATCCCCAGCTGCTTTTTATTTTATATTTTAAGACAGAGTCTCATGAGGTTGTTAAATTGCTCAATCTGGGCTTGAACTTGCAGTCCTCCTACCTCAGTCTCCCAGGGTGTTGGGATTACAGGCACTTACCACTATGCCTGACTTCTTGTGTAAAGGTTGGCACACACATGCCGTATAATAGTAAACACTATACTTCCACTTCTGGTTGGTAAAATTCTCTCTTTTCTTTCTTTCTTTCTTTTTTTTTTTTTTTTTTTTTTTTTTTTTTTTTTTTTTTTTTTTTTTTTTGAGACAGGACCTCACTATGCAGTTCAGGCTGAATTTGAACTCACCATGTAGCCCAGGTTGGCCTTGAACTAATAGTGATCCTCCTGCCTCAGCCTTCCTGAATGCTGGGTTTACAGGTCTGTACCACCATGCCTGACTGAGATTACTCTTTCTTTATACCTGTGGACCTACAGCACTGCTTTGAGTTGGTCTCACCATGCTCCTATGCCTGAGTAGATAGGAGTTTACTTATTAACAGACAGGCACACTGCCTCCAGTTCCTCACTATCACAAGCAATCCTGCAACCACAAGTGGTCTGGTTTCTGTCTGCTTCTATGCACTCAGCGGAACACTTTTACTCTAAACTGTGAGAAATACAGAGTTAGTTTTCCCTTCCTTCCTGTTGCCCTTCATACCTTTCTTCTTTCCTCTTTTCCTCCCTCCCTCCTTCCCTCTCCTTTCCTTTCTTCATTCCCTTCATTTTAACAGATATTTCCTAAGTGCCCTCCACAGTAGCTATTGAAATTTATTCCCCTAGGGCCTAACAACATTCAGTCTCAGCAAGCTTCTGCTTGGTGCCAGTCTTGGGGCAGGAGTGACAGGCTAACAGGCTATCCAGCCAGCAGGGGCTCAGTCCTGTATGTACCCCAGATCCTTGGCCAGACCGGTGAGTTTTCTTACCTGGACTGTGAGGGGAACAGAAGGAGTGGGATTCTGCAACCTTAGGCAGGAAAGGTCCCGCCTAGGGAAGGAAGGGGATTAACTGCCACGGGCGATGATCTTTGGATTGATGCCCAGGGTCCATGCTTCATCCCAGAAGAGTCGGCTCACAGGGCCAGCAGAGTAGATTCAAGGCACAAGAGAGGCCAAGTTTCTTTGGGTGACTGCCCAAACAATGAGCCCTGAACCTGGCCACAAACTGCAGGCAGCCGAAGTGCTGATTAGAAATCCAGATGTAGCTGGTTTACAATGATGGATGCCTATAATCTCAGTGCTCTGGGAGGCTGAAGCCGAAGTTTGAGACCAGCCTGGGCAACTGAGTGACTCAGTGAAACACTACCTCAAAATAAAAACTATAGCTGGGTGTGGTGGCGTACGCCTTTAATCCCAGCACTTGGGAGGCTGAGTTAGGAGGAGCATTGTGAGTTCAAGGCCGGCTTGGGCTACAATGTGAGCACAAGGCCGGATTGAACTACATAGTGTGACCCTGCCTCAAAAAGCTAGGGCCGGGAGTTTGGCTCAGCAGGCTTAAGTGCCTGTCTGGCAGTCACGACGCTGTGAGTTTGATCCCTGGTGCCACAAAAATAAATAAAATAAAATAAAAACTATAAAAGGGCTGGGGATGATGTAGCTCAGTGCAAAGGCCCTGGATTTAGTCCCCAGTAGTGGGAAAAAAAAAATGTCCAGGTGCCTGAACCACATCCAAGCCCACCAATCAGCATCTTGAGGTGTGGGCTGCATGTCCCCCCCACCCCAAAAATACACAGAGAGGGAGCTTGTCACTTGTCCTTGTGCTGTGTGAACCTCTCCCAAAGCACTTAGTCTTAGAAAGGACCCTTAGTCTTTATATAGCGAATGGCCCCTGGTGACAGAAGAGACAAAGTATGCTCTTGGTGCAAGATCCAAAGCTAAGAACGATTTTCTGTGTAGCCAGTTCTGCAACCCAGAGTTCAGAGAGTATCTAGCAAGATTCTGTGAGTTCTTCTCGGCCCAGTTTTGGCTTCCTCCTCTTTTCAGGCACAGGTAGCACCCAGAAGAGATTTTGGGTTTCTTCTCCTCCCAGATCTCTGTGCAGAAAGGCTTAGCTGCCTGACCCCAGTGGCACTGGGGCTGACCCTCTGAGAGACAGTCAGTCACCTGCCTCACCCAGCGAGAGAAGCTGGGAGAGGACGCATGCTGGGCACACAGCTAGCCACGTAGGCAGATTTGCTATTTGGGCTCTGAGATGAGAGGACTCTTTGCAGGAGCCCCCTAGGCTGGGACACCTGCTTCTGACCTTACCACTGTCAGATGATTTCCAGTCCATTTTCCCTCCAGCCCTAAATGTAAAGAGTGTGATACCGGTCTTTGAGATCTGGAAAGAAAATTGTAGTTTTTCCAAAGGTCATTTGACCTGAATGTCCATAATGGGATGGAGAAAAGAGTAAGAATCATATTAGTTTACTGCACTCAACTGACTTGGAGACCCAGCCGGGGATGGTACTGGTGACTCCCTGGTTATCTATGAATCTTTTTGAGATGGTAGTTATGCATGGCTTGTGTTTGGAGGTGGGGTGAGGTGCTCTGCTTGGACAGTCCAAGCCTTGGTCATGGGCAGGAGTCTCAGCTCTAGAACCCTTGTCATTAGTGAGATGGAGAAGGTTTAACTCTGGCAATAGCAACTCTTGCCTCTTGCGCTATGCTTGGTTTTCCCATAAGGTCCTAGTCTATCTGATCAATGGCAGCCTAGACAGAACATCCCCATTGACTGGCCCCTCCAAGTTACCTATCCAGTACAATCCCATGCTCTGAATATTCCTTGCCAGCCTTGTTTTCCATCCTCCATCTGTGTGGGCTGAGTCTCTATGCTGGGCTTACTGGCTTGTAAGTGCACCCATGGTTCCACTTACAAACTCCTTCAGATTTAATTGACTTCTTCTGTATTGGTTGATCCTGTGTCCCCCAAAGGACTCATAATTTGGACAGGGCTGAGTCTGGCATCTGTGATTGGTTTGTTGTCTAGCGCTGGAATTGGTTGTGTGAGTGCTGCACCCACCCAGGGTTGGAGCGGACATACAGAGTAAAGGCGGGATGAACGCCTATCTCTCCCTCTCTGTCTTGCCCAGTTTGCCTTGCTGTTTGGTGGCTGCCATGAATGGCTGCCATGCCACGCCATGCTGCCTTGGAGCCAACTAAGTATGGACTGAAACCCCTCAAGAACTGTAAGAAATAAACCTTTCCTTCCCTAATTTTGGGCGTCAGGTATTTTGTCTCAGCAATGAGTAAAAAGTAATTAAGATACCTTCAGATTTCACTGGACACTCCAGCCCTCTTGAACTCTTCCACTCCAGGTATTCCTGGGGTCCCTGGAGGGATTCGAACTGAAAAGCTCACTGTACTCTAAGTCTGTATAGCCCAGGAAGTCCCACTCATGCACCACCTTTCCACTCCACCTTTCCACTTCAAAGCAGAGCAATCGCCTTCCTGCAGCCCCTCAGATGTCTCTGGTGGGGGGCTGCTGAGGTAAGATGTGGAGCAGGGACAAGGAAATAGCAGGAAGTTGTGGGGCACGAATGGAGACACCAGCCAGAGTAAGGGTGCCTTTGTCAAAACATCAGTAAACCAATTGATAAAGGTCCTCTTGTCCCCTAAAGCCCGCAGGCATGCACAAAACCAAAAGTACATGACCCTGGCCTGTGTTCAACCTCATTTGTATAGTGGTTTTTTGACACGTATCCCCTGCCTCCCTACCTACTCACTCCTGTGGGCTTTGGATGCCATGACACTTCCATGAAGAATCTTGTTTAGTCAAAAACTCCCCCTCGGGACAGGTGGGCCAAATCAAGTACCATGTTGGGCCATGCCTCCTGGCAATCCCCAGTTACAAGTCTGCCCATAATCCTAGTACCTTAAGAGACTCAGAACCTGTCCCTATCTGGGCCAGCCCCACCATGAGGAGCACAACTTTGGTCCTTTCACTTTTAATAAATTTCATTAATCTTTTTAAGTGTCCTGACCAATTCTTTGTTTGGGATACCAAGAACCTGGAAGCATCTCCCCTGAGACCCTCCGTCTGATAATACTGCCTTCAAAGCAGAGCAATCACATAATGCTCATGAAGAATCAGGGCCCTGCAGCCTTCTGTGCACTAAGGCCATGCTGTACTCCATACCTAGGCAGTGTGAAGGTCACACTTCCTCCCTAGGGCTCACACAAGTGCGGCAGAGACCCTGCACCTCCCAGAGCACTAAATGAAAACAGCCCCATAGCATTTGCCCAGGGTCATCTCTCTAGGGTAGTAGTTCAGGGTGTCTTCCTTCTGCTTTGGGTCACTTACGCTTGTGCCATAACACACTCTCTCGTAACACGAATAAAAACCAACCACTGATGTAGCTCAGGAATCTGCAGCCAGCTGGCTGGGCTCTGCTAGGTTCGTTCATGGCTCTGCAGGCAGCTGTCAGGCTGACTGGAGGCTGAATAATCCAAACTGGCCTGTGTGTCTGCTGCTTGGCTGACTCCTGACCAGGGGCCTCGACTTCTGAAAGGCTAGCTAGCGTGTTTTCCCATGGTGGCAGTGGCAGGCCTGCCAAGAGTGGCAAGAGGGTAAGCCTGGTGGGTGAGCACCTTCCAAGGTCTCTGCTTTTGCCGATGTCTCATTATCCAAAGTGAATCACGTGGCCGCAGACTGCCAGAGTCAGGGGAGAAATAGACTCCACCTCTGGATGGGAGGGGTGGGAAGATCAAGATGCAAAGGTATGGACATGGCAAGGAGATAAATTTGAGGTCAGTTTTGCAATCTACTTCTTGTCTCTAACCCCTCACAGAAGCCTGCTTGCTGGCGCTCATTCCTGCCTGCAAGCTCAGGCCTACGTGTAGCGCTGTGTGGGCTAAAGCCGCAGGCTGGGCCAGAAGTCCTCGGTACAGTAGAAACACCCTCTCTGCAGCCTCCCTGCTCTCACTTTTGTGTCCCCGCATCCCTTCAGCATCTCTCTGTTTGGCTGGGCTGCCACTGTGACTGAGGTGGTGTGGCAGCCTCAGGGCCCTGCTGGTCCTATTGAGAGGCTAAGCACTTGCTATCTTGGCCTGGGGTTACTGACTCACCCCTTTGGGCCAAGGTTGCTTGGTGAGTAGGCAGGGCTAGAGTGACCTCACAGGGTGTCTCACTTACTTTTACTCCCTGGAGGATAGAGTGCTGGTCCCTTCCTGCTGCCCCCAGTTCTCCCATGACCTCTGAAATAAGGATGGTGCCATCACAGCCAGGGTCTGAATGACCCCCATCTAGCCCCATCAATGATCCTCTACTGTGTCCATGTTACCAATGAGGAAATGGAGGCCCAGAGAAGTTGGGTACTCTCCCCAAAGCCACACAACAAATAACAAATGTAAAAATTGGGCCTAATTTCTTACATTCACATTCCTCACTATTGTGTCCATGTTCTCTAAAAGCAGTGAGCGTCCCAATAAGGAAAGTGACCAGCTCCACTTTTACTGTATTTGTATCATGTTAAATGGTTCCCCAGGGCCTTGGTGTTCAAAGCTTCATCTGAGCCTCTTTGTTCTGTAGTGGAAGCAAAAGTCACCTTGTTTCTATCCCCAAACAGGGAAAGAGGACCAGAGATGCCTCCCTGCCCTGACTCAAGACCAGCCTGATGACTTCAAAGTCCTTGCACTTTTTCTTAACACACAAGTTTGAACAGGGCCTTTGGTGTTTGGGGATACTCACTTGGCAGTGATCCAGAGGCAGAGTCAGAGAAGAGTTTAGGAGTCCCTCTCCCCAAAACTCCCACAAAAATTACATATCCTAAAAATAAATACACTAAAAATAAAAATTGTACCAAATCATGAAATGAGAAACTCACACTCTTGGTGAAATGAAAATCACTGCATTCTGATCTTTCAGATTGCAATACTCAAGATGAGTTTTACAGACACAAACTTTCCAAGGTTTTATTTGAAGGGTACAGGTACCCCAAAATGACCCATCATGATATAGGGTTTTGTGCATAACTACTGCTGTTGAACCACTTTTAGTCTGGGTTACTGGCAACTGAACTCAGGGCTCTCACAATGAGCTATATTCACATCCTCTTTTTATTTTTATTTTTATTTTTAAAAATATTTTTGAGACAGGTTGAATCTCCAAGTTGTCCAAACTGGGTTCAAACTAGTGATTTTTCTGCCTCAGCTTTCCAAAGTGCCATGATCATAAATGTTCACCCCACACTGTACTTTAACCACTTCTTATTTGGAGAATGGAACTTGGAGACATGCCACACACTTATCTCTCCATTCCCCATTCCTAGAAGGGGCCAAAAGAGATAGGACAGCCAGGACGTGGGCATAAGACTTGGGCTCTGCAGCTGGCTGCACTGCTCACCAAGGACTTTGGCCATGCAGGTAGTGAAACCAAGATACTATGTCAGTCCAAGGTTGTGCCCAGGGACAGAGGTGGTGGCAAGACACCAGCTGCCTTGTCTCCTAGGGTGTGGCCTGGTAGTGTACTTGGCCATAAGCCTCCCTGACTCCTGCCTGCTTCCTGAGCCCACCCTCCTCTATCTTTGCTACATGACACCAATGCAGCTTCTCTTCTGCTAGAGATAGCCAGACTGATGAGCTGTTTGTTATAGAAAATCCTGATGACCTGGGGGCTCAGAAAGGAAGAGACTGCAGGTTGAGAGCCAGGTAGCAGGGAGCTACCAGGTACAGTCACACAGAGGAGCCATGGAAGGATCATGGGAGAAGAAGCCAAAGGAGACACAAAGTTTTAATGAGAAAGAGTAGACAAGGTGAGGGCCGCAGCAATTCCAGCAGGAGAGGGAGGAGACGCAGGTGACCCAGTCTTGATGGTGGCACAGACAGGATGGTGGCTTCAGGGATGCCATCTGTAGGTGCTTTTATGCTGGGCTGAAGCCATCCTTCTTAAAATGCCACCCTGACTGGCGTCCCTGAGAGGGTCAGTTGTGGGTGTCAGCAGAGACCCACTGTCCCATCAGAGATGTTCTGAGGCTCAGAGCTGGACAGAAGGACAGAGCCTGCCCCTCATCAAGGAGTTTCTCTCCAGGGCACAAGCTGTAGAACCAAATCCTCCTGCTCTGGGACTTGGCACTCATACATTTGAAATGAGGAATTTAATTCATTTTTATCAAGATCTTGGAATGGGGTAATAAAGTTAGGTCAATGAATAGCCCAGTACAACGTGGGCAATGTAATAAAGGTGAAAGCAATAAAAGGTGGAGCTGCCAGCCACTCTGCACTGGCGAGGCTCTTGAGAAGTAAAAGTAATTATCACCTGTGCAACGTGGCTAGCCTACTCCGTGTATACGGAAGAAAACAATTTCAGAACTTTATTTCCTATATTGAATGTCGATAATTGGATGTATTTATAAGTCTCACTGGAAGAAAACAGCTTGTGATTTGAGGATGAGAAAACATTCTTCCAAACAGTAAAAAACAATATATTTCCCATTTTCACACACACAAAAAGAGCTTGTTTCCGCCAACGTTTCGAAGGTGCCGCTGGAATGATTTGCCTTTGCAAAGCCACCGTTCCATTTCTCATCTTGAATTGCCTCATAGACCCTGGCAGAGCACACAGCAGGGACCACTTCATCTGAGGTGGTGACGGGGGCTTCCTAGGGAAGGCCCCTGGGCTGCTGCCAGCCTCTTTTCTGCAGGAAGATAGAAGCCCAAGTGGGCTGGGAGTGGGGAGGGAGGAAAGGAGGAGTAGAACATAATATGGAGGCTACTCTGGGGGCTGATGATGACAGCTGGGGTGTGGTCCTGGAGGACAGGGCAGACCCTGTTGGTCTCAAGACTGGAAGAGCTGTGGCTGCTGTAGTTGCTGACCTCGCAAAGGCTGAAGGCAGGAATCTGCCAATCGGTGATGGAAAGACAGCCACCTGGGCATGTCATACCTGTCACGCCCCTTTGTTTCCCATCCAGGAAGAGGCTGGGTTGGAATACATACTCCTGCCACCTATCATGTGTGCGCGTGGGCGCACGCGCGCACGCGCGCACACACACACACACACACACACACACACTTCTTTTTTTCAGTCTATTTGGCACTGGTTTTATCTGTCCAGTTTTCTATTCTCAGTAAAAGCAAACAAATAACCACAAAAATTCAAAAGCCACCTGGTGTGGGGTTTTACCATTTGAGGATCCTGCCTCAGGAGGCTGGTAGAGATCCCCTTTTTCTCCTGGTGCTGGGAATTGAACCCAGGACTCTTGCATATTAAGCACATGCTCTATCATTGAGCTGCACCCTGAGCCCTGGGATAGAGCCTCTTTCTGGCTCTTTCTAGTTTCCCCCTCCAAGCTTGCTGAGCTCCTGTCCAACAAATAGGCTTGGGTCCTACAACTTTTCTGCTCTGAATCTCAATCACTCCCTACCAATGAAATAGCACAAAGACTATTCTTCTACTCCATCCCTCCAAGGTGGGCTCCTTAGGGACAATGTGAAGGACTCTTATTTTTCATTTGCCCACAGACTGCAGATCCTGAGGGCAGAGTCTGGGTGCCTAGCCCTCATGGCATGTTCCATCATAGCGTGGCACCATGGGCCACAGTTCTGTAGCTCAGGGCAAAGACAGCATCCGGGCTACCTCCAGTGTGGTCTCACAGACTTTCCAGCAGACCAGCACCTTTAACATACAGCAGAAGAGGAGTGGTACCCATATCCTGGCTCTTCCAGGGGACACCCCTGAATGGCTTAAGAGTGGCTCATGAGTCAAAGTCTGGCTGTCCTGCCATCTCTGGACAGCTAGACATCAGCAGCATTCATGGAGCTACAAGAAAGGGGATGAGCAGAGCAGGCTGACATAGTGTCACAGAGACAAAGGAGGAGTTGTCCCAGGATGAAGTAATGCTGTTCACGGGCACACACACCTCCAGCCACCTCTCAGCCACCACCAGGGCAGACTGTTTCACGCCGGGCCTGTGACCTCAGAGGCAACGCTGATGCATTGCTGTGTGAGGCATGGATGTGTTGCCTGGCGCTTTCCCTCAGCTGATTTACACACTCCCACTCCGACTCTCTAAAATCAATCTTTCCCCAATTGCCTCCCAGCTCCCAGCAGTGTCCTGGGTCTGCCCTGCATGAGTAACTATGTAATCTTCTCCCATACCCTGAGCGGCTTCTCGCAGAGCCCCTGCCAGAGCTTCTGACGGGCAGCAGGAGAGGGAGGAGGAAGTCCTCTTGCAGCCGCCAGTGGGGAATTCGGAGGGGTGAGAGCGGGACTGGGAGGGTGCTGGGATCTCTGGTGGGGAGGGGAGGTGGTGGAGAAGCCTTGCCTGAGTCTCTGACGGGGCCAGGGATGAGGGAGTCGTGGAGCAGGCCTACCAGAGCCTCTGAAGTAGAACGGAGGGTTGGGGTGAGGGGTGCCAGGCTGATGGAGCTACTAGCAGGGCAGGCCTTGCCTAGAAGGCCCATTGTCCAGATGGGCCTGCGCACCCAGGAGGGCCTCCTTATCCCTGCCCACAGACAAGGGTGTTCCATTCAATAATAGGGTGCTCTGCCCCTATTATTTTGTAAATATTTGTGGTAATTACTTCTTTTTTGTATTAATGAGCAGTCAGAACTGGCAGTTGCTTAATTTTGACACATTTTATACCAAAAGAAGTGGTGCTGGGGAAGGCTGTCATTATCTGGGGGCAGGTTTTCCTTCTGTAAAGTGGCATTAATAGCTTTCTGTGCACCCTTTGTTATTTTAAAAAAGTGTTCTTATTAGGGAGTTAAGTCTCTTTGGCTGAAGGTGGAACTGCTAGTAATGGGGAGGTCTAAGGTCTCAAGGATACCTCGACCTGTGTGAGACATGGCATGTCACTTACTTCTCTGGGCCTCAGTTTCTTCCCCTGCGTAATGGAATTAAGGATAGTTCTTACCCTTCAGTGCTTTTGTGAGCTTTCTACGAGCTAACGTTTGCAAAGCATTTGTCCAGTTTCTGTAAATGTTCTAACCTGTTGGCAGTAGGGAGGGAAGCATCCCCAGCCTCTCCAATTCTTCCTTCTCTATAGGGTCCTGAACTAACATCAGCCCACCAGGGCAAAAAAGCAAGCCCTCCTGAACTCCTCCTCTCTGGCCTCCCTCCAGGTTCTTCTACATTCTGCATTTGAGCGGACTTGGAAAAGATCTTACCAGACGCAATTCCAGACAGGTTTTGGCCCTTGTTTACCTGTGGGGCTGCATCGCACTCCCCACACTGCCTCTCCTGGACGCTGAAAGTTTCAGGGGGTTCCTCCAGTCACCCCAGCCTTTTCTCAAGCCCTGGCTTGGGTTAGAGTCTACCTCCTCTCCTCCCCCACGGTTTCTTTATTGCTGTGTTCTTCCTGCAGGTGGCCTGGGGCGCCAAGTCCGGAGCTGACCCAGAATTAAGATGTCCACTGCCTTAGGACCCCACACACCTCGAGAAGGCGTGGGACACTGCTCCCTCCTTGCCTCGCTTCTCGCCTGCAGCTGAGGGCTTTCAGCAAGAATCCTCCAAGCCCTCCAAGCTCGGCTTCGCCAAGCCTGGCTGAGCGGGGAGCTGGAGGGGGCGGGGAAGTTGTTCCTGGCCCCACCCCGAACACGCCCCTATCTGGCCCCGCCCCCTGAAGTGAACTGTAGCTAGGCTTCAGCTGACGCTACACTTCACGTGACTTCTTGCGGGGCGAACATGGCGTCCTCCGAGCGGTGAGTGCTGCTGCTCTTCTCTCTCGCTCTTGCCCGCCTATGCGGAGAAGGGGCCTCCTGTTCCGGACTGGACAGGGGGTCTGAGGCCCCCGGCCCTGGCTGGGCTCTCTGTGTGGCTGAGGGCAACGCGCTGCTTCCCGATCGCTGAGCAGCGAGATGCGCGCTCCAAGCCAGGGCCAGCGCTGGCGCTCAAACCTCCCCTCCGCCCCCTGGCCCTTGGGGGCTCCCCTGGCCTCACCAGTGAGCTTGTGGAGGCCCCAGTGGCCGGCAGAAGCTCAGGTGGGCGTGCGTGTTCATTGCCACGCCCCTCCAAGAGAAAGTTGGCCACCTTAGGGCGCCAGACCCCCAGGCCTTTCCCCAGAGTGGGCAGTGTTTGAGATGGTCTTGGAATCTCTTTTCCGGTTCCTACCAGGACCTGAATGCCAGCTTCTCAGAGTAGCCTTCCCAAACTACCTGTCACACTTTTGTAGCCTTTACTACCTGGTGAACTATGAAGTATATTCATTTGTACTTCTTGTCTTCTCCCCCATTTAGAAGGAAAGGGCAGGGCCTTACAAGTGCCGTGCTTTGCACACAGTAGGTGCTCCATAATACTGTATTGGGGAATGAAAGAATGGTGGATGGTCCTTGTGGAAGGAAGGACTGTAGACCCATTGAGTCATCCAAGTGTTGGGGAGAATATCCCAGATGAGGGAACATCTGAGTGGAGCAAAGGGTGAGATAAAGATTAGTAATTCAAACTGTCCCGGAGATAGGCAAAAGAGAGGTGCATCCCAGGTGGCCTCTCAGACTTTGTCCTGAAGTGCTAGAAGACTTTTAATCTGCTTTGATCTGCTTTTGAAAGTGCTTGCTCCCTTGGACCAAGTTCAGTGGGAAGAAGTGTTGGTGTGGTCTGCAGGGCACCAGGAAAGGTAGGCATAGGAGAGCATAGCCCCCCAGTATCAGGTTAGGAACTGAAATCAGAATGGAAAAGCTGGTGGTCAGAATGCATCTTTTTGGGCAGTGTGGCAGAATGCAGCAAAGTAGGTTCTCAGTTGGTCCTCAAGTTTGGGAGAACTTCAAATGTGCAAATCAAACATTTATTTGGCACCTTCAGGAACAGCATTGGGCCTATATCCATAGATGTTCACAGGCCACAGAGGCAGATGGACACATGAGTCTCTGTCATCCATCTGTCCACCTTTGGTTTTGGTGTGTGCCAAAGAGGGACATAGGCTCTAAGGTCATGGTGAAGTGTGGGACGGCTTTGTGCTAGACCTTAAGCAATGAGACACATTTCAGGTAGAGAACTGTGCAGAGTTCCAGTTGGGTGGCAAGGATCTCAGGGTGTGAGCTATGAACCCAGCCTGTGGTCCTGTCTTAAGGAGCAGAGTGAGAAATAGGTATGGGGTTGGTATGTAGTGTAGGTCTGTTATCTATCTCAGCTGGCCAGGTAGTCACAGGGAGTTTCAGGGGCTGTGCTTGGTTCAGAGCTCCAGGATGATCTAAGGCCTGTTCCGTCCCTGAAGTGTACAGACCAACTTGGTGATTTGGAACTAGGCTGAGGGCTCTTTTTGCAGAACTGGTTTACTGGATCATCACACAGGATGGGTGGGGTGGACGAAACAGTGAGTTGGAGGTTTTGGAGAGCTGCTGTATTGGAAGGGAGACCTGACAGGTATGGGGTGCTTCCACAGCTGTCCCAGGCCTTCTTGGGAAAAGCCATCCTAGGCTGTACAGAGCTTCCTTCAGAGACTTACAGCCTGAGCATAAACCAGAGCCCAGTGGCTTCCTTATGTATTTATTTAATTTTGGTACTGGGGTTCAAACTCACAACCTTGCGCTTGCCAGGCAGGCACTTACACCACTGAGCTAAATCTCCAGTAAAATTCACATCTTTTTTTGGTGGGGGGTGGTGCCGGGGATTGAACTCATGACTTCATGCTTGCCAGGCAGGCAGTTGTGCCACTGAGCTAAATCTCCAGCCCCCAAGTGGCTTCCTTATTAAGAGGCGGTTTGAGTGTGTTCCCAGCAAAGGTTGGCCCCCAACACAGCGCTCACCATGCGTCATGCATAATGAACCATCTAGTCCTGGTTGTGGGCTCCCAGGGAGTTGACTTTGGTTACCTGCAGGATCCTACCAGAGTGTGGGACAGGGGAGGTACTGTGTGATTGGTGCTTGGTGAAATGATGCTACATGAATGAATTAAAGAAGCACTTGCTGTAAATCTGACATCTTTTCCTGCTTTCCTGGGTAACCCTCAGTGACTGAGGAAACAAGATGTAGGTGGGAAGGGGGACAAGGTTCCAAGGAGGAATATGAATAAGTAGCTCTAATTCTGTACCCGAGTGGTTCCTGGGGAGCTGCTGTCAAGCTAGCAAGAAGCAGTTGAGCGGCCCTGGGTGTACACCTGTTGGACTGTGTGCCAGGCCAGAGTCAGCATTCTTCTGGAGAGAAAGTGTCTGAAGGAATCAGGTTCTTAGCTAAAAGTTCATCTTTCGCTGATATGAACCTTGTGCTCCTGACCGAAGGCCTCATGTGACCCTTGGGGGTTAAGGGTGTGGGTCTTAGGATGGGGTAAGACTGTGAGTCTGTGGAGTGGGTCTGTGGGAGCCAGGCTGGCTCTTCCCCAGGCGTGATCCTGACTAACAACTCTCTCTTGGTCCCAGTGTGTATTGGCTTCTCAATCCTCAAGAAAGACAGAGGTGGGGTAGGAGATACTGACTCTCTTTGGCCAAGGTGACCTGTCTGACCTTCAACAGTCAGGTGGCCATTGGGCTACCCGACCATCTACTCAGTGCCTCGCCCTGTGTCGTAGACAGAGTGGGAAAGCAGCCTTTATTGCTCTGTGCTCAGCAGTGTGGCCCTATCCAGAATTGGCTTCACATTCTAGTGCAGGGATCTTGTTCTCATTTGTGCTGTGGATCCCATGGGCATCAGTAAAAACTATGCAGTTGTTTCAGTACATTTTGCATTGCTGTAACAAAATATTTGAGACTAGGCCAGGATATAGCTCAGGGGCACAGCACCTGCCTGGCAAGTGCTAGGTCCTGAGTTCAATTTCTGGTACAAAAAAAAAAAGAAAATTGAGTCTAGGAACTCCATAAAGAAAAGAGGTTTATTTTGGCTCACAGTTTTAGAAACTTGATCAGCTGACTGCATTTATTGAGGGCTTCATGATGCTTCAGCATGTGGCAGATGGCATCACATAGGGGACCAAGCCTTCAGCTCATGAACCTTTGGGGACAAACCGTATCCAAACCATAGTAGCACCCTTCTTGGATTATCATGGTTATTATCATTATTATTATTTGCGGTACTGAGGATTGAACCCAGGCCTTTGCACTGAACTACCTCCCCAGCCCTCTTTTTCTTTCTTTCTGTCTTTCTTTCTTTCCTTCGTTTTTTTCTAGAAGGTTTTACTAAGTTGCTAAGTTGCCCAGGCTGGGCTCTAACTTGTGATCCTCAGCCTCCCAGAGTGCTGGGATTGTGGGCTGATTTTAAGTACATGAAATAACTAACTGAGAATTATAAGAAAAACCAGTTATATGTAAATAGTTATCTAAAGAGTAAATAAACTTGTGATATAGTTGATATGTATTTCTTTATTAACCATTTAAATAATAAAAGCTAGCAGAAGGTTTAAAAACCTCCTTAATTTTTTTTATTTAAGAGAAAAAAAAAGATACATATAAGAAAGACCAAAAGCAAAAGAGACAAACAAATAACTAGAGTAAATGCACAACAGTAACATTATAGGTTTACAAAACAGGATGATAGAAACTTGACAATGGTTGCAATATTGGGTATCGTTATCTTCAAAATGTTTGTTTACATTAACAGATATAGACATGTAAAATTGATCTAATCATATGAGTATTAACTGTTCTTTCTCAATACTTAATTTTGAAATAGTGATCAACAAAGGCGATAGTTTGAGGTACTGTGAGAACAGTACTGTGAAATGAAAGTACCTGTGATTTCTGTAGGGATAGATTCACACACATGTTTCACTTGTGTGACAAACTGAAAGAAAAACTATGTATATGTTTATGTATATGTATATAAAAAATAGTTACGATAGTTTAAAAAAAAAAGTACAATGGCCTCCTTTGTCATCCACATGGCCTGTTCAGAAGTAAATTCAATGCCTCCCTTCACTGAAAAAAACAAAAAACAAACAAACAAACAAGACAAAAAAATAATAATTCTGCTAAGATCTTGATAGATACTGAAGTGAATTTATAGAAAAGTTTAGGGAGAATAAATGTTTTGATATTTGTCCAATTCACATACATAGTCTCTCTCCACTTATTTAGGCTGTATTTGAGTACTTCTGATCAGTTTTTATAGTTTTTAGGATACAGATAATGAATATATTTTGGTAGATTTATACAATAATGTTACTTTAAGCTTTTTTGTGATGTTATAACTTGTGCCTTTACAATTTTACTTCTGAATTGTGTATAGGCCAACACTAGATTTCTGTATATGACTTTGTGACCTCGTACCATGACCTTGCTAAACCTACTTGTCTGTTCTGTGGATTTTTATGTAGATTCTTTGTAAATAAAAAAAACATAGATTCACACACATTGCTGGTACTGAGTTGCTTACCTTAATTGTTGAAAAAAAATTATTTTGAATTAGAAGTTGAAGAAAGTAAAGATATTTTTCTCATCTGAAAAGATGAAGCCTCTAAATTCTATGTGAGAATCCTCACAGGTCTGTGGGTCTTAGGTCAGAACCCTGCAGGGGACTGTTGAGGGTAGTAGAGAGGGTGGCACTGATACAGGCTCAGGTTGTGTGTGGCAGGGAAAGGTTTCAGGGCAATGATGTCACACCCTCCCTGGAGACTGGCAGCATGTTAAGTTACTCTGCTCTTTGGTCTTGACCCTTGGTTATGTGTCAGGGAAGGCTGGACCTTGGAAGTTCTGTGGTTTTCTTTGAGGTCCTGGAGCTGTTGACCCACCAGCCTCTGTTCCTCCTTTTGGGCATGCTTGTGCCATTGGGTGCTTGGAATAAAGCATTCCTTATTTGCCCTGGGATTTAGAGATGGCATGACTTGTAGAGTGGACTCTCGAGTTATGGGCTGGTCTCACATATGAACAACTTGGGTTACAACTGGAATTTACATTTAACTTACAACCAAGTCTTGAGTTACAACCCAAATACCAGGCTGCTTTTGTGGTTGTAAACAAAGACTCATGATGTCAGAAAAGCTTACATAAACTTTAGTCTGAGCCCATATGCACATGTTTGTGGATGTGATTTTGGTCAGTGCTTTATATAAACACTATGAGTACTGCTATCACAGTGGCCCCCAGGACACTAGAAAAGAAGCTAAGGAAGGAAGGGAAGGTAAAGATAGCAATCACAATTGAAAAAAAGAAGGAAATTGTGGAGAAATATGAGTAGCATTCATGTGACCATTTTGCTAATCTGCACAGCATATTGAAATCCACCATCTGAACTATCTACAGAGAAAAGATTTATATAAGGAAGCTAGTGTTGCTAAAGGTGTTACTCAAATTAGTAAGTCACCATCAACAGTACTGGATGAGGTAGAAAGGCTGTTACTAGTGGGGGTAAACAAAAGACAGATGGCAGGTTATAGCCTATCTGAGTCTATAATTTGTGAAAAAGTGAGGGCTATAAATGCAGTTTTCATAAAGGATAATCCATCAATGAGTGAGAATGGTGAAACATTTCATGCCATTAAGGGGTGGTTTCACTATTTTAAAGTGAGAATTGGGGTTCATAGTGTAACTAGGTGTGGTGAAGCAGCCAGTGCTAAGGGCTGCTGAAAATTACACACATCACTTTGAAATGATGACACAGAGAAGTGGCTTTTGCTTTCAGCAAGTTTTCAACTGTGAAGGAACTGGCCTTTTCTGGAAGAAAATGCCCAGGAGAACATACATTACCCTATGAAGGATAGGCTAACCTTATTGGTATGTGCCAATGAGTGGTGACCTCATGATAAAGCCTGTCTTGGTTTATCATTCTGAGACCCCTAGAATGTTCAGAAAACATAAAGTCATGAAGAATAGGCTAGGGCTCATGTGGAGAGCTAATGCAAAAGCCCAGGTAACATGAGTACTTTTTCTTGAGTGGATTAGGGAGGCTTTTTGTCCTACTGTTAAGAAATATCTAGGGCCTGGGATTTAGCTCAGTGGCACAAGCGCCTCCCTGGCAAGTGTAAGGTTGTGAGTTCAATCCCTGGTACCAAAAAACAAAAAACAACAACAAAAGAAGAAGAAATATCTAGGGGACAAAGGTTTGTCACTCAAGGCTGTCCTCATCATGGACAATGTTGCTGCTGATCCATGAGATTTGGAAGAATTGGCTGAAGAATTCCCATGGCTCTCAGTCGAGTTCCTCCCACCTAATACAACCCCTCTGCTGCAGCCTATGGACCAGCAGGCTATTAGCTAACTTTAAGAAGCTATACACCAAGGAACTGTTCCTGAAGTGCTTCCAGATGGTCTCAGTTACAGATTAAGGAGTTCTGGAAGGAATATTACAGCATCCTTTCCTGTGTGGAGTTGATTGAGAAATCCTGGGCCAGTGTCTCTCTAAGGACACTGAGATCTGCCTGAAAGAAAGCATAGCTTAAAATTGTACATAAGAGAGACTTAAGGCTGTGTAGAGGAGCCTGAGCCTTGATTTGACCCTGTGATTGATGACATTGTCACCATAGCAGAGTCCATAACCTTGCAGGTAGACAGTGGTGAGGCTGAGGAACTGGTGGAAGAACACTCAAAGGAGTTGTTTACAGAGGAACTTCAGCAGCTTCTGGCTGAGCGACAGAGAGCTGAGGAGCTTTCTGAAGAGGGGAGGAAGTGTCAACAATCCTTGAAGCAAAGTTCTTCTTCTGAAATAAAGGAAATCCTGAAAAAATGGTCAGAACTATAAACATTTGTAGAGAAGACTAACCCAGACAGAAAAAAGCCAATCACTGCATTCACTTGCTTAATGACAATGTCATGTCATACTGCAGTGTTAAAGAAAAGACATAAGCCGGGCGTGGTGGGCACGCCTTTAATCCCAGCACTCGGGAGGCTAAGGTAGGTGGAGCCTTGTGAGTTGGAGGCTGACTTGGGCTACAACGTGAGCAAGGCTGGCCTGAACTACATAGTGCGACCCTGCCTCAAAAAAAGAAAAAATAGGGCTGGGAGTTTGGCTCAGCGACTTAAGCGCCTGTCTGGCAGGTGTGAGGTTATGAGTTTGATCCCTGGTACTGACCAAAAAAAATAAATAAATAAAAAGTAAAAAATAAACATCCTTAGATCAGTTTTTAGTTCTGAAAAGGTTGAGACCTACTGAGCCTGAAACAGGTCCTAGTGGGCTACAGACTCCTCCAAGGAAAGAAAGGACACCAGAGAGCAGATTCCTGATATTCTTATGGAAGGGGACTCTCCTTCCAAACAATAACCATCTTCTATTTCATCCTTCCTTCCTGCAAACCAAAGATGACAATTTAAATGATGAGTACAGTATGAAATTGTTGTTTCTGGTAAACTAAGTACATTTTATAACTTTTTGGTGAATACACTAGGAAAATTATTGGTGTTTCTGATAAATTATGCATATTATGCAACCTTTTTAATTATGAAAAGATTAATTAAAGTTAGCTATGGGAGGTTTGGAACACAGCATGGATATTTTCATGATTTCTTATGGAAAAAAATCATCTTGACTTTCTCCCAACTTGAGTTACAACCAGTCCTTGAAAATGAATTGAGTTTGTAAGTCAAGGGCCCACTGTACCTTTTAAATTTTGGGAGCCAGTTAACAAAAGCCCCAACAAAAACCAGTTGGAGATAGTGTATTTTACTACTTCTGCTGAATTCGTAAGTAGAAATCATCTGCCTTGGTTCTGGGTCTGACTATCTTCTGGGGCGCTTGGTTTACGCTGTGAGCAATCAAAGGCTATGTCTCCATAAGCCTTGATTTGGGGTGCCCTGTAATAAATGAATGGCTGCAGAACATTGTTTTACCTGATGAGCTGCTCTTCTCAGGCCCAGTGCCCAGGACAGAGTGGGCCGTGTTCTGTCTGAGTCCTTCATGAGGAGCAAGTGCTGTCACCCCTCAATGTTCAGGGACCCCTCAGGTACCCCAATCCACAGGCGTTCATATCCCTTATATAGAATAAGATCCAGAAGGCCCCAGTCTGGATGCTCTAAGGGGTTTAGGCCTCTTGCGAAGCTCTGGACCCGAAGAGGCCCAGCCCTTCTGAGAACCTTCCAGGTATGCGGCTTTGGGCCAGGTAGAGGCAGCACTTGCTGTACTTAAGGCGGGGAGGCTGGTTAGAGGGCAGTAGGAGGAGATGAGGTGACCCAGACTGGGCATTTTAGCCAGTGGTGCTCTTGGGTGACTTTGCCTGGGACCCCAATGTTGATGGGGAGTCCACAGAGGCCAGTCTCCCCTGTTCCCCTGCCGCATAGGCTTTACCCCATGAGGGGAAAGGGCTCGGGAGGCCTAGGTAGACCCCTAGGCATGGCTGCTGGCAGTTGCACTTTCAGTTCCTGCCCTCAGGGCCAGGCTGGGGTCAGTCATGTTACAGACTGTCCCCAAGTTCTTGCTGCCCTTTCATCCTTGTGGTGAGTATGGCAAATAAGCAGCCCTGGCTTAGAGGAAATGTAGGCCCATCCCACAATCTGCTCACCCTCCTGGGAGAAGGACAGGCATGTGCCCGGGAATGGGAAGCGAGACTCCCCCTGTCATGTGTGAGGTGTTCCTGACCCCTCCACCCTTCCTGGCCAGCAGGGGCTGGAAGATCCACTTCCTACCCTGGAGCTGATGTGGCACCTTCTGATCTGCACAGCTGGGAGTGTGGCCCCTGTGCTGACTGAGACAGCTGTTTACTCAGCAGATGCTTACTGGGGGCTTGCTGTGTGTCAAACACAGGGTTGGGTGCAGGACGAAACAGTGACCAAAGCAGACCCAGCTGAGAGGGTGGAGACCGCAGCACCCATGAGAAGACACTACATTTAGGTTAGAGATGAACATACTGTTTCACTAGGGAGCTGGTCTGAATCCAGGAGTTCACTCAAGGGTGACAGAAGAGCATTTAGTGCAGGGATGGGTCACAGAACTGGGGAATCTGGGAAAAAACAGGACAGAAACTAGCTGCTCAAGATCTCAGGGAGGGCTGCACTGTGGCCCAGGGTGGCCTAACCGGAGATGTGGTCCAGTGTAGAGCTACTGCGCAACAGCAGGAAGAGAAAATTGCAGGTTGAAAGAGGAAAACCAGGAAAGACCATCCTTAGATGGGTTCTGAGGGGCAAGCTGTATGGGGCCAAGATGTGCTAGTGTCTCTGCTACGGGAGTCAGGTCCTTCGAGGGTCCCATGCGAGGTGCGGCAGGTCTTCTTCATTCCTGTGGTGCTTGAGGGAAGGTGTTACAGTGCCCAGGCAGGGCCCTTTCTGCACCAGCTCTAGGCTGTCCCTGCCCTCCTTGGGCTCCATGCTGTGTCCCCTGGCCAGCTCCTGACTTCACACTTTGCCTTCCAGCTGGCTTGCAGGGACTGCTCTTCCATCCTCCCTTAGGTCAGTCCTTAAACAGATATCTAAACCTACTTTTTCCTTGTCTTCATGGAACTGAAATTTTGCCTGAAGAAACAGAAACCAAATAATAATTAAGTTAAATAGTGGTGAGTACTCTAGAGAGAAAGGAGGAGAGTCGGGAGCTAAGAAGTGAGGAGAGCAGGACGCCCACAAGAATCTGCTCTGGGAGGAAGGAAGCGTTTTTGCAGAGGTGTGTGTGGAGTATGAGTCAGATGAGGGCTGTGAGGACACCTTCGAGAAGAGCATGCCCTCAGGCAACAGTGACCAAGGCCAGAGCTTTCTGGGTGTCTAGGGAAGGTAGAGAATGCCCATGCTGCAGTGGAGGAAACCAAGGAACATAAAGGAGGCCTGGCCCCTCATCATGGACAGGCTGGGAAGTAAGTCCATGAGGAAGCCAGTGAGGGCAGGGAGCTTGAGACCCAGAGAATACCTGAGAGTTTCTTAAAATTATCTGGGTGAGAAGTCGCAACCGGCCATTCTTGGGGAAGGAGTCAGATTTGGGGGTTGGGTAAGGCTGATGGCCTTGCCGGTGATGGAGGGAGAGAGAGACAACCAACACACAACACACAGTTGGCTAGAACAGCCAACACGGTAGAGGTGCCTTTTTCGTGGCACAAGGAAATAGGTTTGGGTCTGTGTTGTGCCCACTGAGTCTGAAATGACAGGTCTGAGAGGTGGTGTCAGGGAGCCAGGGAATCTGTGAATCTGTGGGGGCTGTGCCAAAGGAGGGAGCCTAGTGAGGGAAGGTTTCAGGACACAGGCCTGGGGTGCCAGAAGGGAGGGAGACTCAGGATGGAGGAGCTAGTTTTGGGCCCAGTTCAGTACAGAGTAGCCCCCAATGTTATGGGCAGAGAGGCTGAGTGAGGACTGGGGCCCATGACAGATTCAGCAGCATGGGGTGAAAGAGAGACAGAGACAGAGAGACAGAGACAGAGACAGAGAGACAGAGACAGAGACTGTGTGTGTGGTAGGGAGGGGCTGGACATGCAGAGGCCCAATAGTGGTGGACAACCTGGACTGTCAGGCGAAGGAGTTGAGGCTTCTGTGTGTCTGGTTTCTGAGAATGCCCCTGGAGGGAGGGTAGTTCCTTCTGGACCAGTGTCTAGCTAGCTATGGGAGTGGGATAGGCCACGCACAGGTGAAGGAGAAGCCCCAAGTGGGTTCAGATGGGGAGTTTAGGGAGTGGGTGTTGAACATGTCTTCTCAGGGACTAGGGAAGCCAGAGGGTGTAGGTGCCTACAGCGGGACGTCTCCCATCCTGCCAGGCAGGCTCCACCCAGCCACGGGTGAGGCTGTCCTTGTTGTCCTCCAGATGTGCACCCTGTGGCTGCTGTTCACGGAGCCATCTTGCCATTGTTCCCCCTTAGGCACTCAGCTTGGTTGTGTGTGTGTGTGTGTGTGTGTGTGTGTGTGTAGAGGTGATATTGTTAGGGGTGGAAACAGCCCAGGCTGTGAGGTCAGCGACTTGTAAGGGAGGGGACAGAATGCAGGGTGTGCAGTGGGGATCCAGTCTTGTCTGGGTCAGATTTTGTGTTTCTGGTCAGCTTGGCCTCCTGGGAAGTTCTGTGCAGACAGCAGGCTCCTGGAGGATGACAGTTGAGTGGCATCTCTACCCACTGTAGGCTTTCCCTCCACGGGCCTCTCCTGTCCCCTAGCAGAGCAGATCCAGCTGTCCTTCATTCTGAACCAAGTATTGAGGGACACAGCAGGGCAGGATGTGGATGACAAGCCCCTGTCATTGTCCCACACTCCATGAGTGACTATCTCTGAGTCACGAACAGTTAAACCCCTGTCCAGCTTGCCATGTGTGGCTGGGAGTCCCCCAAGGGGCCCAGACACGGGTGGTGGATACACTTGGAGGTGCTAACAGGCCTACATGGGGGGATGTGCTCTTGTCTTTGCAGTCCCTCCTTTTCCTTGGGAAATGAGACTTTGCAGGTGCCGCTGGCCCTCTTCGCCCTGAACAGGCAACGCCTGTGTGAACGTCTGCGGAAGAACTCGGCTGTGCAGGCTGGTGCAGTGGTGGTACTGCAGGGCGGCGAGGAGACACAGCGCTACTGCACTGACACCTCAATCATCTTCCGCCAGGTGAGCTGTTCCTGGCCTCCCCCTGACTGTCCCCAGCACCTGGAGGTATCGGGCAGTGGATGTCTCTCAAGGATCCTGGAGGGGTCCCATGGAGGCAGCGGGGGGCCTAGGAGCTCATACTCAGTGAGGTCAGTGAGCTCTCAGCAATAGCTTGGGGCAGAGCTGTCACCAACCAAGCTCAGCTCTCTTAGGTCAAGGTACAGAAAGATGATGTCCCTGGGGAGCAGGCTGGCAAGACTTCATGGAGGAGGCAACATTCAGCATGGGCCCTAAAGGCCAGGATAAATTCAGACAGGAGGTTGGTGTGCACAGAAGTGGTGGTGTAGTGGCCAGGGAACAGTAGAGGGTCAAAGTGCGGGTAGGGATGAGTTCCTGGGGCCAGAGTCTGCCTGGCGTGAGGAGGAATGGGAGGAGGCATGAGACTGGGCTGATTATTTGAGCAGGAGTCAGAGGCCTGGCTCTGCATCCCACCTTGACCAGTGCTGACCCTTGTAATCCACCTTGGGCTCAGTGTCCTCCCTTGGGAAGTGGCCCAGGAGCTCCTTGAGATTCTGGACCAAAGGCTGGATGTGGGGGCCTTGACTGAGAATCAGTGGCAATGCTTAGTCCCCAGAAACGAGGACATTTGCCCAGGATACCAGGGTAGCCCGGATCTGGGCATACTCCTGTTTATCCTAGTATTGCATTTACTTTATAGGTGAGGAAACTGAGGCCCAGAGGGGAAACAGCCTTCTAAGAAGTGGAACCGGGGTTAGAATCCCATTTTCTGACTCCATAGCAAATGCTTTTTCTTCCCACTGCCATGCCCAGAGCTGTGACCTGACCTCAGTGGGAGCTTTAGAATCTCCCTGGAGGCAGGTGGCGTCTAGGGGACATGGCTGATTAATGTCTACATCAGTGGTGGGACAAGAGAGTGGAAAGGTGAGTGTAGTGTGGAGAGGAAGTGGTGAGACATTGTCTTTAGCTGGATCCTGGCCAGCATGGTAGGGAGGGCCCAGAAAGACTGAGATCTGCTGCCAGGAGCGATTGCAAAGGGTTTTGTATGGGAAGCTCCAGCCTGAAGGACTCCTTCCCTCTGCCCCATTGTTCTTGTAGCTTCGTCTCTGCAATCCCTGGCTGCCAGTGCTAAAGTTCTCCCTGATTAGTCTTGCCACTTCTTGAGATTTATGTATTCTTGTTAGAAACCAATTTCCTAGCTGGGCTTGGTACTGCACCCCTGTTATAATCCCAGCACTCTGGGAGACCAAGGCAGGAGCATACATTTAAGCCTAACCTGAGCAACTTAATGAAACCCTGTCTCAAAATAAAAAATAAAAGAATGGCTATGAATGTAGCTCAGTATAAAGACCCAGTGCGGATCCCCAGTTTGGTTCAATTGCCAGTACCGCAAACAACAAAAGTAACCAATTTCCCAAATTCAGTCATGGACTCCTTGATGTATGCCAGGTTGATCCCAGCAGAGCTCCTCCACTTCATAAGCAGGTGATGTGTTCAGCTCAGTGACATTCTCAGCTGCCCTAGGGGTAGGAGAGGGAAATAAAAAGTCCTAAATGGGCTAACCCATTTTGGTGTAGAAATCAAGCTGGAGGGCCAGGGATATAGCTCAGGAGCACAAGCACTTGCCTGACAAGTGCAAGGTCCTGAGTTCAAATCCCAGTATCAAATAAATAAGTAAATTGAACTGGAGCTGTGGTGCTTTGGGCTGCTGTGTCCCAGGGAGTCCAGGCTTGGGCCTGGTGGATGTGGCTGTGGGAGGGCTGGGACACACATGCAAAGCTCCCGTCATCAGAGAGGCCTGGAGGGAGGGTCAGAGGAGCCGCCAGGCCACTCCCGCCAAGGTGACAGCTAGAGCTGGAAGCCAAGTGCAGAGGCGGAAGAGCTGTGTGGGACTGGGGGTCAGTTTCGGAGAGGAAGAGCGTCCAAGGCCTTCTCTGGAAGGGGAGCACTCAAATCGCCGCTTGCCTCCCCCTGGAGCCTCGTGTTCGCTCGCTGGTGATGAGCCTCCTTGTTCCCCCACAGGAGTCCTTCTTCCACTGGGCATTTGGTGTCCTTGAGTCAGGCTGCTACGGCACCATTGATGTTGATACCGGCAAGTCGACCCTATTTGTGCCCAGGCTTCCTGCCAGCTATGCCACTTGGATGGGAAAGTAAGGAGCGGTCCCTGCATCGTTACTGCGCCTGCTGATCACCGGTCGGCAGGGGTGGCAGGATGGGGGTGGGAGGGCAGGGCCTGGCCCGTGGGTGGCTGGAGGCACAGAGGCGGCAGGGAGGGTTGGTGGTCGGGGCCTTTGCCGGCACCGCAGTTGGGCAGGAGCACAGATTGGAGGCACAGTTTACTGATCTTGTAATTGAAGTTCTCAGTTCAGTTAAAACGCCTGAGTCCAGGGACTGGTCACTTCCTCTTGGCCTTGGGTGGAGTGGGCCCACATGTGTCCTTGTGGTAGATCTGGCTGGGGTTAAGGAGAACAGTCTGGGGGCCTTGGAGCTCTGCCATTCGTGTGTGTGCAGATTACCTCATGCCTGTCAGTGGCACAGATGAGCCTGGCTGTGAGATAGGGTGGAAGCTTTGTGACAGGTGTGGGTCCAGAGGCTGGGCCTGCCCCCTTAGAGAGGCCGCCCCACCAGCCCCCCATCCTCCTGCCCCACCCCACAGCCCACCAGCTTGGGCCCTTCTGGGAGCCGGGGGCCATTCCTGCCTGCTTTCAGGCGCTGAGGCAGCAGCTGTACTTAACCAGGGATGTTTGAGGTGATCAGAGGATCCCGCTAAATACTCCCCACCTTCCAGCCTGTCATTTCTGCCTAGAGAGTGATTATTCTGAGCTAATGTGTAAATTGCAGCCTTCGCTGCCTGGAGCCCCAGAAGGCTCATTACCAGGTGGGCTGGTGAGTCTGTAGCTGGTTTGAATGACAAGGCACCCGGCTGTTGCAGGGACTCTTTTCTCTTTTCAGAGGGCCA
The DNA here is from genome assembly GCA_004363535.1 of Dasyprocta punctata. Taxonomy (NCBI): domain Eukaryota; kingdom Metazoa; phylum Chordata; class Mammalia; order Rodentia; family Dasyproctidae; genus Dasyprocta; species Dasyprocta punctata. Next base: position 18,442 of record RJWM01000132.1, on the reverse strand, counting down.
GAGCCCTGTAGAGCCTGCCCAGACTTCCTCTGCTTCACCTGCCAGTCCTTCCTGCCCTTCCTCTCAGGTCACTTGGGCCTGGCTTCTTGTTGGGGCTCTCAGGGTGTGGGGGTCTAAGCCCACAGGTGGACATCAGTTCTGCTCTGAGGCCACTTGACAGAATCCTGGCTTGGCCCTGGGCCTTCAGCTCTGCTGGGAAGACTTTTTTAGGCAAAATTGGCAGCAGAAGAGAAGCGGGCTCTTGTTTCTCCTGGGGGATGTTTCCCAGGCTTAGTGTGAAAGTGAACATGCCCCATCTCACTGGCCTTTGGAGGGATGGCTGGGCTACCACTGAGAGGCCTCACCTGACACTGCCTTCCCTTCCTGTTGTCCTTGATTGTCAACCTTTATTCCATCCATGGCTGTCATGTTATAAAGAGGAATCACTCTTTTAGCATGATGGTGTGACCAGACTGGGCCCTGGTCTTATTGGAGCTGTGATGGGAAGCTGGGTTTGCGAATGGTTCAGTGTGGCCTCCATGGGGAGGACATGGGGCTCATGAGTGGCCCAGTCGCTGGGCAGGGATCCAGTTCCTTCCTGTGAAACAATGGTGACACTGCTGGTGAGGCATCACTGGGGCTGTCCTTACAGTTGTGGTCACTGCGGAATGGTGACATTTGTGACACTGCCATGAGGTGGCCGTGAAGCCAGGGGACAGATCCCAAAGTTCAAGAAGTGGCCACAGCAATGATTTGGGACAGTGGCTGTCAGCGGAATTTGCTTTCCTTTTTGCTTGACTGTGGTCAGGACATCAGTGCATGGCTGTGGCAGTGTTGCTGTGTAACTTCTGAGGCCAGACCATGGGGTGTGCTGTGGCTTCCACTTGGTTCCTACTGCAGGTGAATCACCTTGGAACCAGGTGCTCCACCATGGGGAAGCCCAGATTGGTCAGCACCAGATTCGAGCTCTAGCGAGACTCCAGTAGGTCCAAGGCCAGCTCCCAGGTCTTTCTGCTCAGGTCCTAGATGTCATGGAACAGAGCTCAACTGTGTTCTCTGGACTCAGTGTTCCTGATCTTGAGAGTCTGTGACCATGAGAAATGGTTTTCCCCGCACTAAGTGTCCAGGTAGCCCTAGTAGCTGGAACAGCCTTGATGAAGAATTTAGATTTGGTTTCGGTAATGGAATCCTTTCTCCACTTTGATGAGGTCACATGAGCTGAGTTGTGGCTTTGGTCCTTGCTGTGAGGGGCATGTCTTGGGAGTACAGTACTTGGGGCCCTTGTGCTCAGTGGTCTTTGGCTATGCATGGCACCTACAGTTTTGACCTGGCTGCTCTCTGCGCCTCCCTGCGGCTCAGCCTTCTGACTCAGAGCTTGTTGTGATGTCTTACTGCTCAGAGAGCTGGTTCAGGAGTCACAGCAGATGCCTCCAGGTGTGAGCTGTGGGAATGGACAGTGGTGGAGGAATACAACTTCAGGGAGGGTTTGATCAGGGTATCAGTAGCACCCCTCCCTGCCCCCAATGCAGTTTCTGTCTGGAGAGGTAGAGGGGTTTTGAGTTAATCCTCTCTTCTGTTTTCTTTTATGGAGAACTGACTCTGGCAAGAAATCAGAGAGTGCCTGCCCGTGGGTTGAGAGTGGACATTCTATGGGGCTGTGGGAGGAAGGGCCGCCTCACAACTCCACCATGCAGTGGCTAAACTTAAACAAATGTCTTCCCACACCCACCATCTGGGGAGCCAAATGGCACTTGACTTGAGGGTTGAAAATCCAGGACCTGATTGGTCAGGGATCAGCTGTTAGCAGTTGGCTTTTCTGGAGTATACTCTTCACTGATACAGGAATAATATGCTGTGCCTTGTCCACAGCTGGGTTCCAGAGAGACTGTTAAAAGTTTTCCTTTCATCTGCCCCTGTTTTGCCTTGCCGGCTCATTGCCTAGTGCAGGTAAACAGCCTTGGGTGACCTTGAGAGTGCAAGCGGGTCTGCAGGATTGGTCTCCCTGGTGGAAAAGGCCATGTGCACATTCAGCAGGCCACACTCGGCAGCCTGCACCCCGAGGGAGAGTCTGGCCCCGCAGCCTGGATGGATCCTTGTCTTCTGCAGCCTTGGCACCCTGCTGTGGCCACTCCCAGCAGCCCTTTCCCTTCCTCTGCTCTGGGATGACGTTCTCCAAGTCCCCCGTCCTGAGTCTTTGAGAGAGAAGGCACAGTTATAATGGGGCAGGGACAAAGGGGCTAGTTGTTCGGGTTCAAGTTGAGAGGTGGCCAGATCTGATGGGTGTGGTTGCTTCCAGATCCTGTCATGATCAGTAGGGTACTGAGAGTAAGGCTGATGGGGTTACCTGGCCTTTGCAATCAAAACCCACCAGACTGAACATTTGACCTTCAGCTCCTCAGCTTCTTTCCAAGTCTGTTTCTGATGGCTTTTGAAAATCCAGCTGGCAGATACTGCAACCCAAAGTCACCCAGGGAAATAACGCCCCCGTCTGCAGGATCCTCCGCTTCCTGTGTAAACTGGCCAGCTGTCAGTGCTGCAGACACCCAGGGGGCCATTGGCAGCTTGGTGCTGGCCTGTTCTCATCCTGGGCCCTTATTGGAGCTCAAAGGTGGTAGCTTCTAATTCAATTTTGTTTGGAGTCTTTGCTCATAAAAATGTGACGCCTTTTGGATGTCAGAGTGCTTTCCATCGTGTCCCCTAAGAATCAAGCTTAGCCAGTTTTGGCTGCTGGGTAGCTGGGGTCCTTGGAGCAGGTAGGAAATTGCCTGTGACTCAGTGCCCTCTGCAGCCTCAGAGCACATAGAGGGTGAGTCATTGGGGGCTGAGTGGGGAACCCTCGCAGAACCTCTGCACCTTGGCTGTGTTCTGACCCCACGCCTGGCCAAACCCTGGAATGAGAGCCAGGCTGGCCTAGGTTTGTAGGAAAGTGGTATTTGGCCTCCTGAGAGCAATCTGCCCAGGAGTTATAGCAAGTGAGTATCTCCAGTCTGAGAACCCGAAGTTCTGGCCTGGCTCCTTGTTTTTTTTTTTTTTTTTTTTTTGCCTCGTGGCACTGGGGATTGAACTCACAACCTCATGCCTTTCAGGTAGGCACGTAAGCTGCTGAGCCAAACCCCCAGCCCTAGTTTTTTGAGACAGGGTCACACTATGTAGTTCAGGCCAGACTTGTTCATGTTGTAGCCCAAGCTGGCCTCAGACTCACAACGCTCCTCCTACCTCATGGCCTGGCTCCTTTATCATGGGGCCCAATGTGGGGTGTACATGGGTGGTGGGTTTCCGTGGTGGGATGTGTGTGCAGGTGTGGAGGGTGTATGTATGGGATATATGTAGGTGATTTTTGGCATGGGGGGCATGTGTTGTATAGTGTATGTGTCTGTGGGTTTTCACGGCACTGTCACCCGTGCACGCACACTGTGGGTCACAGGAACTAAGTCTTCCTCAGTCTCACTCTGGCCACCCAGACTCCCTGTGCTTTTAGGGAGGGTGTGTGGGGCCCTCTTTAGGGGGCAGAGCCCTTCCTGAAAAGGTGTTGATGGGCTCCTTTGGCTCTTCCTGGGCAGCACGCATCAGGCACCCCCCCACACACCCCAGCACTTAATAATCTCTAGCCGTGCTCACCCTTGCGGTGGGCCTGTCTTGATTACCTCTCCTTAGGCAGTTGCCAGCCCTCTGGTGGGCCTGTCTGAACCTGAGCATCTCGGAGGAAGGTCTGCCGCTTACCCACTGGCGAGGTCTCCAGGATCAGGTGCCTGCATTTCTCTGGAGAGGCTGCTTTCTCTTTGACAACCTAATGACATCTTGAAATGGTTGCTGACTTCCACTCCAGAGCAAGTGCCGCCGTGTTCTGCCGTGAAGGGAATGAAAGGCAGCGGCATTGTTTGGAGCTGAAGGCAGGCTCTGGCTGCTGAAAATTGATGGTGACTGCTGTAATTTGGCCCTATTACTTATTCATTAACTGTATGCAGGTGGTCAGCCAGCCGCCAAGACTTGCTCTTTGAAATTTCATTTTCTAGAGGGCTCCATCCCACCTGCATCGGGTGGCATTAATTTCATGTCTCCTTCCCACACGAAGCCTTGCATGGGGTGTTGGTGCTCAGTGCACAGGGATCAGTTCTGGACCTGAACTTGAGCTCATGCCCGGGCCCAGCTGCTGGCAGAGCAGGCCTGCTTGAGCCCATGTCTCTGAACACAGACCCCCCAGGAGGACAAGATCCTGTCCAGTGCGGGGACCTCTCTCTCCTATCAAAGCTGTCCCTTGCACCTGAAGGGAGAGAGTCTGGTATGGGGTGAGCTTTCTTTCCGTCCTCTCCTGGTCTGGTTCTTTTTATTCCGTCTTCCATGTGATGGAGCCTAGAATGAGCTGTACTTGCTGGACACCAGACTCCAGATGGGGTGGGGTGTAGAGCCTCCAAGTGGCCACTTCCTCTCCTGGCCATCTTGGCCGTTGGTGGGTTTAGAGCCACCCAGTAACCCTGCCTGCCAGCTTGGCAGGGCTAATGCAGATGTGAACCCTTCCAAGTCATGACCGCCAAGCCTTCTGTAGCTGTTTTAAAGCAGCAGTCTGGCGTGTATATCCCTCTGGGTGACATTTAAATGATTTTTACTATAATTAACCCCAAAATCTGAGAAAATAAGTACTATTCAAACTTAATTATCTCTGCCCTTTAAAAAAAAAAGAATGAAATGCACAGTGCAGACAAGATGCTTGCAGCTCTTCAGATTTTGTCTGTCAAATGGTTATTCCTGATGAGACCCAAGGCTGTGGCTAGGGAGGCACTTTGTGGCCCTTGAGGCCCAGCTTGCACTCCAGCTAGCCTGTGTCCTTGACCCCACTGAGGAGGGCAAGAACCACCTGAGCACAGGACACTAGGGAGGGGGCAGCTAGTGCTTGAGCCCATGTCTTGATTTGGGCAGAGCAGCAGGCTCCCATGGGCTGAGTGGCCCTTGTCCCACCTTGGCTCCCATGGCCACTTGCGTGGCTGTGACCACCATATGAGAAATGGCTAGGTGAGCACACAGCTCTGGGACCACGCACAGATCACAGCTTCCCTGTATTCACCTTCCCTTTGCTGCCACCTCTTCTAATTGTTGAGCCCTTGACTTTGGGTGCCCTCCCTGGAGACCTCCCCAGGCCTCTGGCCTCTTCACTGTGGCCTAACTAACAAAACTCATCAGACAGGAAGGGAAGGGAGACATTTCCCTGTGGCTTCCCTCAGCAAGATGGGAAAGCTGGGAGGTTTCAGGCCCTTCCCTCAGCTACACAGTGGCCAGGATACCCTCTGTAGGGGAGCCATGGGGGCTGGTCTCAAATCAGATCTTTGGTACTTCCTGTATCTGTTGGGAGTTTGTTTTCCACACCTGTAACAACTGGAGGTGATGAAGTGACACGGACCAGAGCTGAATTTGGGGATTTGCTGAGGCTCTAGGCACCTGTCTGCATGGACCTAGGGCAGTCTATGTGGATATGGTGGAGGATACCCAGAAAAGCATTCTGGTGATGACCCTGCCTCTTGCTTTTCTGGCTATTGCCTCTGTGCTATTTAAGGGTAAGGGTCTGCTCAGTGTTAAGAGTGTCACAGCTCAGCAGCTGGAAAGTATGCAAACTCCCTCTAAGCAGCCCTTCTGCTGGGAGTGCCAAAATCCAGGCAAGGTGTTTGTCATCTGTCTTTTCCCTGAGCTACTTGCAGCTGTGCTAATGGAGGTGTCAGACCTCAGCCACTTAACTTTTGAGTCCTGTCTCACGTGTAGAAGCTAATGTGACTGAATTGTACAAGTTTAATTAACAGTAGGAGCTTGATACCCAGTGATCACTTCAGAGAGGCAGAAAGAGAGAAAGCTCTAAGGGCACTGTGGGCCACAGTGAGTGGCTGATTCCAGAGGACTGAGTTCTTGGCCTAAGATGAGTTTTCTACCTGGTCCAGCCTGCTTCGTGTGGCTGCGAGCTCTCTGCTGCTGGTTCCACAGCCCAACTCTGTGTCCCAACTCCCAAAGTTGTCTTCCTCCCATCTTTCACCTGGGACTCCCCAGGAACCCTCTCATCTACATACCTCCCAAGAACCCAGGAAGCAGAATCTGAAAACCATCTGCTGTGCTTCCTCTGCGGCCCTGTGGGATGTGACACCTGCTGATGACAAATGAGACCACAGGCATTCTGGGGGTGGGGAGAGGATGGGGGTAGCTCCCCTTGTGATCATGTGGAGGCCAGGTGTGGGATTGCACAGAATGGTGTGTACATGCGTCATTGGACTTGGCTGGTGACAGTCTCTCTTCTCTTTAGCTGATGACAGCCTGTTCCCATACAGTCAGTGTGTTCTGCTGTATGTAACTTCTGTCACCAGTAGTGACATTGACTCATTCGCTGACTGGGAGCCCGGAAGTGGGGGTGGTGGCGTGCTGGTCCCTAGCTGGAGGTCTGCCCAGTATAGCTGTGACCCAGGGTCCCACCAACCTCATTCACTCTGTCTCTTTTCTCTGGCTAGTTTTTCAGGATTGATGAGTAAGCTTGAGTTTTTCTAATCACATTGAGTAATACTGATATTGACTTAGTTAAAATGTTAATTTGTTATCTTGCCTTTAAAAAGATTCCATTCTAAACTGGGAGGCAGTTTGTTTTATGCCCCAAAGAGTGGGACCCATTGGCTGCTGCCCTTGAACACTCTGGTGCAGAGGCAAGTGGTGGGTGTAGGGGGCATTGTCTGCATCCGCCAGGGGCACAGAAAAGTGGAAGCCAGCTGCTGTGAGGTTGTCAAGGGAAGCAGGAGTGAGTCAGTGGTCACTCTGTGTCCCAGTGTCCTTTGAGTTTGAGTCTGTGCTGGACAGACCCAACATGGTGCTAGGTGCCAGCTGTGATAGGGATGAGTGTGGGGCTGCAGGGCTTGTGTTTGGTGGATAGGATGGTGCCCATGCCAAGCCTTGACCTTGGCATTCCTTGTGCTTCCTTTCGAGGATCTATTCCAGGGAGCACTTCAAGAACAAATATGCTGTGGATGATGTCCAGTATACAGACGAGGTAAGTGACTGATACCTCCTCCCTCTGAACAACTCTGGGTTACCAAGAACTCTTCTGCTTCAGGACTTGCTCTCCTCCCACTGCCACAGCACGAAGACCCTGCCACTTGGCTGTCCACTCTGCGGGAGCACCCCTATTTAGAAAGAGCAGGCAGGAAACATACAACTCCGACCTCTCCAGTTCGAGGAAGCCAGTCTTGGCCTGGGCAGTGCCTCCGACTCAGGTGAAGCATCTGGTGACCTGGATTTTGGCCACTGAGATGCACCAGAAGAGGACATCTCTGAGAGTTGGCTTCCTACAGTGGGGACGCAGGTCTGATCAAAGTTACACCTGGGCTTGACCTGGGCCTCCCCATTGATCCTCACCAGCTGTAGGAGCCACTGTTAAAAGAGCCCAGGGCTGCGAAAGGCTGCTGGGGTCTGCTGAAGTTAGGGCAGGGCTCTAACACAGGTATGAGCCCAGCCAGGAGTCCCATAGTTTAAGTGAACAAAATGAGCAAGACCTCCCCAACACTGTAGCCATTGCCTAGCAGACAGAAGGCCCCTCTGCTGTGTCCCTGGGCACGGTCACATCCCCTATGTGCTTTGTAAGTCTGCTGGATGGAATGGGAAACAGACAGAAATCAGTGACAGTCACTGGAGGTCTAACCCAGACCTGACAGGACCAGCTGGATCTGTGGCCACATTTCCCCAGACATGACTCATACATGGACACATGCTAAGAGCTGGAGCTACAGTGTGGAAGTGGCCAGGGAAGGCCAAGCAGCTCCCCTCTTGCTCTGGGGCCAGACACAACCTGTGTCAGGGGATGACTTCACCAGGTAAGAAGCAGGTTCCCAGGATGCTGACCAGGTGCATAGCACTGTCAGGAACTGGTCTCTCTCCACTCACTGTTAGGACCCTACCTGGGCCTGCCTGCTTGGGAATGGACAGCTGTCCTCGACCCCACGAAGGCCAGCCTCAGCACCACCCTGCACATGGGCAGGCCCAGTCTTGTCTCTGGTTTTGCAGTTCTGGAATGCCACTTCCATTTCTCTTGACTGTTCCATTCTTCCTCTCAGCCTCCCCTAAACTCTAGGGACATGTGACATTATAGGGACCGGCTGAGCTCTGATCTGCACTCTGCCCTTTGTCGTCTCACATACGTCTCAAAGGCCTGGTTCTTTCCCCTCAATGTTCTTCTTGCAGTGCCTTTGCCCAGTCCTAGGGACATTCAGGGCATCAGAGGTGATTGAAACCTTGGATTCCACCCAGCAGCATGGGATCATCCAGCACAGGAAGGAACTGCATGGGTGACAGTCACTGAAGCGTAGCAGGACCTCATTAGGGTATCCCAGGAGCACCTCAGTGAAGAACTACTCATTTCCTCAAGCTTTGAAGGCCTGCTTCTGCAGCACCTTTTGCCCATTTGGATCATGGAGAGGGAGGCAGTTCTTATGGTGTAGGAACAGGGGTCTGTAGATGAGAAAGTATAATAGGGGCCTCCATAGGTCTTCTGGCTCTTCCTGCGTAGAACGAGTTAAAAACAAACTTTACTAGAGAGAGTCCCCTGGGAAGCAATTCAAGGACAGGGTAGAGAGAGAGAAACCAGATAAAGAAAGGCACCAAATGACCTTAGGACTTGCACCAAGAGACCGGAATAAGAACTGACAGGCAGGGCACAGAGAGAAAGCCAGGTACACAAATGATAAGCCACCCCTACCTCCAATAAAACATAGGAAAACCAAAGAGGAGGTCTAACTTTCAGAGAGTATGTACTCACACCTATGCACTAATATATACATACATATTCATATATTCTAGAGTCACTATATTATTTACTAAAGGGTCATTATAGAGTACAATCGATATCCATACTTCCTTTACTAACTCTAAGCTAGCCATGAATAAGGTATTCCCTTGCCACGCCAAAGATAAGGCCTTGAGAGATTGGTCAAGGACAAGTAAACAGATAAGCTGTATGTAGACCACCAATGAAATGATGTCAGGCAAAAGTGCCTGGAAACCACTCCAGCTATGGCAAATCCTGGGTGAGGGGAAAGGGCAACTCACCCACCCTATAAAAGCAGGCCCACACGTCCTCCATCTTTCTGGAGCCTCCTCCCCTGATTTTTTCTTATCAAGGTCGCTATCTTCTTTCTATCTTCTCCTTTCTCTCCTTTCCTTTTCCTCTTTACAAATAAAGTATCTTCCTTTCATTAAACTTGACTCCTCTAATTTGGGGGGGGGGCCGAGTTACAATCTCAGTGGGCTGCTTAGACAACAGAGCAGCAGTGCTCGTCCCCCAAATACAACATCTTCAGTTCCCTGACCAGAAACCAGATGTGGCAGTGTCATGTGATCTCAGAACCAAACTTTTGAGAGTGACGCATGATGTCTAAGAGTCTGTTAATACATAAATGACCTGTTATATTGGTCTTTGTGTACAGGATCTAAAACAGACTGAATATTTGTTTGTATGCTCTTGATGAGGTCATTTGCCACTTTATATTTCTAAGTCCTAGAGAGAAGGGGACCTGCCTATCCTTTATTCTAATTTTTTCCTGATCCTCTTCTTTGTCAAGTGCACTCCCACCCCATAAAGGGCATCTTACTATTACTGCCCTTGGAGACCTTCGCCTTTCATCCCTCTTTGCTCTAAAACCTGAAGGCAACAGCCAGGATGAGCCTTGTCTCAGGGACCTGGGCTGAGACCATCTATGGGCTGCAGCCTCCCCAGTCTGGCATTTTTGTCTTGATAACCGGGAGAAAATTCAACTCCATTTATACTGTGATTTGGGGGAATGTGGAAGAGAACTGGTCTCCAAATGCAGGACAGTAGAGGAAATCTTAGGCGTCAGAACAGGAAGTCCTTAATGATAGTATAGAATGACAGCCTCACAGACTAGCTGTTCCTGAATCTTTATTTATAAGGCAGAATTTTAAGTGAAGGCTTCAATAGAGTTCAAAGGACAGACTCTCTTTAGAGTTCCGGAGTGTCTACAGCGCCCATCATCATCAGTGTCAGCGTTGATCAGTTTGTTATTGTTATGACTGCCATTCTCGTCAGAAGCGAGGGCTCATGTTAACAGTGGGACAGGTACTTCACTTTGGGGTGGCATGGATCCCTTTCTCTTTCTACCCTGTCATGTGATGAACTGCAACGCCAGCCCCATTTACAGCTGAGGAGGTGGAGGCTGAGAAGTGAAGGCCCTTGTCCTTGGTCCCACAGCTGGGGGTGTAAGCCTTGGGTTGCAAGCCCAGGACCTCCACATCCAAAGGCTGTGCCCTCCAGCCCTACCCTTGCCCTGTCAGAAATGAGGGGCTGCTACAGGACACTTTGGTCAAGGTGACCCAGGATCTCAAGCATCTTTGATTTTTACCTGGTTCAAAATAGAGCTGCCCAAAAGGGCAAATTGTTAGGCAGTGCAGGGAGGCCGAGAGGCACCCAGGCCTATTCCATCATGGAAGGTGGCAGGGAAGGGATCCCTAGGCTGGTTCTGCACTGCTCAACCCCTGCTCAACCCCTGACTTTAGGCCGCCTTGGCCATTGGCAAATTGCAGACAGCAAGCAGTGCATGATTGTCTCCTCTGAAAAAAGGGCAGGAAGCCCCTCATCCTAGGCCACAGCTCCGTCACCTGATGCGACGTGTAATACAAACGTGCCTCTCTAGTTTCTCTCCTCTTCATAGAGGAAACTGGGTTGAACTGAGAATGGGGTGCTCAGGAGATCCTTGACAGGAGCCTGACGTTGCTGGGAAGCCCCCATGCAGGGACTGGTGTCTCTAACCAGCTGGGAGACAGCAGGGTAGAGGGTGTGTTTTCTGCACTTAGCTTCCACCTTGGCACTGAACAAATGATAGAAAGGACCAGAGTCACTGATTCGGAGGTGGGCAGGATGAAAGAGAAGCAACCACCACACCCCAGGGGTAGATGCTGCTTGCCTCCCAGCCTCAGTCTGGAAAAGCATCAGGGAGTGGTTGGGCCGAGGAGAGTCACCCGCCCTTCGAAGGGACTGCTGGATACTGCCCTTGTTCGAGAGTAGCTGCACATCCTTATTATTTGTGATGTTTCCATTTTAGAAACAAATTCTCAATTTTAAAAGCATTGCGGGCCACCAGTGTGCACTAATGTTTTAGGAGCCTGCCCTAAATGACTATTTGCAAGAGTTTCAGTGCCTGCAGGGCAGAGCTCCACCTTTTGGGACCCCGTGGGCTTTCTGGGCTACACCAGGAAAGGCCTGTCGATCCTCTGTGTGAAGAGTGCCCACAGGCTTGCACGGGGACTGGCTAGATGTGTGGTATCTGTAGGCAGCCTCTGCTTGTCCCCAGTGCAGGATCCCGGCCCACAGGGTGCTGATGAGTTTTGCTGGTGCCCCTCCACCACAACCCGCCAGAGAGGCCAGGCTGCCTGGGAGATCGATGCTGGCCGTGGCGTGTAGCAAGGCAGGGGTATTTAACAGCCCTGCTGGGGAGAGCTGATGGGTCCCCAGTGGCCACTGCTCCTTGGAAATGAGGCCCTGGGTTGACAGAACCGTACTGTCGTGTGTGCTGGGACCACATTTCAAGCTCACGACACACAGCTGTGCCGTGTTCTCTTAATTTTTGAGGCACAGCATCATGGTGTGCAAGGAGAGCGTAGTGCTAATGGGTCTCCGTGGGGAAGGGCCGATGGAGCTGTGGGCCGGGAGAGGCTTTGCAGCCGCGGAGGTAACCAGGGCCCATTCAGGCAGCTGTGATCAATAAAAGATGTTGCCCTGCCCAGGCTTGCAGACACACAGCCTGCTCTCGGCATTGGACCTCAGTTGTCTGAGCGTCAGGCAGCCGGCAAGGGCGGCTTTCTCTTCCATTATTCCTAACCAGCACGTCCAGAGAGTCATTGCGGAGAGAAAAACCATCAGCCCGCACATTTGTTATCCAGCTCCTCTCTCCCAAGGACAATAGCAGATACAATCCCCAAGTGCCTTCTCGCTCTCTGATTCTGCTGCTGTAATTGATGGAATGGTTGTGTGCTGATGAATGTAGACCCTTCACGTCAACGTAACAACACACCCAGGGCCTGACACGTGCAGCTCTGTTCCTTTTAATGAGCTTCCTCCTCCTCCAGGAGGGATTCAGCTGAGCCTTTCATTTGTGTGACACAAAGGCTGAGGGCCTCAGTCATTCTCAGAGCAGTTACTGAGTGACTGAGGGAGGGTCCAGGCAGACCGAGGCAGGTTGCTATATACAGTACTTGGGGGTCACTTGGCTGTGGGCATCATAAACCTTAACAGAGTGTATGGCTTTTGACCCAGCATAGCAGTTCAACTGAGTTACACTTGGTGTCTTTTTCTTTTTTAAAGTAGTAAATTTTTTAAGGATTTTTTTTTTCAGTACTGGGAATCAAACTCAGGGCCTTTGCACTGAGCTACATTCTTAGCCCTTTTTATTTTGAGACAGGGTCTCACAGACTTGCTCAGACTGGGCTCAAACTTGTGATTCTCTTGCCTCAGCCTCCCAAAGTGCTGGGATTTATAGGTATGTACTTACCAACCTTGGCTAAGGAATTGAATTTTAAGGAAATAAAGCCTTATATCCCAACATACTCATCACAGTATTATTTATAGCAGCTGATCATTAGAAATAATTTAGGTGCTCAATATAGGGATGAATAAATGAGTTATGGTGAGTCCTCTAAGAGAGCTGGTTCCACAGCCACAGGTTCCGGTGTGAGCTCTGCTGTTTCTTACCTGTGAACTTGCACAAGTTTTCTGACCCACAAACCTGTCTCCTCTGTGAGGTCTGGACATTGGGAGCAGCATCTTTGTGGGTGGTGTTAAGTGAGATGACGTGTGTAGGATGACTGGCGCAGGGCATAATCAAGGACTTACCAAGCATTATCATCCCCATCGGTGGTGACGGCTAAAAATTGTGTGTTTGAAGAATATTTAATGACAGGAAATAAGTGAAGCATGTAATTTCATATGATCCAAATGTCATTACAGATCTCTGTTTTTTTATGTGCAAAGCTCAAATGTCTTTGGGGACGGGATTGCAGGTGCATTTTATCTTTTCAGAATTTTCAGTATATTCCAGCTTTTCTCTGGGAGCATCTGAGTATTTAAAAAGCTGTATATCCACGTGTCAAAACTTATCAAAATGCCCACTTTAAACATGTGCGGGATGGGGTATGTTGGTGATAGCTCAGTCAGTCCGTTAACACCACAACACCTGCTTCTCAGTCTCCCCCTGTGTGGAGGGCGTCAGAGTGGCTGGGGCGGAGTGGGGGTGGGACGGGGCAGGGCTGCAGGGGCTCAGATCAAGCAGGACATGGAGTAGTTAAGATGCAAGGCACACTGAGGGCTGAGGGTCAGGAAAGATGAGATCACCCCCAGCAGGGTGGTCAGCACTCTTGGGACACTGATGTCACAGCTAATGTTGTCTGACGGATGCCTTCCTACCAGTAGGAGATTGATGACTGCAGGCGGTGGTAGAGGAGGGAGTGACTGAGGCTGCCTGGGGGGCTGAGTAAGTGATGGAGTAGTCGGGTCAGGGGGATGCATCCCAGGCAGAGGGGAGAGCCCTGCAGAGGTGTAGTGAGGTGAGCTCTTGTGATACTCACTGAAGACCCTGGGGGAGAAAGCAGCCATGGTGCTGCAGGGTCAGGGGGCCTGAGTAGAGCAGGGTGGAGGGCTGGAGAGCCCAGCATGGGATGGAGGCCGAAGAGTGGTGTTTAGAAAGGAAACTCCTTGCAGTCTAGGAGATGAATGGGAGGTAGGGAGGGGAGGCATCTGTTCCAGGGACCCTGTGCCTGAAGGTTTGGGCATGATGGCTCTTTTGGGAAGGAGTTGGCAGGTGGGCAGAAGTGCTGGCCTTGGCAGGTCGGCAGGTTTGGCTGTCTGGAGGTGGGGTCTGTGTGGTCCAGGCAGCCCCATGGTGGGGAGTGGCTGGTGTAGATTTGAAGCCCTCTACTGCTTGCTATTTGTGTAGATCTCAGAGGTCCTTCAAATTCTGTAAGTCTCAGTTTACTCCTCTGCAGGATGGAGACAATAGCACCACCTGTTTTAAGGACCTGGTTCATAAATGTGTGCCATCATTAAACAGTGGTATATATCATCATCACACTCCTTTGTGTGAGTTTTTCTAAAGTGTTTTTGAAAGAGAGTTTTTCTTTCTGACCTTTCAGATTGCCAGTGTCCTGACGTCACGGAACCCCTCTGTCCTCCTCACCTTGGTAAGTGGCTGTGTCATGGAGCCGGGCACAGAGAAGGAATTTTAGGGAGTGGCCTGCCTCTGCCAATGTTGGGACCACAGAAGAGGATTAAAAAGTAGGGGTGATGGTCATTGGTGATAAGTAGTGACACTTACTCTGTCCAAATGCTGATCCTGTCTTCAAGTCTCCCTGGGTTGCACTGTGTCCTGTCTCAAGGCCACGGTAGACAAGGCACCACCCTGCTCCTAGGATTAAAATCCAGGTAGATATAGTTGAGTCGGGCTGAGCTCATGGACTTTGTGGATATAGAATGTCAATTTCCTCGCACTCCACATCTCCTGTGTTGTTACTAGAATTTGGAAAAAAACTCACTCCATTGGCATCTGTCCTCAAGGCAGCAAAACTGTGGGGCACGGGTGAGGTGCAGAGTGGGCTCCTGGTGCCCTGGCAGGGCTTGGGGGGCCATGGGATGTCTCAGAGAGGAAGCATGCTTTTTTGTCTTTCTTTGACCTTGAGATTTCATATATAATACCTTTCTTCCTCCCAGAATCACCCTTTTCTCCTTTGTTAATTGATTTTTACAGGAATAGTTCTTAATGATTTTTTTTTTTAAGTTGGTTCCTTTATTCCACTCTGCTGTTTGGTGGCTAACATTGGAAGGTTACACTAGATGATTGTGGTCAAAGATGGCCCGGTGTTTTGTTTGGGTGCGCAGTTAGACATCGATCGAGCCAAAGTACTTGAGAAAGCAATGGCAACTTAAAATACTTTGTCTCTGTAGGGTGGCATGTTTTTCTTTGAACCTTTTGTTTTGTTTCTACTTCTGTTCATTTCTATATGGAGTCTCCTTAGTTAGGAAAAGGAGAGGGACATTAACAGCTTCACCAGAATCCTGCCTGATGTCAATCCCACATCCCTGGAACAGTGGGATTTGATTGTCATCCCTCTGAGTCTGTGGCATTAGTTCCAGGCCCCCTCCCCACCTGCAGATCTTAAAACTTGCAGATACCAAGTCCCTTAAATAAGATGGTATTTGGATATAACCTACAAGTACAATCTTGCTGTGCACTTTAAATCACCTCTGAATTACTCATACTATCTAATACAATGTAAATGTCATGTAAATAATTGTTATATGGTATCATTGAATACCAGAGAATGATAACAAGATTTTTAAAAAGTGGTCTGTTCAGTACAGATAAAATTTTTTTCCTAAGTATTTTCAAATACAGTGGGTTGAATCTGTGGGTGCAGAATGCGTCTATATAGAGGGCTGGCTATGTTCTTTTGGATCTCATGCTGGAGTGTGTGTGTGTATGTTTGTGTGTGTGTGTGTGTTACTAGAGGTTGAACCCAGAGCCTTCACACTGAGGTACATCCTCAGCTGTTCTCTTATTTTTTTATTTTGAGACAGGATCTTACTCAGTTGCCCAGACTAGCTTGAACATGTGATCTTTCTGCCTCGGCCTCCCAGGGTGCTAGGATTACAGGTCTGTGCCACAATGCCCTGCTGTCATCTGCTTTTCAAGCCATAGCCCAGACAAGAGCACCTGGCTTGGAGTTACCTGGCTGAAGGCTTGTTGGGCTGGGGACTGCAGCAGGGAAAGGTTTGCTGGACTGGGGTGTGTGCTCCCTCTTCTCACCTGTGCTGAGTCTGACTGGAAGAGGCAGGCCCCCCTCAGCAGGCTGTGGGGATACTGTGTGGCCCCATGTGGCTCTGTGTGTTCTTATGCCCCTTCTTTCTCCCCAGCGTGGTGTTAACACGGACAGCGGCAGCGTTTGCAGGGAGGCCTCCTTCGAGGGCATCAGCAAGTAAGTCCTGGGGCACCGGAGCATCTCCATCCTCCACACACTCATACCTTCGTCAGTGGGTCTTTCCCTGTCTCTACACAAGGTGTGAAGTCAGGGCTGGCGACACATGCCTGTAATCCCAGCATTCTGGGAGGCTGAGGCAGAAAGCTTGCAAGTTTGAGCCCAGCCTGGGAAATTTAGCTATTTAGGGAAACCCTGTCTTAAAATAAAAATAAATAAATAAAAAGGGCTGGGGGGAGTGACTCAATATGAAGGTCTTGTGTTCAATCTCCATACCGCCAACCCCTCAACCCCCTAAAAAAGATTTGATTGGGCATTTTGAGAAAATGCTTTAAAAACTAACTTGCCTAAAATCACCCCACCTTTTACTTGAAGGAAGGCACCTTCTCTGTCGTGTTCTGTAGTGGAAGTGCCCAGGGATCCCTGGCCACTCTGCAGGGGCCGGGGTGGCTGTTTTCTCTCTGACAGCAGCCTGGAGCTCTGTGGCTCTTGCAGGTGCCCCACCCTTGCCGTGAAGCCCCCTCCCCTGAGCCTTGGACACTGACCTCTCCCAGCTCTCAGCAGCTTCCTGTGTCCCCTGCTTCACTAGTCTCAGGTAGCATCCTCTTTACCTATCCTCACTCCCCAACTTTGCTTCGAGCTGAGCCCCCGAAACCTGCTCTAGAAGCAGCTCCTTTTCTGGGCTTCTCCAGGAAGGAGGGCCAGTATTGGACACAGAGTGAGCAGCAGATCTACCTCCTTGTCACTATCACTCATGTTCCCCAGGGAGTGCTGCCTGCCAGCTGTGTCTCCAGGCTGGCTGGTGACCAGCCCTGTGAGCCTGTATGGCTGGACTGACACCGCTGCAGATGCTCCCTCAAGGGGAGGTCCCTGCTCCTCGAGGCTGCTGAGCATAGACAGCAGGCAGATCCTGACCCTGGGCCCCCAGTGTCCCCTACACAGTCTTTGCAGCCACTGTGTCCCCTGTTGTCCTTTAGTGGACCAAGACAGTGATGGAGGAAGTGCCTTATAATTATGTATGAGCCTGAGCTGCAGGAGTCTGTGTGTATGTGCGATGTAGGGGTGATTAGAAGGATTATGAGCTCATGAATATGTATCACTTCCCCAACTATAAGAGATCGGGTAGGGGGAGTGGGTATCAGGTTTACTTCTTTTCATCACACAAATCTCTGCATCCTCTCGGGAGTTTGCCTAGAGTGGCCCTGCCTCCCACACCCAGCAGATTAGTCCAGTTCTTTGATATACTGACCGTGGAGCTGCTTTTCCCCCAGGCCCTGGGAGGGAGTATGGGCACAGCAGCCGCTGCCTGTCCAGAGATAGGCCTTTGCCTGTCCTCCCAGTTCTTCCAGGCGCCTGTATTCCAGCATCCTGCTCACCTTCCTCAGCTAACACCATGGACTGTCCGCAGTGTCCCTCTGGCCTCTGCCTGAATCTCTGCCTTGTGGGAAGGCTCCTGAGCTGGGAGGAGGTGGCCCCCTTTCCCAATGAGCTCTGTGATCCTGGTCCCTATGTAAAACATGCCTTGGGCTTGTTGCAAGGACTGCTGAAGATCGTGCTCACCCTGAACCTGCACGTAGCTGGTGTGCAGGAAACACTGGCTCACAGCAAATCCCAGTTGAATCCCAGTGCCCCATGGGCCTCAGTCTCCCAATCGGTGCAGTGGCCCAGGTAGATTCCTGCAGTGTTGATGACCAGATTCCTGGGTGACAGAGAGCTGCAGAGGATTTTGGCTCTGGGCCCTCCACTGCCCCCTCCAGAGGTCTGTGCTTTGCAGGTTGCTGATGTGGCAGGCATGGTCCCGGATGGGAGCTCAGGACATAGCCCCCAAGGCAGAGCTCTCCTGGCTTTCTGAGGTCTTGCTAAGAGATGCAGCTGGGTCCTCAGGCTGCCCCAGGGCCATTGTCATTGTCAGTGGAGAACAAAAGTGGTGGCCTCAACCCATTAGAAGGATCCCCTGCTGTGAACTCTGACTGCTCACCACCACCACCACCCCTTTTCTTTTTTTTTTTTTTTTTTTTTGCACTGAAGATTGAACCCAGGGCCTTATGCTTGGAGGCAAGCACTCCATTGCTAAGTTACATCCCAAGCCCTGCTTTTTGAGACAGGATCTCACTAAGTTGTCCAAGCTGTTCTCAAACTTTAATCTTCCTACCTTAGCCTCCCAAGTAGGTAGGATTACAGGCGTGCACCACTATGCCTGGTTTGACTTCTCTCTCCTTTAAGCATACCCCGGCTTCTGTCCCCTGTTGCTCCTGAGTCCATGAGAAGCCTATGCTCTGCAAACCACTGCCCTTCACCCAGTCAGCACTTAAGAGACCTTTTTTTTTAAAAGACAAGTTCTTGCTAAATTGCCCTGGTGCACGTTAGTTTGTGGTCTGGCTGCCTCAGCTTCTTGGTGCTGGGATTATAGGCGTATGCCTCTGGGCCCTGCTGTTGACATTTTTCAGACAGCCAAGACCGACTTAGTTTTGTA
>RJWM01000131.1:35171-291268 GCA_004363535.1 Dasyprocta punctata | reverse complement strand
AAAAAAAAAAAGACCACAGCTCCAGAAACAGTGGCAGAGGGATATCACTGAGCGGGACAGACAATTGAATAGAGAGGAAAAGTAGACAGTCAACAGCAGGAAAATAGCATGGCAGAGACGAGGCAGTGCAAGTTGGCCTTAACCATTGACATAGATGGCCTCAATTCACCAATAAAAAGAAGCACAGGCAGAGTGGATCAGGAGACAGGATCCATCAATATGCTTTATACAAGAAACACATTAAACTCAAAAAGGGGTTCATAGAGTGATAGTCAAAGGAGAGAGAACAATACTGCATGTGACAGGGAACCAGAAAGAAGTAGGAGTAGCTTGCCCATCAGCTACCTAGTGGACAAAGAAGATATAGTGTTTTTATCCAATGGAAAGCTACTCAGCTATAAAGAAAAATAACCTCAAGACTCTTGTAGGTAAGTGGATACAATTTAAGATCATGTTCATGGATTAAATGACTCAGAGCCACATGGGTGAACATCACGTTATCTCCCTAGCGCAAAAAAACTAAAGGAGCTAGTAAGATTCAAAATACACAATACATATTATAAAAATGAAAGGGGAGGACATGTCTAAAAAGGGTAGGCAGTGGCCATTGTTAATCTATATCATTGGGATTTGAGTCCTGTATTGCTTTCATTGAGCTATTTAGTTTGGTTTTATTCTATTTCAGTTTGCCTAATTTTATTATATTTGATGGCACAGACAGCTATTTCAAAGATAACAAAATACATTACGGTAGCCATTATTGATATCTGATCACCTTGTTTTGAAACCCTGTATTGCTTTCATTGTTTCGTTTTGAGTGATTTTATCCTATTTTGGTTTGTTTGATTGTATTATGACTAATGACATAGGCAACTGCTTAGAAGGTAACATGAGGCATTATAGTAATTAGTGTTGTTTTACTATGTATTGCTTCCATTGTTTTGTTTTTTATTAGTTTTATTCTGTACTATTTTGTTTGATTGTATTATGCCTGATGGTATGGGCAGTGATTTTGAAGATAACAAGAGGTATTATAAGGGGAAAGGAGGAAAGAAGGAAGGAAAAAGGAAAAAGACATAAATGTGTATATAGGTATACATAAAATAGTTAAAATGACTATACTACTAAATGCATTAGTTATTGAAAAAGAACAGTTAGTACTCATATGATTAGATCAATTTTACACTTCTGTATCTGTTAAGATAAACAAGCCCTTTGAAGGTAACAATATGAAATATTACAACCATTGTCAAATTCTAATCATCTCGTTTTGTAAACCTATAATGTTATTGTATTGGATTTGTTGTTATTGTTTATTTGTCTCTTTTGTTTTTTGTTTTTCTTTTCTGAGTCTTTTTTCTCTTAAATAAAATTTTTAAAAAAACAGAATGCTCAACATAGTGCTACAGAAAAATGAGAAATACCTAGAAAGATAAGGACACGGACTAATGTTTGTGAATGCTATCTCTTTTATACATTATTAGCAGCTTATAAAACAGTCACCAATGTCTGTAAATATGGTAATTTTGAACTGGATGCTGATTCTACCCAAATCAAAAGAAGTTTATATAACTATTATTACATGGGTTCACATTTCATAACTCTCTTTGGATATAGATTTCAGGAAAATCTCAAATCAAGTCATAATCTTTTAGGTTTTATGCTCCAAAAATCTGAGCATAGACTGCAATCCGTTTCACATTTGCATGAAATCTATATGGTGAGTATAGTTATTTGTTAAGATAAATGTTAGTCAATTGCAAAATATTCCAGGTATTATAGTCTTTGTTTTTTACTCCATCAATCATGGAACAAAAAGGTTTGAGTGGGGGCAATTTGTACCTTGGGCAAGGAGGGAAGAACAGTAGTGAAAAACCAAACATACCATGTTTAGAGTATCCTTTAAGGAAATAAAAGTAACACAGACTTTTGAAAAGTTATAAATGCCACAGGGTACTAAAAAATCAGTTATATAACATGAAGGGAGAAGAGACAAGGGAGTTGTTCATAAGGCAAAATCTTCCCCAAGCTCCACATAACAAACCAACCCACATAATACCCAAGAGGACTTTATTCTTTTACTGTGCCTTCTCTGAATGGGCGAAAGTATAAATCCAGTAAATGCATGTTGATAGGTTTGAGTCTGAGACAAACAATAACATTACAACCCTCAGATATATCAAGCAAATATGGAGCCAAAAACAACAAATTCTCCAATCATTTACAAAAGAACTGCATAGCAAATACCAATAGCATATTAAATTCTTGGACTAGTATTTGCTAAAATAACTTTAGAAAATAAAACTGCCTTAAATTTTTGAGATAAGTTTTTTTTTTAAAAGTATTTTTAGAAAAGTTGGAGATTGGACAACTGCTTTGATCTAGTACCCTATGTTAAAAGAATAATTCTTTCCAAAGGTATCAGATCCTAACAAAGTCCTACAATCTGTGAATATCACCAATGTGGGAAAAGTTTCTGCCCTTGTAATTCAGTTAATTATTTTGAGACAGGAAAACTATCTTTGATTATATGGATGGGCCCTAAATGTAGTCATAATATCCCTGAGAGGGAGAAGGTGTGGGAGATCAGACAGGAAAGAAAAGACTCAAGAATGTGACCACGGAGGCAAAGATTACCACTATTTGGCCACAAGTTAGGGAACCCCTGGTGTCACCAGAAGCAGGAAGAGAAAAAGAATAAATTCTCTTCATGAGCATCCACAAAGACAGGTGCCCTTATCCACACCTTAATTTCTATCCAGTGAAATTGATTTGAGGCTGCTGGCCTCAAGAAGGCTAACAGAATAACTCTCAGATGGGTAGTAACAGCAAGCTAATATGGATGCCTCAGGTGAGGGGAGAATGGAGACATTTCCCTTCACTTGCTTCGCTCACTCAGCAGACCTACACAATGTGCTTAGAGCCTTGGGTGCATAGCCTCTTAAAGAGCAGGGCTTTAACTGCTTTAACCACAGGCCCTGGAGCACAGGGAGTCTCCCGAGGACCCTCACACCAGAGGAAATTCTAACTTCTGTGAAATCAGAACAGCCAAGCCCACTGAGGAGCGAAGTGAGGAAGTGGGTAAGCGACTGCCTTTGCTTCAGTGCTAATTATTGCTGCCAGTGTGACCGGAAACATTTTGGTAGTACATTGGTTTGTGAGACTTACTGGTAAAGAGAAATCAGAAGCCAGTATAAAATGATAGGAAGGCCTTCGGGTAGGATACCCTCCTCTCAGGCCCGGTGTTCATCAGCAAAGTCACTTTGAGCAAGTTGCTAACCTACTTCACAACAGTGTCATAGGGCAGCTTTGCAATTAATTTGTGAATGCCCTTTAGCCCACAGAAAATTCATTCAGCCTGTGGAATTTCCATCTCCCAGAGCTCCTGATTTGCATACCATGCAACTATGCCAAGGAAGCAAGCATCTGTCTGCAGTAAATACACATGCAGAGTTCTCTTACAAACACAGATTCCCTGGAAGACCCAAGCAAAAATGAAAGGAGGGAAGAAGGAAACAATTACATTTATTTTGACTCCCTTGAATAAATCTTATTTAACTCCTTCTGTTTCTGCTGAGCAAATGGGTATATTGACAAGCATTCATTTCCTCAGACACTGAGACTGTGAGCAAAATGTGTTTGGGTCTTCAGGAAAGGGGCACTGCATAAATGAAGGAAACTATTATGTGAAAGAGACAGAGCCTTTATCTCTTGTCTTGATAAAGGACTAAGCACAAGGCCTATTCAATTTATAGATCAGATGCCAACTTGACACCTCTGGGAGCTGGGAGGGTCTCAGTCTCCTTCCTCCATTCTGCAGCAGTGCGTATAAAGAGGCTTGCACCGAGGACTAATGAAAGTTCACAAACTGCCCCGAAAAGGAAGTCTTTGTTTTGTTTTTTTTTTTTTTTTTTCTTGGTGGCACCAGGGATCGAAGTCACAGCCTCACACCTGCCAGACAGGCGCTTAAGTCACTGAGCCAAACTCCCAGCCCTAGCTTTTTTAAGGTAGGGTCGCACTGTGTAGCTTGCGCTCATGCTGTAGCCCAAACCGGCCTCAAACTCACAAGGCTCCACCTACCTCAGCCTCCGGAGTGCTGGGATTACAGGCGTGCACCACCATGCCCAGCAAGCAAGTCTTGATTTAAGTACTGAAAATTTGTATTGCTGGGAGGGGAATGACGAGAGAGTGGTGAGTTACAGAAAGTTATAATGAGACCTATAAATTGATCAGGTCTCAGGGAAAGACAAGAGATCAGATACTAGGACAAGGTAGAAGGTAGAAAAGGTTGCCACTCCCCCCCCCAAAAAAAAGACTTTTTCTCTACCTTGTTGGCTAGGGAATGCTCCTCAAGTCATAAAGGGAAGTTATAGCCATTAGGTAACAAAACAAGCATAATGCGAACTGGATTTCCTAACTTAACATATACTGAACTGTATTTGCATAGAAAAAGTAATTTGTCAGAATCCTGAAGAAAGTTTGAAAGTAATCAAATTGATTCCCAGGCACCTATATTCAAGTAAATGATTATTTCTTTTGTTTGTCCATTTCCTTGTGTTTTTAATCTTAATCCTCTAAACTTTAAATAGATGTAGTTCACAATAAAATTCATAATAGGTAAATATTTTAAAATTTACCTAAATTGACAGGAGTAATGATATAGTATTTTACTTTACTTTTGAATGTAGGTAATTCCCAAACCCATTCCATGGTTCTGAGAGCACTTGGGCTGAGAGCTGTCTCATAACAATCACATTGTTCTTTGTGATACAAAATAAAACAGAGAAGGGAAAGAGTGGTCAAGTTGGAATCTGCTCCAGAGTCCAAATGAAAGACAACACTTCCCCAGCTAAGTGTAAATAGATCTTGGATTACATGCCAGTTTGCCCCTGCTGTTTCTTTAAAAGTACTCAGTTACCTTACCTGTTCCAAGTGTAGAATTAAACCTTTTCGCCTATGTGAAACTACACCAGTTATTTCAATAAAGAAAATATAACACAAGGAATAGTTAACTGTGTGTCATGATACTAGAAACATTCAGGTATCACTGAAGTAATTACAGAAGAAAGTCATTACCTCCCCTAGGGCTGGGTCACAAGGAGAGTTGTTGGAAAGCTTCACTCTAAAACCGCATTTTCCAATATGGTAGACATTAGACATATGTGCATTTTAAGCACTTGAAATATGGCTACTGCACAGTGTAATGTGCTGAAAGAATAATATGTATACCAGATTTCAGAGACATAATATGAAAAAGAAGGTTAAAATATCTCATGAGTAATTTTTTATTGGTTACATGTTAAAATTACATTTATTTTGATATTTAGGATTAAATAATATTATATTTTGCTTTTCTTTTTTACTTGAAAAATGTGGCTACTAGAAATTTTTAAGCTTCATGTGATTGCATTTTATTTCTTTAGACACTTCTGGCTTAGTAGCTAAGAAGAAGGTCACCCTACAGTTTGGACACAGTCTTTTGAGGACCTTACCGGGTTTCGTGGTTGCTGTATCTGAAAGAGAATGATGAGGCTGTTTTTGGCAGTACAAAAATATGCAAGTTGGAAGCAATTGCTACTGAATCAACTCTGTGCCAGGTGAAGAAGGTTGCTGCAGTGGTGCTGATAGAAGCAACAGAAAACAAGGACAAAGTCTACTTTTTCTCCAGCCTTGCAGTCTTGTACCATATCCTCTGGTGGGCAGAGGTTAACAGGGTCCTGGCTCCAACAGAAATGATTTACAGTTTCCCTGTGTTAAATACACAAAGCAAAATAAAAGAAGCTGAATTTGATGTTAAGAGGCAAACAGTTAAATAATGAGTGCAGTAAGTATTCATCAAATCCAATGCATGGTTTTTGGTTTTAGGACATAAAAACAAACCACAATCACTGTCCTCATACAGCTTCCATTTCAGTGAGACAAAGCAAGCAATAAACAAATACAGAAACAAGACTATTTCTGAGTGCTACAGAAAACAGTAAATAAGGTCATGGGTTAAAAAGTAACAAAATAAGGGCAGCACGCACATAGCTACTAGAGAGCTAGGATACCCATGGTCACCCTGCACAGGTTTGATAGGCCCTAGGACGCTGCTGTGCTATCAAAGTGCCAACTGCTACTGCTCATCACACCAACAGCATCTCACTGAGACACACTCTCACAGCTACAGGGTTTGTGTTGTGCTCCCATATACAATACAAATATCAGTGGAGATAATACTGTTGCCTTGCTACCCAACTGGAAATTAGTTTTCTCATTGGATAAATGTTCATAGAAAGAAACTAGATTTAAGGTCACTTAGTTTTCTTCCAGAAAAATCATGAAATTTATAGCTTCCATCAATTTGTTGGATTTATCCTCTAACTCAGATTTTAAGCACAAAAATATCTGGCTCCTTCAAAGAAAAGAAGGCACTAAAATTTGGTTTCCTTTTGACTAGACATCATACAGATATACAGAACCTAGTAATTTCATAGCAACTCTTTGCTGTCGTTGGACAAGGATGGTGGTAGCAAAGCATGTTTTTGTGCAGTTCCTGGTTTCATGCATTCAGGGACAATATCTCCTATGAAACTATTTTAAGTTACCAAGTTAGCACCATAAATTATACTGGCAGATCAAGGTTTTGCATACACCTCTGCTTAATGGAGAGAAAATGAGTTTTCAAAAAGAATGTTTTACAACTATGTAATTTTTAATAATCAATTCTATTGGTTTCAAACTGCTATTGAGGAAAATGATAAGTGTATGTCATGAAAATATCAAATATAAAATAAAAAGAAGGTAATAAGGTGAAAGGATGAGATTGAACGTTGCTTTAGATAATGATACCTCTCTGAGGAAATGACATTTGAACTAAGATATGAAGGGCAGGAAGAGAAGGAAGAGAAACATTCCATGGCAGGAGGAATAAAACTGCAAAGTCCATGAAAACAGTGATGTGGAATTGTTGCTGGATCTTAACTTTCAGGGGGAAGATGATGAAAGATGTTTGGGATTAGATTTTGTAGGGTCCCTGCAAGTCATGCTAGGTAATGTGGATTCTAACTTAATTGCTATGGGAACCACTGTAGGATTTTAACCAGAAGAGTGGTATGATTTGATTTACATTTGTGAAAGGTCATCCTGGCTGCTGTGTAGAGGAAGATTCCAGAGGGACAAGAATGTGAGGGAGACCAGGATGTGAGTTCTACAGGCGAGGCAAAAAATGATGAACTCTTGAGTCCATGATCGAAGCAATGGAGATGGTAGCTAGTGGCTGTTTTCAAGATATGGGTTAGAAACTGTGCCAACAGTACCATTAGAGAATAAGGTAATTCATATAATTCACTTGGTAAAGTTTCCATATAGCTAATACTTAACTTTAAACACAGGATTCCTTTAATAAAGAACTTGTCTTCATGGAAACCGTTCAAAAATTAACAAAACATCCCTTGATCTTCTTACACAGAAAATTCCAACCCAATTTGTTAGCTGTTATTTTGACTCAGGAGCTTGCTCTCCGTTTTCGTCTGCCATCTGACATATTCTCTGTCAATTCTTGAGTTCCTCAAATCCAATTACTTTCACTCCATATGTTAAAGCTCTGCTTGTTTGGAGGCAAATCTTAATTAGGATGAAAAGATTATTTTCCATTTAATGCAATCCACACTGGCTATGCCATTTAGATAGAACTGCCTGCACCTGCCTGATGCAGGTCAGCACCTGCTGCCCTAGCCTGTCCATAAAGCCTGTGTTTACCAATGTCTTTGCCTAAACGAAATTACCTATGCTTCTGAGACACCGAACACTTAGCTGATATAACCCATAAAGTCAAAATGGATATAATCCACACTTTCGATGGTCAAATAACCAGTCAATTCAGAAAACGTCATCTTCATATTTTCATTCCTAATGTCCATTCTGCATCTATTTTTCAGTATTCTCCGTAAATTCATAAAGATGCTGGGTTTCAAGCAGAAAATAATTTACTTTCTATTCTTTTCCCTTTCTGAGTTTCAGTTGGAATTAGAAATAAAATTATCATTTACCAGTGGGACGAAACTAGAATTGGTGGCTTTCGACTAAGGACAATGGCTTTCTTAGTATGTCCTCCTGAACTGAACTCAATCCACCAAATTATAAACCTACCACCTTCAATAAAATAATGATGAAAATCAGAGTGGGGGAAAGAGCATATTAAAAGTGAAAAAGCAGAAATAGAAAATAACACTTGCACATTTGTAAAGTTGAACTCTCAAGAGGAGTAAAAGGGGAAGTCAGATTAACAAAAGATTGTATTTTACAAAGAGAAATAGTGGGATATGTTTACATACACACAGAAATGCTCCAGGATGGAGGGAGAGGTTGAAGAAGAAGGAAAATGTATAGAGGTCTGAAGACAGGGTGTTCTGAAGAGGCAGTGGATGGGATTCAGGGGACCATTAAAGAAATTGGCCTCCATAGTAGCATAGCAGTGAAGCGGGCAAATTAATTTTGGGTTTCTAGATTTAGTTGTGGGCAGATGGAGTTTTCATTCTGTGTTTTCTATTTTCTGAATGAAAAATGAATTCAGCTAAGAATGAGAGGGTAGGAGGTGTGAAAATTGAGAGTTTGAAATGAAAATCATGCTGGATAGGAAAGCAGAGTTACTGAGGAAACAATTTCTGAGTAATGCCGAAGGTCCATTTGAGGGGTTTGGTAATTTGTGAGACAAATCAGCTGAACTGTATAACATTCCCCAGCAATATTTCAAAGCATAGGGATAGCCAAGGAGAGCTGTGTGGCCTCAACTAAAATAGGTTATAGAAAGTCAAGGCAGAGGAAGAACAGAAGACTGAGGAGCACTGGAAATTTACAAGAGCACAGTTGTATTAACTTGATTAGCAATAATCTCTGAGCTCTTCGTGTATGTCAAGAACTAGTCAAATTGGTATAGGGGAATGATCTCAGACCTCCAAATGATATAGGGGAATGAAACACCCAACCTACTATATGTCCAGTGTGAGTTCGTGTTCCCTAAAATCAAAGAATGAATTTTAGGAACAATGGAGGGTAAGAGCAGAATATATTTATTGAGAGAAAGAAAGCATCTATCTGAGGACAGAAGGGGTCCCGAGTGGGTTGCCAAAGATTTTGTCATATTTAGAGACTCTTATAGAGTAAAACCATGATGGGGAAAAATGGGAACTCACAAGACAGACGGGCATAAGGTGGGACATAACCATGGTTAACCAATAAGATTAGTTGCTCAGGTAAAATTGATTCAATCAAGGACAAATGGGGAAGCGAGTCACATAGTAAGCTGGGATGCTTAACGCCAATGACTCTTCCCATAGCAGGCTGGGATGCTGACTCCTGACTTCCTCAGGGTGATAGAGAACTATTTAGACTATCAATCCTTAGGATACGGGTGCATTTGTTCTGCCTTCTGTCTTAATATCTGGCCCTCAGCAAGAGGTGTGTGTCTCTTCCAAGGTCACAAGACATTTGGTCCTCTGTGCCGGTTTCCTTGAGGGCCTAGCCCTGTCTGATTGCCTATAATATTTCTGTCTAACTCAGTTGCCTGTACCAAAATCTACCCAGTTAAGCAATAGGGATTTGTAGGTACTGGTTGCTGTCTAGGACTCCCTCAGAACTGGGTATAGATTTTTTCCTTTAATGCATTCTTCTTTTTTTCTTTTAATTCTTTTTGCTTAAAAAATGGTAATAAATATTTAATACTTATCTTATGTCAAGTACTATATTAGATATTTTTTAAAGACATTTTGGTGTAGCTCAGTGGTAGAGTGCCTATAGATTCCATCACTAGTAATGAAAAAATAAAAATAAAAATGTTATCTCATTGTTCCTTACATCAGTGCCATGAAGAAATCCCTATTATTATCCCCATATTCAGATGAGGAAAAAGTATATGAAAATGTTAGACAACTAAAACAGTTAACCATGTCATATTGAGAGCCCCAACTTTATAGATTCCTGCTGCTACAAGTTAAATGTGCTTTGCATTTGACTGGAGTGAATATTTTCTGTAAAATATTTTAAATTTCTCATTTCCACTTTAACATTTCCCATTTCCATTTTTAAATTTCCCATTTCCATTTTAACATTTCAACTAAAACCCCTACTCTTTTATTTGGTGATCCTTTTGAACAAAATAAGAACTTTAAATTTCCAAAAAAACGAATCAGTGAAATTATCATTTTAAATTTTCAAAATTTCTAAATACTACCTTCACAAGTAATAACTAAATTTCATGCCTACACAAGTAATGAATAAAATTCTGCAGAGCAATAACTACTGTAGTCTCCCTCTTTCTTAAATTTTCTTGTGAGTATAAATACTGAAGAAAATATTTATGCCTTACTTAACATTTTCTACTAAAGAGAAAAAAATTGAATTTCTGAATTTTAGCCTGGAAAATAAACAAAAGATTCCCTTCCCTAATTCTTTCTTTCCTTCCTTGCATGCTAATCTAACCAAGGTAATTAATTGATCTGCCTTAGAAAATGTCCAGTGACTACCAGATTCTATTCTGTGGACTGTTTTTTTCCATATGAGAAACTAGACTTAAAGATCATCCCTTTCTTTTCATGAAAAAAAATCACAAAATCAGTGAAGATTGGGAGAACTCAGGCTTTAAAGCAAGGGAGGAGATTACTGTATTGATATGGGCAGTTCCTCAGGAAGTGGGAGTCTTCTCTTTCTTCCTTCTTATCTAGAAAAACCACAGGATTCTAAAGCTAAACAATGCAAATTCCCTTTGACTACTAATATGTTTCAAATTAAGTTATATTTGAGTATGTTCACTATGCTTTCTGAAAAGACACACCAAGTTCAGATAAAACATAAGAAAATGTGTGATGCTTCCTGGACAGCAAAACTGATTAGTCACATATGATATTATAGCCTGGATTAGCAACAACTATTGTGTTGAGAACTCACTGAAGCCAGAGTCCTCAATTTGGTTACATATTAAAATCACTGGAGACATTTTGTTTGCTTCACCTTTTATTTTGAATTTATTTTAGATGCATGGAAATTTCTAAAAATAATACCAGGAATTCTTATTAATTCTTCACCTGTTTCCTGAATAGTAACCCTTTACATGACCAGACTACAATGATTAGAATCTGAATATTAACAATTCTAATAAATACTGATCCCATCAGTGTTTTGCTAATTTTTTTTATTTGGATTTGTTTTTAATTGATTTTTTCTTAGTTATAATCTATGGTAATTCCTTGGTGCTTCCTTGTCTTTCATACTCCTAAAAGGACTGATCAGTTATTTTCTAGAACTTAACTTGTTTTTTGACATTTTGTCATGATCATACTGAAGTAATGCATTTTTGTAAGAAGGCCATGGAAGTGGTGTGCTCTTCTCAATTTATCATATCCAGGGGTTCATGATACTGATACCTTAGTTCTACATAACATATTTGAACAATATGCTTGGTTAAGGTCAAATCCATGTGGCTTTTTAACAGTAAGGTTACTATTTTTCTCTGTGTTGTATACATTTCTTAGGGATAATACTTAGGAGCTATTCATCTTTCACTGCATACTTATATACATATTTCATTTTTCCTCAAACTTGTACCAACTAATTTTAACACCCATAAGTAGATCTTCTCTACAGCAATATTAACATAATATTTGTCTAATAGTGAATTTATATTTCTCTCTTTCTTTCCACCCAAGATTTTTTAAATTGTTGATATCTTGCTACTGCTACAGACCAATTAAGTGAAATTTTACTTAGGTATTGTCCTCAAAATAAAATTAATAAGTAGACATTCATATGTGCATTTAAATATGGAGAAGTTAATACTATAAATAGTATAATAACTTACAGTTTTAGCATTACCAGGTAGTGAAGACGAAAGGAAAACAAAACCTGAAGCTGCCTATGTCTAAAATTCATGCTCTTTCCCTGGTCACATCCTTCCTTGTTTGAAGTGCATCTGACCATGGGTGCTGGTAAAATATGCCACCACTTAAAGATTACTATCTGTTAGCTCCATATGAAAATTTGCCTAGGTCATTCCAGAGTTAAACACATATTTTCTCTGAACTTTTGATATCCACTTTTTTAAAGACTAAAGAATAGATACCAAATATACTACTTGTCTTCATCTGGAGAGTTATTCATCACGGAACCATGTATGGGTGAAAGAAAACATTATATCATATTCACATCAATCATTTATGTGTTTAGGGTAGTAGGGAAAGCTTTTTAAAGAAATATAATCCAAATGCCTTCTGGGAGAGTTTAATTCATCAGGCACTGAAATGTATGCATGCAGTGGTTCAGAGCAGGGTTTTGGAACCAGGCAGATCTGAGTTAAGAGTGCAGCAAACCACACAGTGACCTCAAACATGTTTTCGTAAAGTATTTAAGGCTCGGTTTCCTAATAGTTGCATGCAAATATTAATATAAATTATACAGATTTCTTAAGGATATTCAATGAGTTCCTAGCACAGAGGCACCAGCAATAAATACAAACTTACCAAAAAACTCCATTATAACCAAATTGCTCTCACCAGAGAAGAGATAAGTGCTTCTTAAGGAAACTTTTGGGGAAAGGTGAGAGAGGTAATTTTGGAGGATTGGGCCCTTTTAAAGAGGTCAGATGTTGTTGGCATTTTCAGTTTTGAAAGCAACAGAGAGGCATATAAGAGCTCCCAAGAGAGAGGGAGAAAGAGAAATGGAGGGTGTGAACTATCACCTTGACAGATCTCCCTGGGGAGGCCACCATCATACAGAGAGCTAGATAAGAGTGGACCAACTGAGCAGTTACTGCAGCTGCCAATCCATAATGCTGGGCTGCTAAAACATCAACTGAAAGGTAAAGATAAGAAAATTCTCCCCAAAATACCTCTCAAAAAGGGTATTATACATCCCATGTGAATAAAGAATTATATCTGTTTCAGTCACTTCTGTACAGTGGTACCTCAGTTTAAAAACTTAGTTCTTTCCATGATTCTGGTCACAAATCAAATTGGATGGGAATCCATTCAGTTTTTCCTATAAGGTCAGCACTGACTGTAACCACTGAATCTGATTCCATTCTCATCCAATTTGATTTGCGAACAGAATCACGGAAAGAATTAAGCTCATACGCTCAGATACAACTGTATTCCAAAAACACCACCTAGCATACAGTAACTATTAAATAAATAGTTTCTAAACAAATGAATGAATATGTTGAGAGAGTCAAAAGATCACATGAAGAAGCATTGCTCCATAGTAAACAGGGCATGCTGTGTTACCTACAGATTTTCTTTCAGAGAGGGTAAACAAATTAGGGGCGAAGGTAGATTTCTTTCAGGAATATTACGAGTGATTGAAGAGCAGAAATAATGTTTAAATTTAAAAATATTTACTAGGGTAAAAGATAGGTTGACAATAATTTCCCTCAAAATACTATTCCTTGCTGTGCAAACACACCGTTGTTCTTCATACTTTCTGAAGCAGTTCTAGAAGTCCTTTGCGTGAATGTTTTTACAAGGTATGATCAAAAATTTTGTGAATCCTGCTGCCAAGTGCCAACCAGCAATGCAGCAGTACATAAAGCACCATGGTGTTCCTCATCCACCTCATCATGAAATCTGGCACTGCGTGATACCTGGCTCTTCCCAAAGTCCAAATAACCATGACAGGTAAACGTTCTGAGTGGACTCAGGGCGTTAAGGTAGCTGCACTAGCACAACTGAAGAGACAAAGAAAAAAGCTTGCAGAATTGCTTCAGAAAGTGGTAAGAACAAAGGGATAACTGTGTTTACAGTATTTTGAGGGAGATTAATTCCAATGTGTCTTTTAGGTTAATATTTCAGAAACTTAAACACGTGCTGTATTTTTTAATCACACCGCATATAAAGAAAGTCTGGGTGTACTGACCAGCTGTTACTCTTCTCCTCCTCTTCCTCATTACGTATTTTGTGTAGCCTATAACTACTTGTTGAACAGATAAAAAATAATGATTTTTTAAAAGAACAAAATTATAAATATACGCAGGGCATCAAAAGATCTGTTAGACCATGCCTGCTTTATCAACTGTGAAAATGTAAAGTAAGTTACCTGTGAAAGACTGGAAGTTGCTTTTGTTTTTTATTCATGATTAATAAGAGAAACCTGGGAAATGTACCTAGCTGAAGAATTGTATTTTCCAAGCACATTTGTATATAGAGATGCTCACTGAGATGTAAGTCCTTAAGGGAAATTCTTCAGTCCTTTGTTCTTTGTATGCCTTCCTACAATGAAGACAATTTACCTAGAGACCCAAAAGTCATTTTGTGATTTTGAGAACTACAGAACAGTAAGACTTGAGGAGACTAGGTCTCTAATGATTTTCTAGTGCTCTGGAGTTTCTTTCTCCAGACTGAAACTGTGTAGCAGAAAAACAAATTTCATCTCGTCAAAGTCAGGTAAGTGACCAAAGCAATGCTATATCTGTGCTATGTCCCAGTAGATGAAGAGTGTGTATGTGTTTGTGTGTGCATGTGTGTGTGTGTGTGTGTGTGTGTGTGTGTTTGAGTCAGTAGAAGATAATTACGCATCCTTTAGAGAAAGAAGGAAAGTGTAAATTTTAATTGACAGTTTTAGTAATTATTGACAAGGCAGGAGAAAATACGAAACACAGTTTAAAGAAATATTTATTATGAGAGCACTATCATTCACTGCAAGGTTCAGTAACAGAGCTTGTAGAACAGTGCATGTTTTTTTCAATAATTGGCACATTTTCAGCATTGAAAAAAATCATAAATCATTCAGTCCAATTACTCATCTTATCTTCAACTCATCTCTAGAATATTTAGGTAAGAATTCATCTAGTTTGTGCTCTGCTACAAGAAGTGATGAATAACTCTCTCCTACCCACATCAGCCCATTTTTATTCTTGGGCAGTTTTTAAAGTTAGAATATTGTTTCTTACATTAAGGCGAAATATGCTTTTTTCCACTGTTCATCCACTCATTCTGGTTCTGATCTCTAGAACAATATCCAGGATGTCCTATCGCTGTTCAAAAAGATGAACTACTCTTGCCATCCTCCTCTGGAGACAACTGCCTTTCCAGACATTAATGCTATGAAATCATTCTGAATGTGTGGAAACCTACTCCAGAATCTGAGGAATATGTATCACTATACCTACTTGTTCCTTTCTTTGCTATTGCATATATATATTGAAAGGATATGTCCAAGTCCTCCACAATTATATAATGACTTCATTTTATCAAAAATTATCTCTTTGTTACTCAAGTACAGGTACAAGATAATTATTCCCAGTTGTTTTCAATCATTCTGGGAGATACATTTTGAGACAAAGCAAGTAAAGGCGTGGAAAAATGTGGTATTATTAGATGAATGAAAGCTCTATTTTATATTCTCCCTTATTTTTTATTTTTCTCCATTTCATATATGTATTCTATTTGTTTAACTTGTATAATAAAAATCAGAAGTAAGTCATTTATTTCTTATATGGAGTCAAATTGAGTACCTCTTCACAATAATATTATATCTTTTCTTTTGCCTTTTGTTCACATGCCAGTGATCTCCAGTGAATCCTTCTCTTAGGATTTTGGATTTCTGAGCAGGCATAAATTGATATTGACACAAAATACTATTGTGATTTTCTCCATGAGATAAAATCTGTTCCTTCTGAATTGGAGCTCTTCTCCCATTACCATATTTCAAACATACTCTACTCAGGAAGCTTTGGTAACACCAATGAGATATTCACCATCTGTGTTATGATATCTAATTCACTTGGTTACCTGCTAAAATCAAATATATTGAGCCCACAGGATGTGATAATAACCAAAATAAATGTAACCTAGGATTGTTATTTTTAAAATGGAAAAAATGAAATAGAAACTAGCAAGGGCATTGTAACTTTAATCTGGAACTAATCACTGGGTTTGACACATAAGGGCAGACAGCCTATAAGAAACTTACACCTCTTTTCTCTGCTTCTACAAACCAGTGTTATGTCAAAGAGGTAAGATGAAAATGGTCAGGAGCTGCAGTTACCCCAAACCAGGACAGTAGAAGTAATTTTTCAAGCTAGATTTTTAAGAGTACAAAGCCTGGTTCACAGTTTAGGAGGAACATAGTTTTTCATTCACGGTCTGTCTTCCAACCAACCTATTCTATTACCAATATCAAGAAGGTACAGAGATAAAATATAGTTTAAACTTCAAATCCCTCAAACCAGGCTGTTAGGGAGGGTAGAGGCCAGATGCTGACATGCTGGATAAAAAGGAAGCTGACAATGACCGCAGTGGGGATATCAGTTTTTCACCTGATAAGTACGAATTGGCATGAGATCAGCAGAAGATGAGAGGTGGGTTATTTGAGGTTTGTGCTGCTCAAGTTAGAGGCATGTGCTTGCAGTGGGTTAGCAAAGTAGTGAGCAAGGCAAGGCATATTCAAAACTGAGATAAAGCCTCTATTAGCACTGGTACTCATTTCTTCTCTGTTAAATGCTACAAGAGATTGTTTGGAATCATGCACCCTAAAGAAAACTCTTTTCTCTGATCCCAGAAATTTCAAGCCTGAGGTGCAGGCAAAAAAGAAAATGAATTTGGTCTATAAGTTTACATTGGTCCTTCTCTGCCTTTTACTTCAACATGTATCTACTTTTCCTTTTTATATAAAAGAATGAAATGTTAGCAAGTTATGGTCTTGAATTACCGTTCTTACGTTATATGATAAATAATTGCTTGAATGATAATGCTGTAGTATGGGAGATAATTTATCTTTCATTTGCTTTATGGATTGGTGTTGACATTTACATGCAAGGTTCCTGCAGAATAGGAGAGGAGATAGGACATGCGTAAGTGCATAATATGCAATCTGTACAGTGCGCTGTACCTTACAAGAGATACAGATAAAAAGGAAAGAGACTCAGAATAAAAAGAGATTAATTCTGAACTCAAGAACACCATGAGCAAGGTGGCTAAAAGCAAAACTACAGGATTTGAACTTGAGCACAGTAAGCACTGATCTCAGTTTTACTGCCCACCCCTAGTCACATCATTTCACTGTGCATTAGTTTCTTCAACCATTAAATGAGATGGGAAAACAGATTCTTGCCCAAAGTACTCATATCCTCTGGAGATGACTTTTAGATGAACACATCAACAGACAGATCCCAAACCAAGCAAAAACACCGTATTGTTCATGGAAAACTTCACAGCACTCAGAATAGAGCAGAAGTGGCATTGCTTTCCATTGCTGCCAGCCTCTACACTTCGCACTCTTTAGGACAGCCTTACACACTGAGACGGTATCAGCGGACCCTAGCACTGCACCTACATCCTCACAGGTAGCCTGTATTAAAAGAAGGTTAATTTCTGATAGCAAACTGCCAAATAACCTGTCACACCTAATTATTTTTCTTCACACATGTCCTTTTATTTTCCCAAAGACATTAAAAAAGCATAAAAATATCTCTAGAGTTATGGGACAGCTGATCTTTCAATGTTACTTTGTGGCTTAATAAAAAGAAAAACAAAAACTTTGATATCCTAAAGAGCTGGTCTCCCAGCCCCTCTCTCAAGAAACACGATGCAAAGCTATAATAATGATACAAACTCATGGGCAAATGCTTTGTCCCTATAAACATGAATTAGTAAATTGATCCTCTTCACCCATAGTTTTAATGTATTGAGAAATAAAATTTGAGAAGTTTATGAAAACAATTAAATAAGCACAAGTAAAAGATATTAATACAGTATAGGTAGTAAAACTGTATGAAATAAACCAAAATGCAGAGAAGGTGATAGAATAACTATGGCAATACATTAACTACATTCCTAAGACGATTATTTCTATTACAGTTCATATTTCAAAAACTGCCATAAAATAACAAGTCTATTGCCAAAATTGATAAGAAAAATATTTTCTCACAGAAATTCCTGTCCATATGTTAGTCCTATAATATTGTAGATATAGAAGGGTCACCTGAAATAATAGCATATCTGAAAATAAAATGGAGAATTTAAAGGAAAAATCCTAACAACAATAAAATATATCATCCAAAATGTTTTTATTTGGTTTTGTTTGTTTGGTTTTTTTTTTGTTTTGTTTTGAGAGAGGGTCTCCATAAGCTGTCCAGCCTAGAACTTGGGAACTCAAGTGATTCACCTGCCTCCACCTCCAAAGTAGCTAAAACTATAGGCACATACCACCAAACCAGGCCTATTTTTGCAAAAAGTACCGTGCTTCTAAGCAATCACAAAAGTGCATGCAATATTATATTATGTAAATTTTTATTGCAATCTTTATTTTTCTACCACCACCTACACATGAATTTCTAGCATTCTCCTTCTGTGGTTACCTGTATTAATTAAGTCCCCTCCCCACCCCCATGCCTCGCATCTTTCTTTCCACTGACGACAAAGTGAATCACCTAACCTGTCTCAGCTCAGACTAAATAAAGACAAGATCTTAGGCATCTTATGAGAGAATTTTCAAATCTAGTAAGAGAGATCACATTTGGACAATTTAAAAGAAAAATAATACTCAGGCAGGATTTAAACCATTGTTGAAAGCTTTTATAGAACGCAAAGGACAGAGGGAAACCTGGGTTATATCATGGCATAGTGGTCACCTACAGGTCTTACTTTAAGATGTAAGGAGCTTGAAAACCATCTTCATGAGAAAAAAAAAACTGAACAACCCAAAACCCAAAAATGGTGAAAATCAACAACTCTGCTTAAATGCATCAGAGATTGTCACAGGACCAACTACCATCCCCAAAACTTGTGTGATAGGCAGATACAGGGCATCACAGCTAGCTTGGAACAGAAATCTCAGCAAAAGACCTCATTGGTTAGGAATAATTAAAGGTAGTTGAGTAATTGTTCACAAGTGATATAGACAAACTTTTGGAAACCCAGCCTTGAAGCTTCCTCCACATCTTTGGAGCTCCAGCAGGTTCTTACTGAGAAATATCTCAGGCTTCCAGCATAGTGAGGGAGAAAATAACCATTCTGAAAAATGTTCAAAGCATTCTATTCTCCTTAATTAAGGCTTCCCTGAAGATAAACTATTACATGAAAGCCTAACTGACTTGGGTTTGACCAGAATAACAGACCAAGAAGAATGAAAATTCTCAACTCTAGCTCCCTCTCGCCTTCCTCTCATCTAAGGGCAGAAAAACAAAAGATAACAAAATTGAGGAATACATGTGAAGCCTGCAGCCAAGGGGTACAGGCTTGCTAAAGGCTTATGCATAACCACAGCACTACAAGATGATTCTTCACCCTTACACACATCTCACTATTACACCAATGACCCTCCTGAATAATAGCAACTGATCACAGCTTTAAAAAGCTAAAGTCTGAGCCTTGCTTACAAGGAAGGGTTTATGGAAACCCAAAACACAAAAGATAGACAAGAATGCCAGAAGATGATTTAGCCTCTGGTTTCTATAGCTATAGCAAACTGTCAATATGATCTAAATGTT
The DNA here is from genome assembly GCA_004363535.1 of Dasyprocta punctata. Classification (NCBI taxonomy): domain Eukaryota; kingdom Metazoa; phylum Chordata; class Mammalia; order Rodentia; family Dasyproctidae; genus Dasyprocta; species Dasyprocta punctata. Next base: position 271,815 of record RJWM01000131.1, on the reverse strand, counting down.
AGATAAATATAAAAATGCACACAAATACTCTAATGAGTTCAGTTCCTCTGACTTGAAAGATACAACATTTAACTTTAAACAACACACACACACAAAAAAAAAACCTGTGAAGTATATTAGAAAAAAAAAGTAGTCTGAAGAGAAAAGACAAGTATCAGAGCCAGATTCAGAGATAGCAAATATTTCAGAATTAGCAGAATTGCAGATTAGCTATGAAACTCTAGTGGAAATAGAGGACAAGAGGTAAGCATGGATGGGTAATGTAAGAAAAGCAAAGGAGATTCTTAAGAATGAAGAAGCGCCTATAATAAAAGGCATGATAACAGAATTGGTGAGTGGCTTTGATGGGCTAATATATAGGCTGGACAGAGCCAAGGAAGGAAGGAATTGATGATATTGAGGATGAGTTAAGAGAACTTCCCACACTGAAAAGCAAAATTTACTATTTAAAAAACTGATGAAAAAAGGGGGGAAATATTCAAGAATTGAAGGACAAATACAAGAGAGTAAATAATTAATAGGCATGTTGAAATAGAATATAGAGAAAAATGAGGAGAAGCAATATTTGAAGTACTAATGCCAAGAATTTTCAGTTGATATGGATATGCTATAAGAACACAAAAGGAAATAAGAAAACATTTCAACTGCCAAAGCAACAAGGTTCACGCAGATGTAGAAAGCCTTACTGTCTCATCACCAACTCTACCCCACATAATCTAGCAGTCACTATTCCTATAGATCATTTTTATATTGTCAGTGGATGTGATCTCTTTTTTGACTATTTTCTTTCTTTCTCTGTCTCATGTCCATTGTTTACACAACTCTACCACCTCATGCTTTCTGCTGTTTCTTTGTATTTCAGGTTTGGTAAATTGAGTCTGTTCCTGTCTCTTAGCTTATATTCTGCTCAGCAAAAGATAATGTAAGTGGGTCATTCACACCTCAGTATAAGCATATCTACTGGACAGAATTCATTCATTAAACCACCTGATAGTCTAATGGCCAATTTATAAGATGACTCTGTTTGGCTCAAGTGCCAATTCCTAGTGCAGTCATCTTTGATTTAAACAACAGGTCATGTGATAGAAGGACTAAAGGACAGGAAGTTACTTAATGTTTGAGAGGGACTATTGACTCAGTTGGTCTCTGAGTGTGTTATGAATTTATATGAATTCTTACATAGTGGACAGCACGTTTCAAAACATAAGCTTACTTTGTGTCAACTTTAGAGGTCTAGAAGCTTAACTAAGTAACCTAGTAGTTCTACATGGTAGTGCTTAGAGGACATGCCCTTACCACTCTATGATGTTGTTTATTTGTCAACTTGAGAAGTTTAGAAATTTAACTATGTGCCTCAGCATCGGTGCCAGGGTTCTCACTTTGCAAACATCCTGAGCCTGTGCAAGAGAAGGACATGGAGATGGTGTGAATGTTACACCCACCCGAGGGCAGGTAGCCTGCTTGCAATATAAGGGAGAAAAAGATGCTTGCTCCCCACCCCCACCAATTTTTTTCTCTGGCTGTTTCTGCTGTCTTTTACTACCCTGAACTATTGTCCCTCACATTATCACGCTGCCTTGTGGCAAGTAACCCTCCACAAACTGTGAGCTAAATAAACCCTTCCTTCCTTAATTTGGGATGTTGGGTATTTTATCTCAGCAACGAGAGAAAAGTAATCAACACACTTACCTTTCTGCCTCCCAAATAGTAACTTTGAGCCAGTAGCAGATATAGATCTTTTCCTTGAGTCCCTTTTCTGGCTGATAGATACTGTAAATGAAATTGTATTACATAACTCCCATCAATGGCGTGTGCCATTGGGAGTGGAAACCCAACGGAGAGTGATGCCACCAATGAAGGACAGGAAATGTGCGATTAACACTACTAATGACATCCCCACGGGAAACCATAAGAGTTATCAGAACAAAGTCCAGGCTTTTCAGAGTACCCATCATGACCACCCTGGGGAAGATAATTTACAAAAAGAGTAAAAACATATTGATCTGACATCCCTAAGAGGAGCCGTGCACATCTTTGATGATATCTTGAGTTTTATTTCACTGTGTCACCTGACCAAAACACATGTGACTAGATAAAGCAGAAACAAAAAGATAGGTTAGAACTTACGTGTGTGTGTGATGGGGAGTGGGGGGAGATTTTTCCCTCAAGAGCACAACATATTTAAAGAAATGTATTTTTCATCTACTTGATTTCAATGCAGTTTGTTAATTTTCTGAAGCAGATAAAATCAATTCAGGAAGAAAGCACAGTGTTCTATTAGTGATTACTTTTCACTTGGATTCAAGTTAAATATGAATGTCCTTCCTCTTTACCAGTTTTCAATGCATCATATTAAGGTGAGTTCTCTGTACACATGTAACACACAGCTGTGAGGGGGAAGCACCAGAGTACCTGCATCATTCTTTGTAGTCCTCAACTATGTTTGATCTTCATGGGAACTTTTCTTAATGAAAGAATGCAATGCTTTGGCCTATCTCTGTGCAGGGGACTATGTACAAAGGAGGGCCGTAAGATATAAGATAAGGAAATTACCCTCATTTAACTCTCTCTCTGGCCTCAGAATGAGAAGAGGTGCTCCCAGGAATCACATTTTTTCTATTATCCTTGTATTCTATGTATACTCTTTCTTGGCAAGAAATACAGTGATATGTTCTGCTTCCTGCTAGAAAGTGGTGTTTAAGAAAAAGGCACAAAGTTCACAGTTTGCCAGTTTTTTCTTGGCCCCTACACTGATGCCACATTGCTAGGAATCCTATATTTCATCTTCGTCTATTCCTTAGGATAGATTTCTAGAGTGTAAGAGGCAAACAATGTCCCCATAATAACTTTGTCTTTAAAAAAAATAAAAAGCCTGTCACTACTGTCATTGTTCAATTTGCAAAAATCAAGAAATACACTCACCAGTGTATTTGGAGCACATCAAAACTCAAATGACTTTTGTTCATCTACCTGGGAATTTAAAGCAATCGGATACTCTTACCATTTTAAAGATGAGAAAACAAAGTCATAGGCAGTTAGATGACTTATCCAAACTAAGAAATAAAAACTTTAAAAGTAAGATTATGCTTTTTAAAAGTAAAATTTCATGATTATCAGCCAAATTATCTCACATTTGCACACACCACTTACAAATGTTATCTTCCTTTAGGAGATTGGGTTAGAGATAGGGGTAGGAATACGGATAGGGATAGAGATAGAGATAGAGACAGAGATAGAGATAGAGAGGGTAGAGATAGAGACCATAGAGACAGAGATGGAGATAGCGATAGACACCGATCAATAGGGAGATACCACGTAACAAAATGCCAATGTTTGCTTTTATCTTAATTACATAAAATTTGTGACTTTATCTTGTCATAACTGAAAACATTTAAAACTTTTATTTTTCATGTATTTATTTTTACTTTTCATATATTCTTCACAGATATATGTAATATGCCCCTTAAATTTTAAAAAATAATTGACGAGACTTTCTTGATTCCCTGTCTGAGAGTCTCCGCTCAGAGTTTGCAGTAAGGAACGTGGCAGGAGGACTGACTTCCCCATACTGGAGAGCAAAGCAAGACCTGCACTGAAGCTTGATGTTCGTGCTGTGGAATAGTTTTTCTGAAGAGGCTTGAATTCTGTATTCAAACAGAGGTCAGCAAATAAATCCAGAATGTCTGAGTGTTTGATTTCTTTCTTTTTTTTTTTTTTTTTTTTTTTCATTTTTAAAGATGAGCTGCTCTGATGCTTGGAGGTTTTCATTTCCCAGATCCAACACAGAGTAGTCACACATGCAAACACGGACACTTCGCCGGCAGTCTCAATATAAATTAATTATTTCTGGCTGCCAGGAACCACAAAAGGGCTATGTTGTTTCTGTGATAAACCCCAACTCTCCCTCACTCAGAGACAAAAGAAACACACACAGAAAGGCTACAGCCTCAAACCATAGTTACTTCACCTTACATAGAATTTTTGAATGAAGTCCTTTCATTTTCTTTTCTATATTAAAACATTAAAAATCTAAAAAAGAAATTCAAATCTTGTTTTTCTTCGTTAGTGTATCACAAACTGCTAATTAGAGAAGATTTCTTTTACTAAATGATTTAGTTCTCTTGTCTGTTTTAACACTTGAAAGGGTTACAGCTTCAGGAAAAGAAGAAAGAGCCTTAATTATAGAATGAATTATTGAATATTCAGCTCTAATTGATGTTGCCCCATGCCATTATTTTGCATGTTAAGAGATGTTTTATGTGATTCTGTTATCAGAATAACTAGAGAGAGACATTGACTATGGAGCCTAAAAAGAGGGGAGGGCTTTGGCTTGATCACATTCAGCCATTTAAGTTCAAGAATCATCTGAAGCATGGTTTCCATGACAACAAGTCGCTAATTGCGAACATAAAATAAGTAAAAAAAAAAAAAAAACATCAACTTTCCCTGGATTTGGCAGTTATAGGGATGATGTCTTTTTTTTTTTTTTTTTTAAATACTGAAATGGCGCTTTTCCTTAGGAAATCCCTCCAGCCACTTTTTTGAAATCAAGAAGCTTCTGTATTGCAGGGTTAATTCTGGTCTGGCACAGGTGTCAGCTTCCAGCTGTCCGGGTCTGTCAGGCTCTGACTGCCAACACCCAGCTTCTGTTAGAGATAAGCAGAACTGGTGATAATAAAGAGTGAAGAATTTTTTGCATCTCTGAGCTACAGAATAGCAAAGAGTGCTGCTGAGGCAGATGAATGAACCAAAGAAATGCTACAAAATCCTGGATTTGATCATCATTTAGAGACAGGGGGAAAAACAAATCAAAAGAAAAAGGTAAGTTAAAACCTCAAATCAACCACTTTCCCCCAGGTTAGTTAACCATGTCCACTCACTAGCAAAGGTTTTTGGTTTCTCAGCCTGGCAGATTGAAAAAAGTGAACCCTTTGAGATTTAGAAACCTGTTCAATGACACAATGGCACCATTCAAAATGCACCACTTTATGAACTGCAGCGTATCATTTACACAAATTGCTTCGGCCTGAGTTACCTTTCACCAGTCCTCTATGTCTGCTCACTGGGTCACTAGGAGTGAGGAAGAACATTTTGATAAATTCTGTTTCCATGACGATGAATTAACCAGTGAAAAGGGGGAGGTGTTGAAAGATCTGCATTCTGTAGAATACTCTCAAATGTTTTCCTGTTTTCATTTTTAGCCATTTAGTTCTCATGGCTCCATTCCAGGACTCTTTAATTTGCCAGTAGCTGTTTTTCCTACACAGATTACAGGAGTAATTCATCAGTGAATGTTTCACTCAGTGGTCCCATCTAATATAAGGAAACATAAAAATGAATTTTTTTCAATTATGCCTTTTTGTTTGTTTAGAAAGAATGTAGTATGCTCTTTTTCTTTCTTTTCATACAATCTAGCTTTAGTGTTCTTATTCTCCCTTATTTACTGACCATTACCTTACATGGACTGCAGTTTGTAAGATGTTGGGATCTGCTTTTAAATACCAATAAACTCCCGAAAGACGATGATTTTTTAATTTAGTGCACTGAAACTCTGGAGGGGAGTGTAAAAAAGAAAAGGACATTAAAACACGCAGGCCAAATGCATGTTACAATGAAATAAAATGTTTAGGAAAAAATTAAAGCAATAGAGCTTTTCCTTTACTAAATTACTTTAAATTGGCTTATTTATATACAATGGAATCTGTTTCTGTTATTTCAGCATTTATCCACTTCCTGAATTTAATGATAAAACTACGGTTTCCTTGGAGGAAGATGTGAAAAAAGTGATTCTGCAGGTTTTGTTTCCTAAACGATGAAAATAGCAAGAAGATCTCATCTTTTTGAAGCAGAAAAAGTTGGATATGCATCTTTTTTCCTCAAGTGTGAAGTAAGAATAATGTTTCTTCAAAACATATAATTCTGTTTGAGCTTCAGTTTGTAATCTCAACAAGTAACTAGTTTAGTTCATTCTAAAATCTACATTCAAATAATAGAATCATTTCTTTTTCTTTGTTTTCAACTAAAATAAGGCAAATAAACAGTTTTCAATCTCCAAATGTTCATTCCACCATTGTGTAGACCTAAATTTAAAGAATGTTTATATTCCTTTCCAGATTGCATGAGCTTTGCTCAAAGCTGGAAGAAATTTTACTGGAAGTTGTTCTGGACCATCAACAATTAACAAATTGATCAGATATCATCCTAATCTAAGACCAAAAGTACAAAAAACTGTGAAAATCAAAAGATGTAAAAAGAGTGCTATTAGCATTTATTATGCTTAGCTTTGCCAATCAGAACTACTTTTTTGAAATCTGAATAAATAGTAATGAGATGATATACTTTTTCTTTTAACAGCAGTTCTTCGGGGTCATATTTGTTCTGAGAGTTTAATTTTCCTGCCAAGAAAAGAGAGAACTTTCACACTGAAAAGAATATGTTAATTTTCTTTTCCTCTCTCTTTAATACACATGCACAAAAATATTACTAATATTAGTGGATCTTAGAGAATGTACATGATTGAAAATCAAAGTAATTGTTTTAATGAATAAACACAAGTTGTTTTGCAGCAGATATCTATAAACCATTAGGAAAGAAAATTATGCCACTCTAAAATCAGTGTGTTGATGGCCCCAACTTATTTGTCTTGATTCAAGATAGTGGGGACAGTACAATCAATTGACAGGACATGGACATGGGAAACATTAAAGACTTCCCCTGTTTACTGTCATAGAAAGACTGTTCTACTTTCTATGGCTTATGTGCATGGGTTCTGCCCTCAGTGCCATCCTTTTTCTCTTCCCAGACTGAAGCCTGTAGTGCAGATAGCTGGTATTTGCTTCACAGTGACGCTAATGATGTGAGTGAGTTCTTTCTGCTAGTTGCTGTCTGGGAAATTAAGATGGCACAGCCCACCCTAAGAGGTGCTGCATTCACACCTGTGACCCAGAGTTGCCACCAGGCCAGCGAGAGTCAGCTTGTTTATGCTAATGTCTCTGACTAGATATGGATAAACAGCAGCTCTCTCAGTCTTCTAGATTAAATTTGTCACAAGAATACTGTCTATCTCAGTGGCTGATCACTAAAAATGAGTACAAATGAGAGGCATAAAGCCTTGTTGATCCACCTGAGTCAAGTTTGACATCTCCGTGGCACTATTTATAGCTGTGTAGATGTCTTTCACCTCTAGTGAAAAATTTTTGACAAAGAAAATAAACATGAAATTTCTGAACAAATGACAAAATATCCTAAACCCCCAACAATTTTATTTCATAATGTACATTAAATTATGTACTAAACAACTTTGTATATGCCACAGACAGGTTATTACATAATTTTTTAACACATATAAGACACATTCTTGATTATTAAGGACAATGATATTTTATAACACTTGTTACTTTATGGATGTGTATGATCCTTATACAAAGATATTCTGTATGTCACAAATATGCTGAAATTTAATCAACAATGAAAAGGATATTGAGTATGCATTCATATAGCAATATAAGTGGTAATAAAGAAATGTATACTTACGGATCTAAAGAACAGGTGTCTTCCAATATTTCAATTTGTTCCATGAAAAGTTGTATGAAACATTTTTAATCACATAGTATCTTAATTCACTAAGATCATAATTTTTAACTAAAAGTTGCAATGATCCTCTTATATTTTTATACCTGTGACTTAGAAGTAGTGCTCAATATAAAAATTTTTAAAGCACTCATCTATATATGTTGTTGGAATTAACCTCCCATTCTTTAGCTAGAGACAATATTGATGGCTGTATGTTGGAGCAAACTGATTTGATCAATAATTTTGAAATATAATTATTTTTAAAAGCCCTACTAGTTAACTTGATTGGATCAATGCAGTGAGATTGCTGATAGATCAGCTACCATCTTAGTGAGATATTTAAGAGTCATTTCTTCACTGAACGTTTATGAAGTGTTTACCCTCAAAGAGGTGGCGGTGTGTAAAAGGAAATGAATAAAGATAGAGCTAGAGAAAAGGAAATTTAATGATAATGTAGTAATAGGAAAGGGTAATTATAAAAAGATACCCAGAATAATTATTTTGGAGAATTGTGAGTTTTTGGAGGAATAACAGTAAGGCTTTCTATAAATTTTCTGGATAAGATAATTAGGAAAAGGGCACTTCACATGAAAGTAGCAACTGAGAAAAGGCAAAGAGGTATAAATCACTCATGGAGAATCACGAGCCATTCACTATTGCTTGAGTACCCAGTGTAAGACAAGTAATGGGAACAAAAAGTAACAGAAAGATAAGCAGAAGTCACATCAAGAAACATTTGATAGTCATTGTAAATAACTTGTGAGCTGTGTTGCCTTAATAACCTTTTGAAAAGTGATAGCAGCAATTCTGATGAGAGATTCAAGGGGTAATAAAAATGTATAATGAATGTTTAAACTTTTTTACAGCAAAAGGTACATTGTCATTAATCCCCATTAATGTATTCCCCCTTGCTTCAAACACACTTATCTCATCGTTCTTACTACTTTCTGAAGCAGTTCTGAATGTCTTTCATGAATGTCTTTACAAGATATGATTTAAAAAAACAGTGACAGGTGCTACCAAACAGCATCTGACAGAAAGGCAGGCTCACAAAACATTACCGTGTGTCCTCATGCCCTTTAGTCTCTGGATCTGGTACCATGTGACTGCTAGCTCTTCTCCCCAAAGTAAAAATGACAGTGAAAGATAAACATTTTTAATCAGTTCAGGACATCAAAACAGCCAAGATAGCACAACTAAAGACAAAGATTTCCAGAACTGCTTCAGCAAGTGGCAAGAACGATGGGATCAGTGTGTCTGAAGCAAGCAGTATTTTGCAGATTAGTGGTAAATTGTCTTTCACTATAGTAGTTTTTTTTAATATTTAAACATGCACATTATTTGTTGATCACACCTTGTAATGATAGTGGTAAATACACAGAGGGAAAAAATGAACTGAAGACATGTTTAAATGAAAATTATCAGTTGAGTATGTTAGCACATGCTGTAATGCCAGCACTTGGGAGGTTGAGGCAGGAGAATTGCTGTGAGTTCAAGGACAGGCTCAACTACATAGAGAAACCTTGTCTCAAAAAGACAAAAAAAAAATTGAAAATATCAGTATTTGATAATCGTAAATGAAGAGGTGAAAGTCTGCAAAATTCTATATGAAGCCCAAGTTCTGGCTTAAGTATTTGGGTGAGGATAGTGGTAAAAATTAAGAAAAATAAGTCAATTTAAGGAGAGAATTTTGTAGCACAAGTGACTATGGAATATTCCAGCAAAGGCACTGAGATGGAAACTGAACAGATAAGTCTGAATCTCAGAGTACAGCCCTAACTGAAGACTTGGACTTGGAATCCACAGGCAGATGCTGTTATCTGAAACCTAAAGTGGGATAACATTGCTCAAAGCACACAAAAAATGAGATGAACTGTGAATTGAGGACCCAGCCCTGGGGCACAATTATCTTAGAGATTCCTGAAAGAAAAGCAACTGAGAAAGGAAACAGCAGCGAGCTGACCAGAGATAGGAGGGAAATTCATGACATATTAATATTATGGGAGCCACAAAAGTGAAAACTGTAGCAGAGAGGTTCAGTAAGACAAAGAAAGAAAATACACACTGATCTCTTTCACTGAATCCTCTTATCTGCATCAATGAACACAGAAACTACATGTAAAGTTATGTTATTTCACTCAACTGAACCATTTCACAATGTATATACATTTCAAACACCTCATGTCATATACTATAAATATACATAAAATTTCTATTTGCCAATTAAACATAAGTACCATTTTTAAAAAACAAAAGGCATTTAGAAATCTAAGATCAAGAAAAGTTTAGGAAAGGTCACATTCAGCATATCCACATATTATTTAGGAGCTGTCCTTACTTTTTAAGCAAGGAAAGGTTGATCAATTTATTTTGTTTGTTTCTTCTTTCTTTATCCTCAAAGCACTACAAATCCTTTAAATTATATTTTCTGAATTCATTCCTCTCAATTAAACTTGTAATAAATTTTAAGCAAAGGGCAATTCAATGCTACTCTCCCTGACAAGTACCAGAAATGAAGATTGTACCTGTTGCCATGTAAGAGTTGAAACTTTCATTTTAACATTAAATTGCATGTGCAAATGATATTTTGTGAGACTTAGCAAGCCTTGCTCATTATTGCATTTTAATAGAGAGGTACACTATTCTTCAAAACAAAAGAAAAGAGTAGCAACAAATTGTGAATAGGACTACAAAGTTAAACTAGGTTCCTGAGCTAAGGAATAGCAGAAATGTGATAAAATGTTGACTTCTTGGCATTTTTCGCAGGAGCAACCAATCAACTGGAAATATTACCAAAGACAATCTAAATTCAGGTCAGTGCAACCAACACATCATCCAAGCTTTGTTGTCAGGCAGAGTCAGATTCTAGTAATTGCTCAGTCCCTCCTAGCTATATGTCAATGTGAATATTCAACATTCCTAATTTCTACTCTCCTCATTTGTAATAATTGGACCACATGATTTCCTGCCCCATGCAATTTTTGTGCAAAATAAATAAGGTAAAATATATGTTGCATTAGTCCAGTAGAGTGGTTCTCAACACTTTTTCCCCACCAAAGGGGCACTTGCTATGTCTAGAGACAGTTTTTGTTATCATAGCCAAGAAGAAGGTGGCTGTCATTGGTATCTAGTGAGCAGAGCCCAACCTTTACAGCACAGCACCCTACAATAAAAAACTTAATTTAAACCGAAATGTTGATGGTGCTGCAGAGAGAAATCTCAGATCCCTGGTCATACACATACTATGATAGCTGGTACCTCCTGAACAACCACACTAAGTACTTGGCATTTCTCATCTAATCTTCATTACTTCCAGTTTACACAGTCAGAAGCTGACACACAGACACAAAAGTAATATACACTACCACAAACTAGTAGTGATACAAGCAGGATTCCATAAATTTTAGTATTATTGTATCTCATAGAAAAATAGAGAATTATTCAGGTATCTTTATACATTCAACTATTGGTATCAGACCATGAAAGTTTTTTTTTTAACTTTGATCCAAACATTGCTATATCTCAGTCAAAACTGGAATCTTTTGATTTTGTACTCAAGTTTTCCCTTAAAGTGTGAACAAAATAAAAATGGATCATTTAAAACAGAAAAAAATAGCATTCTGTAAGGTTATCTTAAAAAATGACAATTGCTGGATCTACATTAGAGGAGTTTTTCTGTGTTAAAAATCAGTAAAACTCCACTTCAATAACTGTATTAGGTCCTGTGTAATGCCAAGGTCAATAGCTCCTGTTGTAACAGTGCTGTGGTTTAAGCACTGCTTCAGGCCTATGCTAAACTTGAACCTGCGATCAAAGAGATAAAAATCATCTGACTCTATGTCTTTCACTTTATGATCTGAAATTCTCAGGATCTGTACATTTATCCAGTTGTCAGTGTTGTGTCATTGATTGTTTTTTAAACAATCTTTTGCATCGATGTGTTTTGGAAGTGTTTTTCTTCGCTTTAAATCTTCCTTCAGGGAAGTCAAAACATATGTTGTTGAGTGCGTGTGTGTGTGAACCTTCAAGAAGTCCTAAAAAAGCAACAAATGCTGAAATGTAGGCACACATATAAACACTCTGACAATTTTAGCAAATGTTTATGGAAACTCTGGGGTCCTGACTTTTCAAGATAATTGTGGAATGAGTGAAAACAGTGCAATATAAAAAGGAAAGCAATATGGCACAGTGACTAAAAGTGTGAGATTCAGTATCAGATTAGTTTTTAAATTCAGCCACTTACTGATTACATAATTTGAAAAATGACCTAACCATTCTGAGTCTCAATTAGGTTCTAACAAAAGGAGGAAAATCAAAGTGACCACAGAGGGGTCTCCAAATATTAAAATACACAATATTTTATTTTGTGCTACTGTATGTCAAGCACTTCTAGATAGTAAAGACTGTGTATGTGCAGCTTATAATAAAAAGTTTAAAATAAAATGTAATCTCAGAAAGAAATAATTGTTTCAAAAAATAATTCTACATAAGCTGATAGTGATCAGACAAAAGTGAGAGTTGGAAAGGCCTCTAAGGAGGATCGCTACAGTTTATTTCTTCAAGGTGCTTCAAGATCCATGTGGCAAAGGCACACTCCTCATAGTGGCACCATTGGGAGGTAGCAGAAACTTTCAGAGATAAGGTCAATTAGACACCATGGTGCATGCCTGTAAACCCAGCACTGAGGCAGGAGGATCACAAGTTCAAGTCCAGCCTGTACAATTTAGGGAGCTAGCAAGACCCTGTATCTAAATAAATAAATATACAAACAAACAAACAAATGAACTTAAAGTGTAACTCAGTGTGAATCCCTGGGTTCAGTCTTCGGTACCAGTAGAAAAAATATGAAGAGTTGAGGTCTAGTGAGAGGTGTTTAGGTTACTGAGGGGATAAGCTTGAATTGGAGAGTGGGACCCTAGCCCCTTCCACTTTCTTCCATTCATTTTCTAGTTATAAGGTGTGCAGTTTTACTCTACCACATACTGTTACCATGGTGTGCTGCCTTAATAAGCATTAAGACTGCATTCATCAACTTTCTTATTTCTGGCACAAAATGCCTGATGTAACAACTTAAGGGGGGGTATTTTATCTCAATTTCAGACATTTCAGTCCATTGTTGTCTGGCTCCAAGGCAGAAGCACCAAGGCAGAAAGGGATAGCCAAGGAAAGCTGCTCATCTCTGCGAACCAGAGCAGGGAAAGAGCACAAGAGGAAGGAGCAAGGGGCCCGACATAAAACCCTAAAGTCATGTCCTCATGAGCCACTCAGACACACAAAGAAGTGTGCTTTATCAATCTCCTAGGTATTTCTCAAGCCAATCAAGTTGACACTGAAGATTAATCATGACAAGGGTCAATTGACCATGGACTGAAATTTATAAAACTGTAAAACTTTTGTTTTTGTAAAGTGATTATCTTGGGTTATCTGTGAGTAAAAATTTTGTCTTTCTACACTACCTCAGGTATAGGTCGGGGATTTAGCTCAGTGGCATAAGTACCTGCTTGGGAATTGCAAGGTCGTGAGTTCGATCCCTGATAGAAAAAAAAAAGTATCTCAAGTGTCTGTTACAATAATGAAAAGCCGACTAACACAGAGAGTTTTCTAATCAGATGCATGAAGAACATGAGGCAGTAATCAAGTGAATATTTAGAGGAAAGCCATTCAAGCAGAGGGAATAGCATCCTGAGACATCCTTGCTGGGATACGCTGGTGAATTTGAGAAAAAGTTAGGAGATTAGTGAAACTGGTGCTCAGTGACTTATGAGTTGAATTTAAAAGGCTGCAAGGAATTAACTCATATAGAAACTTCTCTGCCATAATAGGATTTTGGATTTTATTCTGTGGCAGGAACACTTTTGATGAGGAATTATTATGCCCCAATTATGTTTCAGAGAATCACTCTGTCTCCTATGTATAAAACAGACCCCAAGGAAACAGTAGTGGACACAAAAAGACCAAGAAAAGGCCATTGCCATTATGTAATAAACCCGTGAAAGGATGGGGTCTTAAAATACAGAGAGGGCATTTGGAAGTTGCTAAGTATCATTAAATTCACGATGAATATGAAAGTAAGTACAATGTAACTTCTAATAGATTATGAGTTATGAAAGGTATTTATTTCATAATTTTGGGAGAATGGAGGTGCTATTTACTGAAATATGGAAGACTAAATTAAAAAATAGATAAAAAGGAGAGGAACTAAAAAGGGTATCATTGAAAATATTAATTAGAAATCCATATGGCAACTCTAAAGGGGACATCGAATAAATCAGTTTGCATTACTAATATAATATATACTAATATCTGCTGAGAAGTGGTTAAAAATGTAACTTAAAATTTTGGCATTGTCAGGGTATACAATATATTTAAACTATGGAGACTGATTTACTTTCTTTTTTGAGACAAGGTCTCACTATGCAGTTCAGACTGGCCTTGAGCTCAGTTTGTAGCCCAGGCTGGCCTCAAACTCATGAAGATCCTCCTTCCTCAGCCTCATGAGTGCTGGGATTACAGGTGTGCACCTCTCCGTCAGGCTTATGGAGACTGATTGAGATCCTTATATGAACATGTTCAAATAGAAAAGAAGGCCAGGGTCTGAGCTCTGGAGGTCTCCAATATTCATATATTAAGATGATAATAATACAAAAAAAAGTTGTAGGAGGCTGGTATGCTAGAACCAGACGAATTCAATGCTTTAAGGACGAGGACATGATCTACTATCATCTGCTACAGAGGAGTAAATAGGATGAGGGATGAATTGACCATTGGCATCTGCAACATAGAGTCCATTAGTGACCCCAAGAAACATAGATTGAATAAAGGCTTACCAACTCACCTCTTTTAGTGAGGAAGTTTCAAGAAAAAATGACAGGAGAAACAGTGGAGATAGAAAAGGAAATTAACATTTTTGTGAGAGTTAAGTAAGAAAGTATAACAAAACATTTAACCCAATATTGTCTATTATAAAGTACAAATAAATAGGTGCCATCAATTTCATCACTTATGCAGTCATTCTCTGCCAATCAAGTGATTACTATACATAATATCAAAAAAAAGAAATGTGTATGTTGAATAAATTTACCAAAGTAATTTATGTATAATTATTTTATTCTGACAGTATTCTTCCAAGAAAAAAAATACAGGCATATGAGTTTTTTCCCATGCTATACCTGACAAGACTTAGACTCAGTTTATAACTCATCCCAATTCACATATAAAACCAGAAATAAAACCAAAATCTAATAATACTATGTTAGTCAACTTCATGCTGCTACAACAAAACACCTGAAGCAATTAACTTATAAAGAAAAAAGGTTTATTAGCTCATAGTTTGGTACTTCAAATCCAAAAATCAGACAGGCCATTGATTTGGGCATCTGTCTATTGAGTGAGGATAGCATATTGCTATAACTGGAGTATATGTTGGAGAAAGTGGTCCCATCACAAACTGGGAAGTAAAGCAAAAGAAGGGTCAGGCAAAGGCTCACAATCCCTCTCAAGATCATACACTGAGAGACTTCAATGAGTACCACTAGGCCACATATCTTCAAAGTCTGTAGCACTTGCAAATACTGCCAGCCTGGGGACCAACCCTTTAAACATGGACCTTTGAGGAATGCATATCCAAATCATAGCAAATATTTGACCATTTTTGTTTTTATATTTTATTTGCCTTTTTTAAAGCAATGAATGAGAGACATTCAGCTATGCCACCAAAGAGAAAAATAAAACAATGCCAATGAGAATTAGGCAATGCAAATATCTGATGTGAAAAATGTATACCCAGAGGATTTTTTTAAATTCATGAATTACTTACACAAGCACTATGAACTGTTTTGCACAATTTGTATTTGTAGACATGGTCCTATTCCCAGCCCAAGTGAGAAAATATTCTACTTTAAGAACAGATTGAAATTTTCTTCACTAAAAATATGTAAAGGAAGATAGAAAAAGTGCAAAATATTTCAGTATGCATTTAATTATGCAAGAAATATTTTATTGTACAGGTACCCATGCCAAATACTGGGTTAGGTACTAGGGATAAAAAAGGAAATAGAATAATTATGAATTTTGCTCTGTGGATATTTATAGTCTAGTGAGAAATAAGTATAATATTGATCAAATTTGCAAATATTTAAAATTAATCACATTTTCATTGTTAAATAATAAGTATAGGGAGGAAAGGAATAGGAGAAGATAGGAATGAGAAACATAAGCACCACTGAGTATCACTGTGACCAGTAAATAAGAAAGAAAGAAATTTTTGTTTTGCCTGGATCCTTTCCACAAATCACGTACAATCTTTCCCAGCAGCTTGGAATGAAGAGAGACTCTCAAAAGAGACATAAATTCCATAAGGCACTTTGGTAACAGCTATGAAAAGGGAATCTGTTTGATTTTGTAAGGAATTCATCATTCTTGTTTCCAGACTTGTGGAAACCAGAAACAGTGTGCTTCCTTTTCCCCCTCCTCGTAGGAGACTTACAGAGGCCAAGGTGAAACATTAAGAGAAATAAGCACTAAACAATTCTAAAACACTTCCAAGATGTGTTAGCTGCCCCTAAAACCCTAAGTAATCAATAAAGAGCCCTGCTTAGTTTCCTCAGGGCCACAATTTCCCATCTATGAGACACTTGCTTTCCTTTGATGCTGCAATCAATCTAAGTCCTGGGCATTTTCTGAGAAGAATACTTTTCTCCGTCAATGAGAGAATGACTGGAATGAATTATGGCAAACTTCAAATCAGCTACGTCATACTCCAATTGTCTTTACTAGTGATCGCCCAGGTCTTGGAGCCCCAAACTGCTTGCTACTTATTCCAGCCAAGCGTTGCCTCACTCTTTTCTTCCCTCTCCAGTCTTTCAACACTGTCCCTTGAAACTTCAACCTGATTAATTCTTACATCCTCAAACTCTCCTTAAACAATTGGACTTCTGCCTTGATAAAAACTCAGAGCTTCTAACTTGAGGTCTGTGAACTATATTTCAAAGGGTCAGTGAAGTACTGAAAAGATTTAATTTTTTTCACTGTCTTAAACTATGGCTCCATAAAATAAAAAGTGCTGCTGTATTGCAAGGATAATATCTTGTTAGAAATGGTATGGATGATCTACTGTATGCCATCAAGTGTCTTGCAAGCATAATTAAAGCTCTATTGTAATATCTATAGCTAAATTCCTATTGACCAAAATTGTGTAAAATGTCTCTTCCTAATAATGAAAGAGATCAGTAGCATTTTAAGTATATATTTTAAGTTGCAGAAAGTCTCAAAGATTATATGAGTGCTTTAAAAGTCCTTTGGTTTTGTTTTTATCTTTGAAAAGGGACATAAAAGCCACAATGTTTTTTGTGTTGAAGTTCTATATAAATGGAAGCATTAAGCCAACAAATATAACAGTTTGCCTCAAATTTGTGGGCCTTTACTTTCACAAGAACAGCTGATTTAAAAATATTAGAACACCATTGAGTGTTTGCCAAGCCAGTACTCAAGACTTACCTTTGATTCTTCAGTGTCCTTCACCCTTTACACCACATCTGCTCTGGACAGCCCTTAAATAACTCTTGAATTCATCCACTTTGCTCCATACACTGTACACTCTTGCCCAAACCAGTGTCATTTATTATGTTTCTTAACAATTACTTCAATTTTCTCTGTGCTTCTGGAATTACTCCTCACTATCTTCAATTTTACACACAGGTAGGTTTATTTCTGTGATGGAAAGAGAGAATGGAAGAGAGAGCACTCATTTAAGGTACTTTGAAAGTGAAACTATTTGTAATATCTAAGAGGGAACTGTGATAGAGGAGAAATCATATCAAGGTGGAGAAAAGACTCAAGGAATCATTTTGTTTATGGAAAACTGAAGCTCCTGGGGTCAATTTGTACTGTAATCACAATAAATATCATTTAATGAAGAGATTTGGGAGTGTCTTTTAGGGCCACAATAGTTTTTGACTCTTTTTAATGTGAGACAATTTTAACTTATCACCTGTCTATTCTCGGTAGGTTTGGGACTCAGTAAAGGCAGGAAGTGAGAGATGAGGCTTCAATCTGAGGAAGAACGGGTCAGAGATCGCACTAACCTTCAGGATGTCTAGGACGTCAAGAGAAAAAACTATCAAAAACAAATGAATTGAGTTCTAAGTGTTCTTTTCCTGCTCTGCCATTCTCTTGTGAGAGCCTCACTTTCTTTAATACAACATGTTAGGATAGCCTTAGAGAAAGAAATAAATAGGCTTTATTTATGCTGAACACAAAACAGTGTGGGGCAAGCAAAGCTGCTGGCAGAGAGGTGATGGGTAGACCAGATGTACTCAGGAGAAGACTCCAATATGAATTAGGAGAGAGTAGTGCAGGGCAACCGCTGGGAAGACACAAGCCCTCCTCCTTCCCATCTTCAAAAGCACTTTTACTTTGTACGAATAGACACTGCATCATCTATATTGGTAGGAACTGACACAGTTTTAGGTTCTGCAGATAACAGATAAGAGCAAAACTGACTGTGCCTCAGCATCAGGGAGTGTAGATGCTTGCAGAAGAGACAGACTATAAACAAGCAAGCATCAGTTGTGTCAAATGGTAATATGCACCCTCAAGAAAAATAAGGTAGGGCGCAGGAGATAACAGCTCCCAGGGAAGGACTTGGTGACATTTTACAAAAGGAAATTGGAGGACCTCTCTAAGAAGATGACATTTGAGCAGAGATCTGAAGGAAGTTGTGAGTGATCTATACAGATGTCTATCAGAAGAATGTTCCAGGCAAAGGGAACAAGTTAAAAAGGATGTGAATCTGGAGAATGCTTGATATTTTTAATAGTTAGAAATAAGCTCCATGTGTCTATCTGAATCATTGCTCACTGTATCACTATATATTGGCATCAAATTTTGTTTTTCACTGAGAAAGTCATTAACTTCATCAGAAATCGAACATGATTGAAACCAGTTTTTCTTGAGTTTTTCATCATGATATGAAAGCAGAATATGAATTTCTTTTACTACCAAATGAGAAGTTTCTTTTATCCACAGGGAAAATCTTGAGACATCTGATTAACATCTAAGGAGATAGTTTACTGAAAGAGAGAGACAGAGACAGAGACAGAGAGACAGAGACAGAGAGATTGAACTATAGTGTAATTCAGTTTTCCTCACTGTCTTTCCCAGAAAGCTGAGCTAAATGGTAGATAATATGTCAAAAACTGACCTCAAAAAATTTCTTTATTTCTATCATTTCAGTGATTTTCCCTACTATTCTAGTTCTTCTATCAGCAAAATGTAGGGTGGCCCTTGTTCTTTGTTGTCATTTAAAATGTTCTTTTCTGATTTCCTAAATGAAAGCATTGCAGTTCAATAAAAGCAACTCCCAAAGACACTGCCCGCTGGTAACTGCACTGAAGGGAGGCAGCAGCCAGGCCTGCCCTGGCGTGCACTCCAGCATGCATAAGAAGCCAGTGCCTGCAGGTAACCAGCTTGGTAGGAAGGCAGCAGTGGGCTCTGCACCCGCATACTCCAGCAGCCATCGGAAGACACTGCCTGCATGTAGCCAGCACAGGCTGGGAAAAACAGCAGCCAGCCCTGCACCAGCACAACCAGTGGCTACCACTGGATACCTGTAGACAGCACTGGCCAGGAGAACCCAGGAGAACCAAACAGTCATGTTCCAGATAAATTGTAGCCAACACGGAAAGTGCCTGGGACCCTACTACCCACTTGTTTGGAAGAACCCAAGAAAATATCAAGACAAAGAAGCAAAAGGCAGTCCCTTGACTCCAACCCAAGCAGAGCAGGTCCAGGAGATGAAAACATGGAAGAAATAGGGAGTTTCAAATCTGAAGTTTCTGAAGTGATGGCAACAAGTAAACAGACAACTTCATGAGGATGTAAAAGAAATTAGAACAGAAATACTATCTCAGGTAAAAGAAGAAATGAAAAACATAATAAAAGAATTGCTAAGCATCTCTAAAGAAGACATAGATAAAAAAAATAGAGGTACATAGGAAAATGACAAAAGTCATGAATGAACAATATAAGAGAGATTTAGAATGCATGAAACAGATTCAAAGAGATATTCAGGAAATTTAAAACACCATTGAAAGCTGGCAAAACCACTTGAAAGAAACTGAAGACAGACTTTCAGACCTTGAAGACAGTTGTACAACTTGCAACTGTGAAAGGAAAGATCTCTTAAAAATAAAAAGGAATCAGAAAATAACAACTCAATGACTGCAAGACAATGCAAAGCACAATAATTTAAGAATAACAGGTGTCAGTGAAAAAGCAGGGGTCAACACAAATGAAATTAAAATTCTATTTACAGAAGTAATAGCAGAAAACTTCCCAAACATGGGAAAAGAACATGATATACAGATAAGTGAGACATATAGAACTCCAGCTGGCCATAACCAAAATAAATCTACACCCAGACATATAATAATCAAGATCCCAGAAATTCAACACAAGAGCAGAGTACTAAAAGCTGTTAGAGAAAAGAAACAGATCACCTATAAGTGAGAACCCATCAGAATCATGATAGACTTCTCAACACAAACCATCAAGTCAAGGAGAGCTTGGAGTGAAGTATTTCAAGTCCTGAAAGAAAACAATTTCTAACCCAGATTGATGTATCCTGCAAAACTATCTTTCAAAATTAATGGAGAAACAAGATACTTCCGTGACAAAGAACAACTGAAGGAATTCATGACCACCAAACCAACCCTACAAAGAATACTTAAGGACATTCTAGAGAGAGATAAAAAAGACCACAGCTCCAGGAACAGTGGCAAAGGGGGATCACTGAGCAGGGCAGACAATTGAATGAAGGGGAAAGCTAACAGCGTGAAAAAAGCATGGCAGAGATGAGCCAGTGAATGTTAACCATAACCGTTAATATAGATGGCCTCTGAAATGGTTCAGTCATGTGGGTGAACATCATGTTGTCTCCCCATTACAAAAACTAAAGGAGTTAGTGGGATCCAAAATGCACAATAGATGTTGTGAAGGTATTAAAAAGGGAATAGATATCTAGTGGTGGACAGCAGTGGCCATTGTTAATCTATACCCTGTTTTGAAACCCTTATTGTTTCCATTGTTCTGTTTAGTTTGGTTTTATTCTGTTTTGTTTTGTTTTGTTTCATTTTATCCTATTTGATGGCATGAGCAACTATTTCAAAAATAACAAAATGTATTATAGTAGCCATTATTGACTTCCTGTTATCTTGTTTCAAAGCCCTGTATTGCTTTACTTATTTTCTTTTGGTTGATTTTATTATATTTTTTGTTTTTCTATGTCTGATGGCATAAGCAGCTACTTTGAAGATAACAAGATGTATTATAGTAGCCACTGTTGTAGTCCTATTGTCTTGTTTTGAAGTCCTGTATTGCTTTCATTGTTTTGCTTTGATTGGTTTTATTCTGTTCTGCTTTACTTGATTTTATTATGCCTGACGGTATGGGCAGTTATTTTAAAGATAACAAGAGGCATTATGGTAGCTATTATTGATTTCCTTTTATCTTGCTTTGAAGTCTTATATCATGTTCATTGTTTTGTTTGGATTGTCTCTATTCTGTTTTATTTCTTTTGATCTTATTCTCTTCAAAATAAAAAAAAGAAAGAAAAGAAAAAAACTAATAACAACTCCCATTTTCCAATACCTGTCCAATATTCATTGCTGCAAAAAATAGTTCAGCATTTAGAACAAATGCTCTGGATTCAGCTACCCTGTCTAACTGTAATTCTGCCACATTCAATATATGCAAACATGAGCAAGTTTCTCAATCACACCAAGCATCTGTTTTTCCTTGTGAAAATAGTAATTGTTGTTGGAAGGTTAATATAATGCATTACATTTAGCAAGACACACAGAGGAAACATGCAATAAATTATAGTCCTTTTATTATTAACTGACCTTACCAAAACCTGTTACTCCTCTACTTTCTTCTCTATTGACCCAAACACTGTCTACTTTCACTTTAGTCATTCATTCTGCAAACTTTTCCATCTCTCACCAATCCGTACATTCAATTCAGTCTCCCTCTAAACTCCAGCCCTAGACTTAAAAAACAAAGCCTAGCACTTGGTATGCTACTCTTGGGGCAGAATGGATGTTCAATGAATAGTATTGTTGGTGAATAAATGAATGAATGAATGCTACCAGAAACCCAAAGCCACAGAGATGCTCAAAGCTTCCCAACGCCTTTACTTTCTGCATGTCTTTTACTGTTTTTTTTTTTTCCCAAAACACTGGCTCAAAATAATTTCTATCCTTCTCGAACTCAAAGTCTTACCACCCGATTTCTCATGGATTGTACATTTTCTTCTCATTCCTCTTGTTCTACTCTACTAGATCTTCTTAATCGCCATTGAACCATGTATAAGTCTCTTTCCAGCCCAGATGAAAATGAAGTAATATCTCAAAGCCCAATCTAACTTTCCTTCTGATATTCTCTCCAGTTCTGCCCTACTTTGCTCCTCCTTCTCCCATGACTCTTAAAAGAATCATCCATCTTAGAGTCTATAATTTCTCACTTTCCTCTGATTGCACAATATTACAAGAACACAAAATAAACGACTGTTGTCAGTGTTATTTGTTACTATAGAAACTTGGCAGCTTGGTAGCAATTGACTTGTTGACCTCTAAATATTTTTCTTAAAAGCCCTCTTCACTATTTTTTAAATAGCAGTGTTATTGAAATGTAATTCACATACCATAGAGTTAACCCTTTGAAAGTGTACAATTCAATGATTTAGCATATTCTCATAGACATAAATCATCACTGTCTAAGTTCAGATCATTTTATCACTCCAGAAAAAAAACTCAGCTGCATTAACAGACATTCATTATTCTTTCCTCCCCTGGAAAAAATTAATCAACAAGATATCTGTATGGATTTATCTATTCTGTGTATTTTATGTCAATGAAATTATGTAATATATGGCCTTTCATATTTATCCTTAAATTCAAATTTTGAAGGTTCATGCATCCCACAGCATGTTTCCAAAGTTCATTCCTTTTCATAGTTGAGCAGTATCCCACTGCACTAGTATATTACATATTAGTAATCTATTCATCAATTGATGAGTATTTGAGATGTTTCTAGTTTTTTGCTATTATGAACAGCTCTGCCATGAACATTCATGTACAAGTTTTTGTGTATGTTTTCAACTCCCGTTGGATATACAGTGGTAGCTCAATTCACAAACACTTTTGTTTGGAAACAGTTTGGTTCACAAACAGAAGAACTCGGTAAAAATTTTGTTTTTATTTGAAAACTCTGCATTGGGTGACAAACATGGCAGCCATCTTTCTCATACAAACACAAACATAGTTATCTTTTCCAAAATTATAGAACAAATTAAGTTCATGAACTGAGGTGCTATTGTATACCAAGGGCTTCTATTGGTAAGTCATGTGGTCACTCATATTTAACTTCCTGAGGAACTGCCAAACAGTTTTATCAGTGTGACTACATTAGCAATGTCAAATCTTGTTTTCCACTGAGAAAGGTTCTAATTTCTCGGCATCCTTGCCAACATCCTTGTCAAATCTTGTTTTCCACTGAGAAAGGTTCTAAATTCTCTGCATCCTTGCCAACATTTGCTATCTCTTTATTTATAGCCATTCTGGTGGATGTGATATTTTCTTGTGATTTGTTTCTGCATTTCCCTAATAACTCATGATGCTGATCAGTGTTTCATGTGTTTTTTTAGCAACTTGTATATCCTTTTTGGAGATATCTATTCTTCTCTTGACTTTTGAGTTCATACATTATCTCCTCTGTGGGCTAGTCATCTTTTGTCTTTGCTTTATATATTGATATTTCTCATTTTTCTTCCTCAGATCCTTTGTCTCAATGATTTTACCCACTACAAGGAATCTGGCAAAATCTGAAAGTCAGTTGTTTATAAGTCTCCACCTCCAGTTCATATCCCTTTCCTAAGATCTGGAATTAGTTACTGAACTATCTATTAAACACAATTAAGCTAATTTGTTATTTTCCAGCTGAACTCCAACCATCCCTCCCTAAAGGAAAGATCCAGCCCATTTTCTAGCTATCCTGTTTTTCCCCTTCTCTCAACCATACATCTAAAATAACCACATTCCATTTTTTCAACTTACTGATGAATTTTCTAAGTAGGTTTTTTCACCCTTCATTATCAGGGTCCTAAATCAGCCATGTGCATTAGTTGCCTGACCTACAGTGCCAGCAAAGCCCCTGCTCTATCCCCAACTGTTTCCTAATACGACTTCAGTCCCTTCTGGCCAACAGGAACAGAGACTGACATGCTAAAGGATTACATTGCCCAATCTGCCCTCTATCTGCCTTTTTTATACAGAATTTCCAAGAAGAATCACCTTGCAGATTAAAAGCAGAAGTTCGTATGTAAAGTAAGAGCCACAGAGGTCTTCTGACAGCACTGGCATAGAACCAATTTGGTTATACTGTGGCAAATGTGTGGAGGTCCCTCTAGAATGGTTTTTAATCTTGACTTGGCTCAGGTAACATCCAGAGTTTGTTGTTGTTATTATTGTTGTTTTGCTTTTAATATTAAGGTTGGGCCCTGTTTCAGATCAATTAAGTACAGTCTCTGGGGTGCTGACCCAGTTTTGGTATTTTTGTAAAGCACTCCAGGTGATTCTGATATATAGTCAGAATTTTACCCTGCTGTCTAGCTGTCTCTAGCTTCCTGGTGGTAAAGCATAAGCCACAGTAGCAGCATCAGTCCCTGATCTGGCAGCTTTCTTGAGCATGGGCAAAGCAATGCAGTTCTTGAGTAGAAGGTGGTGGCTGCAGGTGCAGCCGTACCTTCGCCAGCCAGGATGGCAATGTGCGTTGTGTACTTGTTTCTGGAGACAGCCTAGGACCAGCCTTCCTAGCCCTTCCAAACTGTCTGTAAATTGCCTAAAGCCCACGACAATTCCCTTTCTGCTGAAACTGGTCAGAGAGTGTTCTGCTGTCTGATACCAAACCCTGACCTATAAAGACATCTAAAATTCACTTTTACTTGTACACCATTGTCCTCGTATCAAATATAAGATGATTTTACGTGGCTGACTTACAAGGTCTTATGTGATCTGGAACTGTCTTTATAAAAAGTGTGTTAAAAACTATATATTAAAAGTATTTCAGGGATGTGTACCTTCACTAAGAAACTATAAGAATCTATTGAAAGGGAAGATATGAATATGTGGGTGAAAGGTTTATACAAGATATGTATTATTGATTTGTGCATTAGAATTTTTTAAAAAAGTAAACCAACTTTATTTCCACTGATAGAAGACAGGTAATAAATATTATGGCATACTTATAGAGTGAAATAATTTCCAGTATTTAAAGAATCTTCAGGTCGTAGTCTTGTGAATAATTATCTTTCTTACACTTTACTCTCATTTCTTATTTCTTTTTCCAAAGAGCTTGTTTTGTGTCTATCAAAAAATATAGTAAGAACACTTCCACTCCAGAAGGACAAATCTGAAACAGAGTCAACAGACCAAGTCAAATTAGCAGTCTTCCTTAATGAACAATACCTTAACATGGCTTTTAACCTTTTCTGGGTGAGCAAGTGGACATGACAGTTTCCTTTTGTGGAAACCACACTGGCTACTGGAAAAAAAAGTCTGATACCCACAATTTAAAAAGGGAGAAGCTTATTTGGTTCACAGTTTCAGAGCTTTCAATCCATGGAGAGCAGCTCCAAAACAGAAACAAAATGGAAGAAGAGCTCAATAGAACAAATTTTTTCATGGCATCCAGGAAGCAAAACCTAGGGGAAGAGCGCTAGCAGGAGACACCCACCAAAAGCACTCCTCCCAAGGGCCCACTCCCACCTGGTCCTCCCATCCTTGTTAATCCACTGTGAGCATCAGGGGATAATGAGCATAGCGCTCCCAAAATCCCATCAACTCTCAGAAGTCCCTTGATCCTGTCAAATTGACAATAAAACTTGACTGTCACATCGGAATTCTATGTATACCCATAGGAGTGTTCTCGATAAATTATGGGTGAGCCACACCTTCAAACAAAATATAGCAACTAAAAATAAAATACATATAGAGCAAGAACATTTAAAAATAACTGCTTTTCTCTTAAGGCTCTTGGTGCTTACTTGGGAGGGAGCTCAAGTTTAGAGAACCCTAGGAAAAATAGCTAATAACAGTCTTCTTCAACCCTGATCATTAAGAGGAACGGAAAAGGCAGAGTCAAACACCTGACAATATAAAAAGTAAATGATCTGCATGGATTGAAGGAGGCCTACATAATAAAACCAAGCTAGTAAGACATTCAAGTTATTTTTGCTACTACCTCTGACTCCATTCAGGCATCCAAAATTTTCACGCTCTCTCTCCCTTTCTGCTATCAGCTCAAAGTCTGATCTGAAATCAATCATTTACAGCTTAGTGGGAATATGTTTCAGAGCCAAGGTAGACCTGACTGAATTGCTCAGGGCCCCTTTCCCAGAAGTTACTGGGCTAGAGTAATACATGTAGATAAAGTATTTCATATACTTGTGCAGTGGAATTGCTTTCCGCTATTTCCATTACTTTTAATATTTTTATTATAAGTGTATGGTGCTCTGTTATAGAGGACCTGGTGTATTTTTGTGGACTTGCATGAAAATAACATTTTTTCAACATTGCACAATGGAGGGATACGACCAAAAATTCAGAACAATTGATATCCATGCCTTTAGAAAGAAATTTTTCTACTTCAAATTATAAGGGTGCAAAATCAGAAATTAAAAATATTTAAACAGCACAAATTGCCATTCAAGAAATATATATGCCTTTGAAACAGGGTTCTGAGTATCATTTCTAAAGGTAATGGGAAACCACGGAGGTTATGAGCAAAACTGACAAAATAAAAGTGACACTTACAGAAAATCAATTTCTTAGTGATGTGGAGAACGTGCCAGAAAAGACAGAGGAAATTAGAAAACTCCCACTCCATACTTGTCACTAAGCACCATATCTTACACATCTAACTTCTCTTACTCATTACAACAATATGATGTGGATATTTTGACATTCACTAATAGGTAAGAAAATTGACCCTCAAGGAATAAATTATCTTTCATAGGATCACATCACTTATTAAATACATGCGCCAACCTGGAAGAAGAGAGAGTACAGAATCAATCTATGCCATCCTGTGACTACAAAGGGCCTTTGATTAATTACTAGGGTAATTGCCTCTTTAGATCAGCCCTTCTGACTTAGCTGGTCATGGGAATCACCTTAAGAGTTGTGAGAGTACCAAGTCCAGCCTTCTATATCAGAATGTTTCTGACCATCAGTTAGGGTACAGAACCTCTGCAGAAATTCAGATGATTACTTACTAATTTGAGTGAAAAAGAAACTAAATCTAAGAATGATGAATTCAGGATTAGACCTAAAGAACTGAGATAATGGCACAGCATTCAATAAATAATTTAGCTAAAGAAATAAGACCAGAAATGGGAAGGTATCAGGATCAGTTTTGAAGTTATCTGCATGGTAGTGATAGTTGGAGTTATGAAAAGTCTTCCAGGAAGAAAAGGAATAGAGATTGAGAGCAGAGCTTTAATACACACTGAGGGAGATGGCATGGGAAAAGGACAAGGAAGAAGCAGACGTGGCTGACCGGTATTGAGACGAAGGCAGAACCGAGAGGGTTTGGTGAGTGGAATCCAATTCTAGATCATTAAGTATAAGGTGCACCAAGAAAAGCTTTGGATATAATCATTAGAAAGTTCCTGGCATATTCAAAGTATATTGTTTGGAGTACAAACCAGAGGATAGAGAGTTGATGAAGATGGGAGTGGGAGCAGATGTAGGGTTCAAAAATATTAAGAATGAAAGAAAAGGAAGAAAAAATGGTAGCACTTGGATCAGAAAGGTCAGTGAAAAGTGTTTTGAACCTCTGGGTCATGTGTTGCATCTGGGCTACAGAATTCTTACTGATAACAGCTGGATCTCTAGTCCAGTTAGAAATATGATGTACTTCTTTTTCCTTTCCACGATTCTTTGCATACCTATCTCCTTTTTTGAGAAGTCAAATTTGGCTTGGAATATTTTGGATATTTCTGGACTCCCATCTATCTGACTGCTCCAAACTCTTCCCAAATTCTAAGGCCAGATTTAGACTAGGGTAAGCAGCCTGCAATATCTAGAACAAAAAAGATATATCAAACCAAGACTTGAAAGGGGAAAACTAAGTTACAATCAACATAGAGAACAAATATTAACAGCAACCACTACCTTAATTTTAACGAATGAATCTTTCAGCTTCTCTTCAAAGCTAGATTTCTCAAGAAAGAACTCCAGTCTCATTGCTTTCTAGGTAACCACTGGCTTTTTTGGCCATCTCCAACTTGCTCTCAGCTCCTAAGAAAATGAAATGCTTCTGATTTCTCATTTTTGTTACTCCAATTTGGGCCTAATTTAACTGAAAGTTTCAGTTTTCACCCTACTTGATATCTTAGTGTGCTGGCTGTTTTTCTCATTGCTGAGACAATATACCTGACACCATAAGATAAAGGAGGAAATGTTTATTTTGGCTCACAGTTTGTAGAGGTTTCAGTTCATAGTCAACAGGCTTCAAAGCAGGTTGGCATGACAGAAGAGCATTGCAGAAGAGAAAAAGCAATTCGTGGAATGGAAGGCAGGAGGCAGCAAAAGCACCAAGTAGCAAGTGAAAACATCAGTTTTCTTTTCTATCCTTTATATTCTATGCAGGCTAGCCATCCTTGGAGCAGGTAGCTCTCACACGAAGGGTTAGGCATGCTTAATCCTCATATCACGCCATTAATCTCAATATCATATCCTTAATCCCATTAATACACTCCCTGAATCCAGCCACATTTGAAAAGCCCCACCTATAACCAGATGAGGCTTTGAGGAGCTCTAGATACAAGCCATAACACTTAGGAATCACTCCTGTGAGAACCCATACCCTTATTTTAGAAACTCTCTTTCCTTAGTTTGAGTAACAAGTCCTACAGTGCTCTGTGTTCTCCTGTTTAGCTTTCTTCTAAATTTTTTAAAGTACCAGGGATCGAAAATCATGGCCTCGCACTTGTTAGGCAGGCACTTATGCTGCTGAGCTAAATCCCCAGCCCTCTTCTGAATTTTTTTTTCCTGATTCATCATCATGCTCTACTTAGCTATTGATATTTGACTACTCATAGCAACATTTCAATCCCATTTCTCAATCTTCTGTTTCTCCAAGGGATCTTTTCCATGGCAATAACTTCAGTGACCATCCATATATTCATGACTGAGGATATGTATTCACTCCAGTCCTTTTCTCTGGTCTCTTGGCCTACAAACTCAGTTTTCCACTTTAATTTGGTGTAAAATTTTAAAAACTGATCATATTCCTAAATAAACTCAAGTTCTTCTATCCCCACAACCTGTTTTTTATATTGTTCCTTCTCTCAGTAATATACTTTATACAATCCAGAAACTTATAAGTAAACTTTATCCTTCTGTAGCCAGTTTATCTATGAACTCAGAGATTTTAAATCTTGAATATCTCTGACTTTCCTTCATTTTTCTGCATCCCTGGAACCACCGCCCCAGTCCAACTGTTATGATCTTTCCCCCACACTGCTATACTTAATCTTTAGCAAGTCTTTCTACATTTATTCTTGACTCCTTTCAATCGGTTCTTCTGTGCTTCAACCTACATAATACTTTCAAATCTGATCTTGTCACCTCTGATTTAAAATGCTGTCATGCTTTCCCATGGCTTTTAAAATTCTGCCAGGCCCTTCATGATCTGGTCCCTGTTGGCCTCTCCAGTTTCATTCCCCTCTCATACATTTTTCCTTGGATTGTTCAACACAGACTACTCCAATGCTCCTTCTTTGTGCCTCTGTACCTCGTTCACTTTCTTTCCTCTTGCTGGAATGAATGTGTATATATATATATATATATTTCTCTCTTTCTCTCTCACACCCATTATATCTCCTCAGAGCACAATGTGCCTTTCCTTTACAGTTTCATTACAATGCTATGGTTGAATGTGTGTCAGCCAAGTAACTGTGTTGGAAACGAAATCCCCAGTGCAACAGTTTCAGGAGGTGGATCTTAATGGGAGGTATTTAGGTCATGAAGACTTTGGCTCTGTTATAAAGTGATTAAAGTTGCAAGTTGTATCACCTTCTCTCTTGCCCTTTCCTATTCTCCTGCCTTCTATCTTCTACTGTGCAATGCTGAAAGCCCTTACCAAATATGGTCCTCTTCATCATGGGCTTCTGATCTCCAAAATTGTAATAAATGTCTGTTATTTATAATAAATTACCCAGCCTCTGGTATTCTGCTAGACCAGTACAAAACAGACCAAGACGTGAGTGTTCAATTAGACATTTATTTGAGATTATATGACAATATTCCTCCTGGCTAATACTGTGGTCTCCCTGAAGTAGATCCATAACGTTAAATCTATATTAACAGCAAATATTTATCAAATATGACCTATTATGTTTGATCAAGGGACTGTAGACAAGATTCATCTTCAAATTCAAAAACTCAAAGTTCAGATCATACTGAGGTCAAAGTAGTGAAGAGGTGGTCCTGGAGTCCTTTTCTTCACATTTAATGATTCATTTTATGATTCATGAATGTGCAGAAGAGTCAAACTGCCTCAAAGAATGTGAGTGAAGCAGATAGGTCACAGGAATATTGTAAAAAAATAAATAAAACAGTACATGTGAAAGTACGTTATAAACTAGAAAAGCTGTTGTCATAGATTTGGTTTAAATCTATGAAATGTGATATAAGATTGATGAAGACTGACAAAGTCTTATTTACAGTTCTAATTTCAGTCATTAAAATACATAGTCTGTTCCCAGAACAGTGCATGCCACATGCCAGATACTAATGAGTTAATTGTCAATGAATAAATTGATATCTCTCTTATTAAAATAAGGTAACAGGAGAATTTCTTGACCACATTCATTGAATGATTAAATTATACTCTTTGAAGTATCTGGCTGCCCTTAAAGGGATTAAAATCAAAGGTTCTGAAAGTTAAGACAGAGAGTCTCATATATGAAATGGATTTTTAAAATGAAGCTAACAGAACATGCACCATAATCCCTTTAAGATCTTTTCAACCCTATTTCTTTAGTTAATTGCTATTAATGCTTGAAAATCAACTCAAGCATCATCTTTTCCACATAGGCTGTCTTGACCCCCACCCAGTCTAAGTCTTTAATAACATTCCTTGACACACACATGTCACAAAGACAAACCCTTCACATTCAGACCACTCCCGGAACCTCTGTAGCACTGTGGGAATATCTTTTTCATTTTCCCATTGTTTATAATACACTGATCTCTTTTCCATCAGTCCCTCAACTTCCTTTAGGACAAAAGCACTCATTCCTCTAATGACTGTTAATTCCTAAGATAGTATCTGACACCCAGTAGATGCTAAATAAGTTTTGGTCAAAGTGAAATGAATTCTTGAAGACTTTCACAGATGCTATCAATTTTATAACCTGATTCACTCATGCATTTGCTTTCAGGCAGTTTTTCAGGTAATCCCTGTTCATACCTGGAAGGAATGATAACATATCATTTCATAAAGACTTTCGGGACTACTTTCAAGTTACCAAATGTCATTTTAAAAGAATTCTGATCAATACTAGTTTAAATTAGATATCAGAAAATCCAATGCATACACAAGTGTTTGCAGTGTTTATATAAAGCTAAGCTCAACAATTTCTTCCATTTCCTTTCCTTCATTTAGCATGACATTTTAGCTGATATTCCTGACCTGCTGGATAGAACGAGTGCATTTCTATTATAGGCAGTCTTCCCCCATGGAATTCTGTCAACAGGCGGTCTAGCTTCTTCTTTCTAAATATACTTTCCTTTCACTTGTTTTATTACCAGAACAAAAGAACTTACTCTGATTTTTGTAAAGGCTTGTTCCATTTAAATAAAGAAATCTCCTCTGAGTTTCATATAAAATGAAAATCTAGGGACCAATTCTGTCCAAGCATTGTCTGACAAATGGTCAATAAAGAATATATTGGTGTTTTCCATACCTTCTCTCAACTCTGAAATTCTGGGAAGAAAAAAAAATATTCCAGGAATACATCTATATACTCACAATTCTCAGTATTTCATGCACAAAGAGAAAAAAATCCCACTACGAAAGGTAGTTTATATACTGAAACACAGATTCTAAAGTGATATACCAGCACGACTCCATATATTTCTGATAACTTTCTTCAGCAAACATATACTTGTGTTACCCATCTGTGCAACTTTCATATATCTTGAGAACCACAACTCACAGAAAACTGTCTTAAAGAAATAAACAACAAGACAAGTATGTGAATGTTTGATTCATTACTCTGAACAGGGAACTCCTCAGGAAAAACAAAAGCACTGTGGTGTCTTCAAGTTATTTTGTTTGTCTTTAGAGAAAAGGATAAGGATAAGGGGAAAGTCATTTTTCCACATTCTTAACATTGTACTTAAATTTCTAAAAATACGCTCTCATTCTTGATTTTTTAAAGTTAGATTTAAATTGTACTAATCTTGATCTCCCCTAATACCACTTCTTTCTTCTTTCCCAAGAATTTTGTATTATATATTTCACTCATACCACGGCTGCATCTTTATTGCTATACACAGTTCTGGCAAAACTCTTTAAAAACCTATTTTATTTCCATAACTGATTTTAGTTGTATTCACTACCTCCTGTCATTTTGCCTTCCCCAAATCTCTTTCCTGAGTAGAACTGACTTTCTTACCTGTTCTATTTTGAATTACCCGGATGGAGAAACATGCCGAACTATTATGATGGTGCAGCAGCCCCTACTGGTGAGAAACACCACCCATAACTTCATGCTTCCTCAGCCGAATCTGTCAAGCCTGGTGCTTAATCCCCAAAAGCCATACCATAGTCTAGTGACAGGTGACCTCAAGCATCAGCCAATATTGGATCAGGGCTGCCTACCATCTGCAGGGCCACAACTGTTCCTTGTTTTCTATGTAGAAAAAGAATGCCAGATGAAGACATAATTTTTATGAGTTTTTATTTTCCTTGTTTCTAGAGCACAGGAAGAAAAAAAGGATTGGAAACTGCTTGTGACTAAAATGATAAAAGGAAATCAATGCAGCAAGACACAGACTACCTGAAAAATCTTCAATGGAAGCACAAGCTGAGACATGGTGTCAAAGAGGCATTCTCTTCACGGAGAAGGCATATTAAATTATGCTAGAGCTGACTGCTTTTCCAAGGACTGTTGCTAGATGCTTAGGAAAAGAAAATCTTCCTTTCTGGTTGACCTTAAAAGCTGTCTTACCCTAGGTTTTAAATGTTAAAATGTGAACATAAGACATTTTTTTCATTGATCCCATAAAAAATTTTCAAATTGTTCTCTTTAGTTGTTGCTTATCATCTGCCCATGCATATAGAAAGATACATGTGTATATATAAAGATAGATATATGGATATACTAATTTTCTGCTAAAGAATAAATACATTTATCATCCAAGATGACAGAGCCAGAGTGGAAAACATCCAGGTGATTGCAATTTTCTTTGCCATGCACCCATGAAAACCCTATAGTGGAAAGAAAATGGAGCAGGCAGTTATGATAATAGAATATATCTATTTTTCTCACATTTATCATGATATTTAAGTCACTCTTCCCCAACAGTGTGAAGTGTATTCATTTGTAATAGGGTACTATCCCCCCAGGACTGAGTCTAATATAAAAAAAGTTGCAGAACTGATCTACATGAACTTGAATCATGTAATAGAGAAAATAAGATGTTGATTGGAAGAAATAAAAGAGACAACAATGGTAGACAGGAAACAGGACACAGAAGAATAACTGATTAAGATTTGGAGCATGCAGTTATTTTGGTATCAGGAAATTCATCTTTAAAAGGAAGGATGAATAAGCCTAAAACAATAGAAGATGTCTTATTTTTTGTACATACTCTCTACAGGAACAACATCCTTTCAGAAGAGTAATCTCAGAGTTATATCTAATTCATATTTAATGAATAGCGTCATTTTATTTAATAGCAAATAACAATACCAGGTGTGTCACTTACTAAGGATTATTAACCAAGCAGGTGTTCCAGGTAGAACAGCTTGTGAATTTTTTCAGGCTTCTTGCTTAGCAATATCATGCGATGGGCAATAATTCCAGTGCCTTTTTAATTTTCACTACTTGAAAATCAAATTTTACCTCAAACAGTCATTTTTTTAATCATATCCTTCCCATCCTCCCTTTTTAATCAAAGTGCCAGCTTGATGTAACAAAATAATAGAACCCAGCCTGATTTAACAGTAGCCTCTTAGGCAAACTTGCTAAATAGTTTTACCCTTTAAAGAAAACAAAAACAAAGAACCCAAAGCAGTGCGCTGTATGTTTCCTCAACACAAAAGGTGAGCTTTCAAGTTGTGACAAGAACTTTGACTCGCAACAACCTTTAAGTACCAGGGTAAAGATGAGAAACCTCTAAGTGATCTGACCTTGCTATGTCCTCTGTTTGGCAGACACTTTCAAAAGTATTTCTGAAGAAATATCATCTCCATAAAGCAATACAAAAACATCACTAAGGTATTACCATCTGTGGCAAGGGGAATCCTCCAGAATTTATTCATTGTTAATGAATTAACAATAGTTGGATTATATTTATATGCTTCTGTGAGAAAAAAGCCAGGCTTTCTTATGCCAATGGGTATATGCTCCTTTGACAATCTTCTCAGCTGCGATCATAAAAGCAGAACCTTAGGGAGGGGGAGTCATCAGAGCCCAGCTTATTAAATTTTGTAAATCATAAGGCTTGTCTACAAATGCAGAACGCTGCAGCTGATTTAGTCGTTGGCCTAGAAACTCTGCTGTTAGGACCATTAAACAGGTTCAGAGTTTAAGTTGCACAGTAAATTATACTGCAAAAAAAAAATAAAAAACAGACAGAGACTTTGCTTGAGGTTTTCGTCTATGAAGCGCAGACCAGCAGTGCTGCAGCAGCCCTGAGAGCTGTCGTCAGGCTGTGCAGCGGTACAGCCAGCTAGTGCACCTTGATTGAACCCACCTGAGACTATCACAGAGTCCCATGAATTTTAATATCAAAAATGGAGGACTAAATTAAATTAGGCTTTCCTATTTGAAAAATCATCACAGCTGGAATAGATACAACTAATATTCTTTTTAGCTCATGCCAGTTTTTGCAGCTAGTCTCAACAAACAGCTGTCATTAGAAATAGCAAAGACAATGAAGTTCATTGTTTAACAATAAAGGGCTGTCATTTTGACTTCTTTTCCTTTCAAAGCAGTAATGAATTTCCTATAGCTACTGTGACTGAAACAGACCTTTAAAGTCCGCAAACAAATGAGGCCACATAGAAAGAAAAGTCGTATGTGAAAGGCACCTGACCCTGTATACAATTCCGTCATGAAATCCTCTAATGCTTTGTTTCTGTGAGATGCAAACTGCTAACTGTAGTTTACAGCTTATTCAGTTATTTAATGTTTCAGTAAATTTTTTAAAAAATAAAAGTTTTTCCCTAAAAACTAACTTCAAGATTCTAATGACTAAGTTATAAATAGCCAACTGATTCATTAAAATTGGAAAAAAGAATCATTTTAAAAATTGCACAGACCACAGGAAATGGTACCTAGTATATCATATAATTTTATTGTGTTTATATTTTGAAAACATTATATGATATAGTTATTAAATAGTTATAATACTTAATTGACTAAAAATGCATGTCACAATCACTTGCTTACACACAGATGATCTGAGAATGCATTTTTAAATCATAAGAAGAATAAGAGTATCCTATTCTGGATCACTCATAGAATGAAGCCCTAAATATGGTAGATAATTCAATACATGTTGGTTGATAATAAGCATAGTTCTAACCCTGTCTATAGGCTTTATAAGCATAAAATTTTCACTTAGCTTTTTGTGGTAAATTAGCCTAACCACTGTCATTGATAATTTAAATTTGCAAACCCTTCTTCCAGGCAACAGAAGATTAATGTCAACCATTTATTCAGCTTTTCATACTGTCCCCCAAGATTCTGAATACCCAGTGCCTCACAACATAATGTAACTGAACATTGTTTTCTTAAATTGATTAAAAATTTTTTCCCACTTGGATATTTTTTATGTTAAGACACAAGAATTGAGTTTGGAAGATATGATTAAAATGTGATTTGATATCAATAGAAGAAGAAAAGGTGAAAATCAATACTATAAGAGCTAATAAAGACAAATGTTCTGTGATTCACCAGGGAAGAAATAATGGATGAAAAATTGAATATGATTCAACAGTATAACACTGTCACCAAAAGGCAAATGCTGTATTGGATTGCATTAATGGACATATCATGTAAAACAAGCAAGGTGATTTTTCAGTGATGGCAGCTCTCAACACCATTGGTCAGGCCCAAATTGGAAAAGCACTGTTTCTCTGGGGCATGATCATTGCACAGAAAGTTGTATAGAATTTGTAGAATGAATTGAGAAACAAACAAACAAAAAAAAAAAACAATAAACATTGTTAGAAGATGATAATTTTTAAAAACTAGCAAACACGAACTTAAAGAAGCCATTCTGGCTTTCAGAGATCAAGAGAACTAAGTCTATATTCTGCCAAAAGCAGAGACAGATGGGTCTGGTGGGGTACACTGGTAATTCCAGTGCTCCAGAGATTGAGGTAGGAGGATTGCAAGTTTGAGCCCAGCAACTCAGCAACTTAGTGAGTCCGTGTCTCAAAAGTAAAAATAAATAAATAAATAAACAAATAAATAAGGCCCAGGCATGTCATTATGAAGACCTTGGGTTTAATTTCCAGGACAGAAATAAATAAATAAATAAACCCAACAAGAGAAAAAAAGATATAATTACTGTACAACATACGCATATAGGAAATGAGGTCTAAAAGGAAGAACCAGTCTTTTTCATTAGGCAGTGATATAGTCAGAGATAAATGGATTCCACTTGCTTCACACAATGACTCGTATTATAACAGAAAAAAAAATCTCTAGATGATCGTGTCATAATTAATAGTATATCTGGTATCCCAGTCATTGGATAGTCTCAAAATATTCAGTATTTCCAGTTTTCTAAAAATATTTTGAAGTATGTGGCTGAGATATCTTCAACTATTTATAGATCTTTCCTGGTCTGTATAACATGATATAGAGTCAAATTACTAAAATAGAAAAATTGAAAAACAATCCGGGGATATTTAGCTTGAAGTTACAGTTTTTGTGGGCCCATGAATCTCCATTTTATCCAAAACAAATTATCCTAGAATGAAAAGATAGAGTGAATATGTTAGCTAATTTTATTGAGAACTTGCATTCTACTAAGAAATGTCCTTTTTTTTTTCAAGTAACATCCCATGGTACTCAACAATCTTAACAGGTACCTGTTTATTAATCTCCCTTCTACAAATGAGGAACTGAGGTCCAGGAAGGTTAAGAGATTTTGCCCATGAATTCCCACAGTCAGAAGTTTGAACTCTAGCAGGCTAACTGCAGGACCTACTGGGTTACACTGCCTCTCAGTTACATAGATGTATACCACAGAAGCTAAGGAAGCAGCTAGTCTTGGCTAAGACGACAGCTCAAGTATGTATCAATAGATAATGGCAGTTGATGACTAAAGAAATAATCTTATAGGCAGAAGGGGAAAATTAGAATAAAGATAAGGAAACTTTTACGCTCAATGAATGACAACATTAGAACACATACTGAGAAAAGCTCAGGAATATTCACTCTGAAGATCTAAAACTTTAAATAGTTTAGATTTTTATCTTTCTGTGATAATTTTGTGAAAGTTTTTCTGAGTGTAGAGTATTAAATTAAGTCCTCCAAACTCCTTTATCGCATATGATTTACATAAATCACAACACTGCTTTTAAAACATCACACTAGGATGCTTCAAAGAAAATATTTAATTTCTCTCTTATGGAGACTAATTTAATATTCAATCCCTACCTAGTATAGGTTAGTCTCATTAATCGCTGGCTACAAAAATCGCAACACCAAAATTTGCATCTCCAGGTACAATGGAAAGAAAAGGCAGTTAGCAATGGGAATTGGAAAGCAGTACAGAACATTGGCCACGATTATGACAATTACCTAAATTGTATCACTTACCATATAAGCATAGTCAATTCAGAAACCTTATTCACAGATGCATTCATGATATAAGAAAGAATATCTAGCTGCAAAACAGACTTTGCATTCATTTTGCTTCTCATAAAAATACAATAATTTTAACTAATTTCCTCTTTCCCTGATAGCTTTTACATATTTCAATATGTCTTGATATTCTGTTTCTCTTCTTTTTTCTTCTTACCTGAACTGGTCTCATTAAAATCGTATTTCATTTCTGGTCAAAATAATGGGAACACATGATAAAACCATGATCTTAAGAATTGATATAGGACTTTGCTTTTACTCTTATCTCATTTACTACTTTGAACATATTCACAACAACACAAGCACTACTGAGCATATTTCCTCACTTGTTCCATTATTATCCTTTAAGGGCATCTGCAATGACATCATATTCCTTCACAATGAGCACATTTATATCCCCTTTGTGGATAAAATTGCATGGATAAATAGTTAAGTTACATTGTTTATGCTCAAGAAGTTTTCTCATTAAAACTCCTGGGTTGAAGAGAAAAAAAATTTTGTCCAATACAATTTTAAATTGTTATATTTAATACTGATAAATTTCTGAATTTAACTCCAGAATCAAAAATAAAATACTTTTCCAGATTCTAAGTCCTAAGCCTTCCAAAAACTAAAACAATTCAAAAGCAATTGCTTTGTTTATATTAAATGCTGATTCTTCATTGTTCTTCACTGAATATCCAGTAATGACAAAATATTGTTTAAACCCAGGCAGCCTTAGAACAGGCAAATGTTAAATATCAGTTTTGCCACTTATTCACTGTATAAATTGGCAACTTAATTCTGCACCTGATTCTGTATGTTTAATGGAAATAATTTTGCTTACAATTCAGGATGACTATTGTAGATTAGAGAGCAAATCAAATTACTGTGGTGTCTTGTACATAGCAGGTACTCAAAGAATAATGGCTCTTAAGATTATGTCTATAATTTAATGAAATGTCAAAGAACAGACCAAAAGGAGAGGCAGTGGATTCTTGCACAGAAAACCTGAAAGTTGAGATTGAAAGAATCTTTGCAAACACCCATTCCTGTGGACCCCAAGGCTTCTACAGTGATTGGAACTTTTCAAAAAGATAGGGTTCCAAATGCCACACTCCTTCCATCAATGAATCTCAGATTTTATTTGCTTGGTGCATTGGGCTTACAAATAAGATTTTACTTGATAAAATTTCTTTCAGCAAAATAACCTTGAAAGCAGTGTGAGACATTCAGACTTCAATCAGATACTGCATTATTTTAATTCTTAAGAGTGTAGCTACTAAAAGATTTTTAGGCATATAATAAAACTGTGCAATTTCTGTAAATTCAGTGGTCTCTAAAGTTAAAAGAAAAAAATAGCTCTAGTTATTTATATGAGCAAAACAGATGCAAAATACAATGTATGAGAGTAGCCACCTGGGAGAAAATTATAGAGTCATCTGATTTTTAGGTTATGTGCCTAGCTATCACTTTAAATTATAAAATCTACATTACATATGATACATAGGGGTTTATCTGTCATATCTACATCACAAAGAAGCAGATGCTTCCTGATCAGAACCTTTAATAAATTCAGCAAACTGAGAAAGTAATGAAAAGTATCACCCTTAAAAATGTTTAAAGCAATGGACTCGCACCTCCAAAGGAAACAGTTGTTCAAACTATGCATATTTGAAACCAAATATAGGGTTTAAAGATAATTATTCATGCAGTTACTGATTTTTTCACTCAATAAAGTATTACACGATATGTCTTAGGGACCAGGAATGATTTTGGGAACAGTTGATGCTTTGAAGAGCGAAATAGAAAAAAATCTTTATTTTTGTGAACCTATCTTCTCATCAGGAAATAAATATGATAAACTTAATATGCAAGTATAGCTGATGATATCAATGTCCCATTCCCATTTCCTCCACACTTACTCACTGAAAGTATTAACTGTGATAAACTGACTCTGTGCTAGCATCAGAACACACCCCATCTACACTTAAGATAATGACAGTGTTGAAATCCTGAAAATCACCCTCAACCAATGACAGAAGGGAGCCTAGGAAATATACATCCCACCTTGCTCACCTTCTAATCAGAAGCAGTTGAGTCTCACTTGTCCACAGAGGTAATCTGCTTGATTCCCTTCCTCCCCCAATTCATTTCCCTGCTTCACTACAGGTTTTTCCAGGAGTGACTTCCCAAGGAAATGCACACCCTTAAATCTTATCTGAGGATTTCCTTCTATGGAGAACTTGTCCACATCTAGACACCAAGTAAATTACATAATATGTTAAAAGGTCATTGTGCTATGGAAAAAATATGGAGTTTGTGAGGAAAAATGAGGATTAGAGGAAAATCAGGTGGTGGGAGGATTTGAGCAAAGGCTTAAAGGAGATGAGGGATGATCAGTGGGGAAGTAGGAAGAAAAGCTGGCATAGAGACTCAGACACAGGACAGCTGATTCCCTCAGGGCCTGGAAGGAAATCACTGGGGCTGTGATGGAGCCTGCAGGAGAAATGGTAAAGAGCTGCAACAGTTGGGGTAGGAAAGTTAAAGCTCTTTTAAGATCTTAAAGGACGTCAGATTTTAGCCTAAGTGTATACAGTGATATGGAAGAATTTGAGGAGAGAAGTGACATTTTCTGTCATGTTTTAAAAGCATCTTTGCTGTTATCATGTTGAGAAAATACAGTAGAAAGTCAGAAGTAAATGCAAAGAGACCAGTTGAACATCAGCTACAAAAATATAACCAAGAACCCATCAATGATGAATTGATAAGTTTTGTCATATTTACATACAATGAAATATTATTCAGCAATTAAAGTAAAAAATTTCAATACATGCTACATTGTAAATGAACATCAAAACATTACGCTAACAAAAAAAAATCCACATTGAAAAGGTCACATATATATGATTCCATTTATAGGCTATATGCAAGAGAGATAAATTCATGAAGATAAAATTAATGATTTATAGGGATTAGAAAGAGAAGTGATTGAAGAATGACTGCTCAATAGCTATAGAGTTTTATTCTAGGAAAACTAAAATACATTAGGATCACAAAGAAAGTAATGTTATTAATAAACTAAATGCCACTGACAATTCCTTAGTTCAGACTTTTGTAACAAAACTGTCAGCGAATAGCTTATATATAAGAGAAATTGATTTCTCACAGTAATGGAGTCAGGGAACCTCAAGATCAAAATATAAGCAGATTCAGTATCTGGTACAGGCCTATTTCCTAATTCATGGATTACCTTCCTGTGGAGGACCAACTGGATGACTCTCCTTGAAAGAAGAGCAATTATCTCCATTTTGGCTACACCTGACCCTACTTCCATGCATTGATATGTACAGAACTGGCTACGATTTTTCCTTACCCCTTCTATGGGCTTTAAGCAATGCAAATCGGTCTGGCCCAGGTGCTGATGTGTAGTGTTTGAAGAAAGGCAACAGGTCAGTATTTCCCCATCCCCTGTAGCTCCCAAAAAACACGTGTGAGCCAGACAGGAAGGGATGGAGGCTATGACTTCCCAGAGCTTAAAAGATTACACATCATAGTTGAAGCACTGACCCCAAAATAATTAGATACTACCTCAATTGTGTTATGCAGATTAGTCTTTCTGCATATTCTTCTCTCTGCATATTGCAGAGCTGATTTCAGGCCTTCTACCTAGCCCAGCTCACAGTACTCGCATGTTACCCACCAATCTCATAGTCACTCATTCTCAAGTCATTCCCTTCTTTGCAAATTAATAAAATCCAGGTTGGGCCCCGGACCAAGGCCTTTGTTCTGATTAACCATCACCCCTTGGCTCCCCACAACTATAAATATGTATTGGTGTCTTTATTCTTGCCGTGGGTTACACTAAAAGTGATAGATTGGAATTAAATCATTAGAATTCCAATAACTTTCCCACAGGATTACAAATATAAACTTTCTGGATTGCAATGAGGTCCAGGTAGGGCTCCCTATACCTTCCCACTGTTCTCACATGATGAAAACCAACTCAGCCTTCTAGAGAACTGATACCATTCATAAAAATTCCCTCTGTATGACAAAATCCTCTCACAAAATGCCCCTACTGTCTCATAGCATCACTGTTATGGCTGATAGCTAGAAGTCCCCCTAAAGCTTCATGTGATCATAGATGAAGCTTTTGGCAGTGACTGGACCATGGGCGTGTGATACTGGATCATGAGTGAGATACTGGATTAGTCCATTGATGATTTGGCATAGTTCTGGGTATGGGAGATGGACTTACTGAAGAGGAAAGCCCCACCCTGGGAATGGGTGGCACCAACCAATAGGCTTGTAGCCTGGATGGATTAAAAAGGGAATTAGGAAGGTTCACTGCCTTCTGCCCACTATACCATGAGCTGTTTTCTTTCTGCGATGCCTCTCTGCTACACTATCATGCCTTCGAACCAGCTGACTGAAACCTGTAAAACTCTGAACCAAAATAAACCTTTCCTCCTTTAATTTGTGGGTGTTGGGTATTTTGTCCCAGAAAG
This sequence comes from Dasyprocta punctata, assembly GCA_004363535.1. Taxonomy (NCBI): domain Eukaryota; kingdom Metazoa; phylum Chordata; class Mammalia; order Rodentia; family Dasyproctidae; genus Dasyprocta; species Dasyprocta punctata. The sequence goes on along the minus strand of RJWM01000131.1, from coordinate 229,575 downwards.
GAAAAAGTAACTGAAACAATCACTTTTGGGTTAGAATTTCAATATACAAAATTTAAACATTGAGTCCCTGGCAAACAACCAAGTGAAGTTGATCTGCCTAATTATTAAGGGTAAAAATCTAGGCTAGACCAGGAATTCCCAGATGAATCCTTCATTCCTGAGTTCAGACTTGAAAGGAGAAGCCCCCACAAAGGCCACACCATCTTGGAAAAGCCAACCACCAGAAAACTTGAAATATCTGTTCAAGTATAGTTCATTTAAGTGTCACATCATTCTCTCCCTGTCTTCCAACAGAGCTGCTTGCACCTTGACTGTTCCGCAATAGAAACTTTTATTATGATCACCTTTCATTCATTTGAGTTACTAGGGCACATGGGCTCACCCAGTGATTTCTGTGAGGTCCTATAAATCTGATTAGAGGAGTTTAGTTTCCATTCCCCTTCTTAACATACATTTTAGTTTTTGTTTCTGATGGGCTTGGCACCCCAGATCCACTTGGTGGAAAAGTTCATAACAATTCTAATTTTTATTCTTGTAATCTTTGTATTTGGACCATTCATAATGAAAGTCTCCTGAATTTAATCACTTCCCATTTACAGTCTGTTTGACTCCAGGTGACTCTACATTCTCCCGAGCCTGTGATCTACACAGGACTCCTTGTTCAACCCTCCAGGCCTGATAGTCAACAAGAGTGAGAGTGAAAGGGGGAAATGTATGCAAGAATGCAAGCTCCAGGGGCCAGAATCTTTATCATTTGTGTTAACCACTGCAGTATTCAGTAGGTGCTCAGTGAGTATTTGTTAAACCAAACTGAATGAGGAGAGAAGAAAGAGAGGGAAGGAGGGATGAAGGAAGAGAGAGAGGAAGAAAAGGAGGCAAGGGAAGAGGAGGAGAGGAGATGCAAGGGAGAGGAGGAAAGGGAAGAAAAGGAAAGAAAGAAAAGAAAAGGAGTGGAAAAGAGAAGAAAGGAGAGGGAAGGAAAGAAAGGAAAGGAGAGGAAAGGAAAGGAAAGGAAAGGGAAAGGAAAGGAAAGGAAAGGAAAGGAAAGGAAAGGAAAGGAAAGGAAAGGAAAGGAAAGGAAAGGAAAGGGAAAGGGAAAAGATTCAAAAGAAATCCAAGGAAAATCAAATTGGTACTCTCTTATTGACTGGTTGTGAAATTGTTTTGCTTTGGTTTCTTATTTTCCTTTTGTTTAAAATTTAAAAATATAATAATAAAGTAGATAGTCAAGCTAGGTTATACTTTTTCTTTTCAGTACAGTAGGGTGCATTCCTAAGGTAACGTAACCTTTTTCTTGGGTGGCATGCATATTGACTTTGACAGCAGTTTCAAAGGGAAACTCTTAAATGATCCTAAACAATGGCAGTAATGTTTTTGTAATGTAGAGTTTTCCTATAGGTCTACTTTCAAGAAGTCATCTGGATATTTAAATCCTGATATGTAGACTTTTTAAAGCTACATTTATGGTAATACATTTTATAATTTCTATAAATTAATTTGTTAGGGAATTCAATGTAAGGCAATAAGAATACTAAAAGAAAAGGAGGAAAGAACTTCACTCTCAATATGATAAGTTTAATAAAATGTACAGGTCAAATATAATTTCAGAAGCTTAAATGATTTTCAAACACATTTTCAAACTTGCTAAAAGCTACACTAATAGTTGCTATGCATCTATAACTATGTACATGCCATTTTATATTAAATTATCTATAATACTCATTACAACCACCCCACTAAATACATAGCACCTCTCCAATTTCACAAGTTAGGAAATTGAGGGTTGAAAGGTTGAATTGCCCAGTCATGCAATAAAGCAAGACAAATCTATGATGTGAATCCCAGTCTTCATGATGTCATACCTGGAGTTCAATACCGAATGCAATACTATTTAAAAACAAATGAGGATGAGGGCTTGCAGGAAGGGGAGAGGATTGGAAAAAAAAAAAAAAGAAGTATCAAGATATAACATGTACCAGTACAAATTCCCTATGATGTATATGATCATTGTGTATTTCTAAAATGTACCAATAAAACTAATTAAAAATAAATAAAAGCTAATGAGACAGTGTCTTCCTTTAGGATACAAAGTTATAAGCATATTTACTACATACATATACCTCCAAAATGCTCATGTATAAACCATTTAATATATTTGCAAAATGATGCTAAACTCAAACAAGCAATTAATATTATAAAACTATCTCTTAAATTTTTTCTTTTAAAGTCCATTTAACTGTTTTTAGACATCCAATCACTCTTATGTTCATTGCAGCATTATTTATGAGCCAAGATATGGAATCAATTTAAGTAGCTATCAGAAGACAAATGGATATAGAAAATGTGGCTTTTATAAACAATAGAATATTATTCAACCCTTAAAAAAGATAAAAGAAAGTCTGTCATATGAAACAATTTGGATAAACCTGGAAAATATTATGACAAGTGAAATAAGGCAAGCACAGAAAGATAAAGACCACATGATCTGACTTCTACGAGGAATCCCAAAACTTTAAACCAGAGAATTACAGTTTAGAATTGTGGTTCTCAGAAGCTAAGAGAGAAGGGTGGCAAAATAATGATCAAAAGGTACAAAGTTTCAGTTAGACAGAATAAATAAATTTTAAGATCTGTTATACATACACATCATGGTGACTGTAGTTAATACTAATGCAACATGTTTCAAAACTACTAAGAAAACATTTTAAACATTCACACATACTACAAAATAAGTATGTGAGAGCCGGGCGTGATGGCGCACGCCTTTAATCCCAGCACTCGGGAGGCTGAGGTAGGAGGAGCCTTGTGAGTTCGAGGCCCGCTTGGGCTACAACGCGAGTGCAAGGCCGGCCTGAGCTACACAGTGCGACCCTGCCTCGAAAAACTGGGGCCAGGAGTTTGGCTCAGTGACTTAAGCGCCTGTCTGGCAGGAGCGAGGTTGTGAGTTCAATTCCTGGTGCCCCCCCAAAAAAAAAGTATGTGAGGTGGTAAGTATGCTAATTATTTAATTTAATTATTCTATAATCACATGCATATGTCAAAACATCGGGTTGTACACCATAAATATACAAAATTATTGGTCCACTAAAATTAAATTCTGATCAAATATCCATACATAATTTTTAAAATAAAAACACCTGAAATAGTGCCAGAAAGAAAGATAATGATGAACTTTCATTTTAAAAAATGGAACTTTTAACATATGACTCACATTTGTACTAAATTCATGTTTTATAGAGGAAAACCAGTCTTGTTTTCTGTAATGACCAAGGAATAGGTTTATAGATACCCCCTAAGGACTCCTTGATTCCAGAGCCTATCAGCATGAAAAAGTAATAGAAGAGGGCTCACAAAGATCTAAAAAGTTTATAGAAAGAACAACTACTTCATAATGAGAGTTTCCAGATCACAAAGTAGAAAAAAGAAATCCAACCATAAATCTATAATCAGAGTATAGCAAGAGAAATAGGATATGAGGTAATTTTTGCCTTACTTTTGAGTAGCACAAATCTTATGAACAGAGGTGGAAGTTATTCAATAACATTTATTGCAAGGTCTAGTTCAGTACCTTCCATGGATGGGCAGTCAAAAAATCTTATTTGGAGATGATATTTATGCAATGATAATCAGTCTACTTCAGCACAGCAATTTTGGGGGAGAATATTGTCTGTACTGAGGTTAAGCCTTTGAAGTAAAATAATAAAGGGAAGGGCAAAGACCAGGCATGAAAAGTATTCAAAAGAGAAATTAAGGTTTCAGAAAATTTACATAAACATTGGCAATTATAATTCAGAAAAGTAAATACAATTTCAGGAAGTTTGAAACACATTTTGTTAAGTGCAGGGAATGCATCATAATTATACATATTCTCCCTCACTCCAACTTCACCGACTAATACATATTTATTTATTCATTCAAAGAGTGAAGATGAAGACAGAGAAGGACTCTGATCCTCATTTCAGGGAAAGGGAGATCAATGATATAAAATGAATCCTTTTGCCTTGATACACACACACACACACACACACACACACACACACACACACCAGTACACTTTCAGTGGACAATCAGGTGCCTAATACATGCACTAAGCTTATGTCTAGGGCAAAATGAATCCTAAACTATTCTGACAGTTAATCTATAAAAACATACACTTTTTCTTTATTAACAATTTATTTTAATATAACTTGGTATGATATTTTTAAATAAAAGAACCCTAACTTATTATTTTTGTATTTACCAAAGACTACTAATTTAAGGACTAGCTTATGGGGAAAAATATAAGAAGAGAAAAGATTCTACAACTGTAAAAGCATTTCTTTAAAAACAGCATACAGACTTATTTCACTACATTCATCATAATGATACCTGTTTTAGAAGTTGATAAAGCGTTCTGGATTTAAAATGACATACCAAAGGTAAATAATATAATAACTGGAGTTGAATGTGTGGACGTAATGGTCGAGTTTTCTTATTTTGATGCTTATTCAAGCAATAAAACAAAACTGTACAGCTACACGGTTAGAAACCCAAATGAGAAAGAGATACTGAAAACTTTAGGTTATCAAAATACTAAATTCATTTTTATATTACAACCAATTTTTTCTTAGAATTCTCTGTATCTTTTCCATTCATATACCCAGTTAAGGCTAGCATCTCATATGACTCCAGCAGTAACAGTAAGAACAGTAAATTTTACCTGATCTTTTCTCACAGAGAAAGTTGGAAGGGAGAAAATCTAGGCTGTCCAATTAAGAGAGATGATGAAACTTAAAATAGAGCTATTTATCTTTCCTAGTTGGAGGGGACGTGTAGAAGGCTCAAACAAAGGAAGTGTGGAAAGCAAATCTCCGGGAGCAGTGATCAGACAAATAACCAGAAAGAAAAACCTAAAAATAAGAGTTATTTCCTCTCTCTGATGTTTTTCATTTTATGCAAGCTACTCTCTGTATCCATACTCTAACATCATTTCTGACTTCCTTCTGCTGAAAAAGGCTGTTTTCATAATTTACACAGATAAAGTTTATGATATATCTTTGCAAGAAGGGTACTAAAGTCTTGAGAGCAAGTGACTGAGAATTCAGAAAGGTTGAAAATCCATGGTGCATTAAGACCAAGTTCAAATTAATCATATATTTCTTTTAGTGGAAAGATATTGGGCTCCACCAAAACACACACACGCACCACACTTGTGCCCACACACTAGCATGTTCAGAGTTTTTCAAGTCCTTTCTGTTAAGCCTGGCATAAGTATATGCAGGTACATACATGCATTTACGTGCACACACATGAAAAAGAAAAGAAGAGCTCCACAAAGATGAACAATGTTTTTTTTTTATTACTCTTTGTAACATTGAAGTACTTAGTAATTACTAACTAAGAATATGTGTCATTTGGGGGGAAATGTTTCATGTTAGATTTGAAAAAATACCAGAATAAGTCTGTATGTGAATTCAGTTGAGTTACATATGGTCAAATAAGAAACATAAATCAAGCAGTCATCAAATTAAAGGTCAGCCAAGGCAAAGTACAGAAAGATATCTATCATTTTTTCAGCAGGAAAAAATGTCCATTTATTATTCATAAATACTTAGTGAGCACCCATAATATTCCAACTTCACATTTTGCTTTCACTGAGTACACAGATAACCTTGTCTGAGTGGCAAGGTGATATATCCCAGAGTCAGGCAAAATGATCAAAAATTCACGTTAAAGAGAACAAAGAAAAGGTTCAGATAACAAGGAAGATTAATGCAGCCCATGTGAGAACCTAGGCCCCCAGTCATGGAGATCTGCACAGCTTTGCAGAGATGTCCTCCATCTAAACTCAGGAAAGCACTCAGATCATTGGGAGGAAAGTGAGGCAGCTCAAAATCATATATAACTCTGTTTACTTCCCCACCAGCCCCCATGTTACCTTGCTATCACTGCACCATCATTTTCATCTTTTAAGTGTCCGATTAAGTCACTTACCTTAGTACAAAAATGATTTCCTGATGCATTCCTGCCATGTCTATACTCTCACTCTTCACCCTAGCTGGGTAGAACCAATTTCAGACCTGCACATACAACATGACAACTTCTATGTTCCTATGAGTACCTCTGTTTGATGAGTTCTCACGTATGCTAGGTATTGTGCCAATTGCTCAATATGAATGGCTTCTAGAGTCATGATGAAGTGGCTGCAGTGATTATTACTATGTTTGCAGACAAAGAAACTAATGTTTAAAGAGTTAAGAAGCTTACCTAATTATTCACAGCTGTAAGAATTTAAATTGAATGTCAAAGTCCTGAAACCTGCTTCCAATGTCCATTTTATCAGATACGATGCCACCTCCTTCCTTGTTGAGCTAAATAACACTCCCATACAGACTTCTCCCTACTCCATAATTTGATTTTGATGCTGTTCACTGTTCTCTCTGAGTAGCTTGCTGACTTCTCTATCACAGTACTTATCACAGTCATCTGCAATATTTTATTTACTTTGATGTCTTTTCTCTAGTGCACAGAATAAGCTCATGAGTTCTTTACACTCAAGTGTATACCCAATGCCTGGCATTTCAAAAGTGTTCAATAACTCACAGCTAGACCCAAGGCCCCAGTGATGCCACACACCAGGGTGCACTCTGCCTAGCTGCCTGGGTCCCGGAGATTCTGAACTCCACCCAGCCAGGCACAAGACCCCAGCACCACACTCTGGGAGTGTGTCCTCACTAGCTGCACAGAGGATCCAAGCTCTGTCCAGATCAGCATCCCAGTGCAATCCATCAGTGGAACACTCAGCCAGCCTCAAAAGACACAGAGGTACCAAGCGTAGCCCAGTCCAAAGCCCCAGAGCCACTCATCAGGAAGTGGCCAGTATAGCCAAAGGGACTTGGAGAATTTGAGCTCCACCCATCAGAGCACAAGGCCCTAGCTCCATAGTTCAGGGGTGCAGCCACCTGTCAGGTCCTGGAGGTTCCAGACTCCAGCCAGGAGCAAGGCCGCTATACCATATGCTGGGGGCATGCTCTGGCTATCCTCCTGCTCCAGAGGCTGTAAATTCCTTGCAGTCATATGCAAGGTCCTAGTTGTGCCACACTCTCAGGTGCACTCTGCCTAGCTGCCTGGGTCACAGAGATTCTGAACTCCACCCAACCAGGCACAAGTCCCCAGTGCCACATGCTGGGGGTGTGTCTCTCCTAGCCACCTCCTTTGCAGAGGTTCTAAACTCTACATAACCAGGTTCTAGGCCCCAGTGACAAGCTCCAGGGGTGTGTGCCTGCTAGCTACAGGGAGGATACAAGCTTTGCCCAGCTTAGTGTCCCAGAGCAACCCAACAAAGTACATCAGGGTAACACACAACCAGCCTCACAGGTCACAGAGCACAAGGATCTAGCACCATAGTTTGGGGGCATGCCCCAACTAGCCATGGGGAAATTGGAGGATAGAAGCTCTACCCAGTGCAGCATTCCAGTGCAATCCATCAGGGGGCTGCCTGGCCAGTCAAACAGGTCCCAGAGGAAAATGGCAAAACAAAAGAGAAAGATGAGTCTCAGTCCTCCAGTCGACCAAGAACAAGCCAAAAAGACACTGAAATGGAAGACACTAGAAATTACATAACTGAACTTTCTGAAATGATAGCAACTGAAGTAAAGAAAACTCCAGGAAGCTATAGAGGAAATCAGATCAGAAATAATCTCTCAGGTAAAAAATGAAATGATAAACATTGTGAAAGAAATACTGTATGTATCTAAAGAAGATCAAGATAAAAAAGAGAAGAACATAAGAAAATGATGGAAACTTTGAATGAACAGTATAAGGCACAATTAGAATGCATGAAACAGATTCAAAGGGATATTCAGGAAATTAAACATTCCATTGAAAGTTGGCAAAACTGCTTGAATGAAGCTGGAGATAGACTCACAGACCTTGAAGACCGTATTGAAGCTTACAGTCAGGAAAGAAAAGATCTCTTAAAAATAACAAGGAATCAGGAAACAACAATTCAACAGCTGCAAGATGATGCTAAGAGAAATGATATAAGATTAATAGGTGTCAACAAAAAAGCAAGGGTTAGTAGGAATGACCTGTGAAGACTATTTGCAGAAATAATAGCACAAAAATTTCCAAACATGGGAAGAGAATCTGATATACAGGTAACTGAGGCATACAGAACCCCAATTAACTTTAACCAAAAAAATCTTCACCCAGACATATAATAATTAGGATATCAGAAATTCAGCACAAGAGTACAATACTAAAAGCTGTCAGAGAAAAGAAACAGATCACCCATGAGGGAAAGCCTATCAGAATTACAGCATACTTCTCAACACAAATCTTCAAGTCAAGAAGAGCTTGGAGTGAAGTATTTCAAATCCTGGAAGAAAACAACTTTCAGCCCACATTGATGTATCCTGCAAAACTATCTTTAAAAATTGATGGAGAAATAAGATACTTTTACAACAAAGAACAAATGAAGAAATTTATGGCCACCAAACCAACATTACAAAGGGTACTGAAAGACATTCTAGAAAGAGACAAAGATAGCTACAATCCCAAGAACAACAGCAAAAGGAAACCACTAAGCAGGGCAAACAATTAAACAGAAAAAGTGGAAAACCAAAAACAAAAAGGTAACATGACAGTGATTATTCAGTAATGTCAGTTATATCAATCAGTGTAAATGGTCTCAACTCACCAATAAAAAGAAACAGACTGGCAGAGTGGGTTATGAAACAAAATCCAACAATATGCTGCGTACAAGAAACACATTTCACTCAAAAGGAAATTCACAGACTAAAAATCAAAGGATGAAAAACAATACTCCATGCAACAGGAACCCAGAAAAAAGCAGAGGCAGCTATTGTGTTTGCAGACAATGTGAACTTCAAACCAAGAATGACCAAAAAAGATAAATAAGGTCACTGCTTATCTGTTAGGGGGAAACTTCAAGAGGAAGAGATTGTGATCATAAATATGCATGCACCAAATATGGGAGCACCCAACTATGTAAGACAAATCTTAACAGACATGAAAAACCAAATAAACAATAATGCAGTTATAACAGGGGACATTAACACCCCACTGTCACAAAGAAACAGATCAAACTAACAAAAAATCAGCAAAGAAATAACAGAACTGAATCAAACTTGTGAGCAAATGGACCTAGCAGATTTGTACTGAGTGTTCCACCCCACAACATCAGAATACACTTTCTTCTCTGTTGCACTTGGGTCATTCTCTACAATTGATCATATACTAGTGCACAGAACATGCTTAAATAAATGTAAAGGAAATGAAATAATTCCATGCATATTATCTGAACATAGTGCAATAAAATTGGAAATTAATGACAAAAATATCCCACAAGAACCCCATAAAAACATAGAAATTAAATAACACTTCTAAACAATCAATGAGTCACATAGGAAATTAAATAATATCTACAATTGAATGAAAATGCAAATACGAATTACCAGAATCTGTGAGATACAGTGAAAGCAGTCCCCAAAGGGAAATTTATAGCACTAAACTCCCATATCAGAAAAATGAAATGAACACACATAAACAATCTAAGACTACACCTCAAACTTCTAGAAAAAGAAGAGCAAGTCAAGTCCAGAGCCAAAAGAAGGGAGGAAATTATAAAGATCAGAGCAGAAAATAATGCAATTAAAGCTAAGAAAACAATACAAAGAATTAATGAATCAAAGAGTTGGTTCTTTGAAAGAATAAATAAAATTGATAAACACCTAGCTAACATTATCAAAAAGATGAAAGAAAAAACTCAAATCCATGCAATAAGAAATGAAAAGGGTGAAATCACTACGGACCCTGTAGAAATACAGAAGATCATCAATACCTACTTTAAAAACCTTTACTCCCATTGGTTTGATAGCACCGAACAAATGGACAGATCCTTAGAAACCTGTGAATTACCAAAGCTGAATCAAGAAGATGTAAAACAGCTGAATAACCCAATTTCAGCTAATGAAATTGAAAATGTAATTAGAACCTTACCAACAAAGAAAAGCCCAGGTACTGATAGATTCACTGCTGAATTCTACAAGAAATTTAGGGAAGGCTTAATGCCAACACTCCTCAACCTCTTCAGTGAAATTGAAAGGGAAGCAAATCTCCCTAACTTATTCCTGGAAGCAAGTATTACCCTAATAATAAAACCAGAGAAAGACCCAACAAAAAAAGAAAGAAAGAAAGAAAGAAAGAAAGAAAGAAAGAAAGAAAGAAAGAAAGAAAGAAAGAAAGCAACAAAATTATAGGCCAATCTCCCTAATGAACATAGATGCAAAAATCCTCAATAAAATACTGGCAAATAGAATACAGCAAGTCATCAGGAAGATTATACACTGTGATCAAGTAGGATTCATCCAAGAAATGCAGGGATAGTTCAACATATGTAAATCAATAAATGTAATACACCTATATCAACAGAGCCAAGGACAAGAATCACATGATCATCTCAATAGATGCAGAAAAAGCTTTTGACAAAATCCAACATACATTCATGTTACAAACCCTACAGAAAATTGGAATAGATGGTCTCTACTTCAGCCTGATAAAAGCCATATATCATAAACCAACAGCCAACATCTTATTAAATGGAGAAAAACTGAAAACTTTCAACCTAAAATCAGAAACAAGACACGGATGTCCATTATCACCACTCCTATTCAATATAGTTCTGGAAATATTAGCAAAGCAATTAGACAAGAAATAAAAGGAAAAAGAATAGGAAAGGAAGAAGTAAAATTATCATTATTTGCAGATGATATGATACTCTACAGAGAAGACCCCAAAAAATCCATTAAAAGACTTCTAGATGTAACAACCAAATTCAGTAATATTGCTGGATACAAGATGAACACTCAAAAATCGATAGCATTCCTGTACAAAAACAACAAACTCACTGAGAGAGAAATAAGGGAAACCACATCCTTCACTATAGCATCCAAAAAATGAAATACTTAGGAATCAATCTAACAAAGGAAGTAAAAGATCTATACAGTGAAAATTACATTACACTGAAAAAGGAAATCAAAGAGGATTTCAGAAAATGGAAAACTATTACCTGTTCATGGATTGGAAGAACAAACATTGCAAAAATGGCCATTTTCAATTGTTATACAGATTTAATGCAATTCCAATCAAAATACCACTTGCATGCCTCACAGACCTGGAGAAATCATCCCTAAAATTCACCTGGAACCAGAACTCTCAAAGAGCAAAGGCAATTCTGGGCAACAAAGGCAAAGCAAGAGGCATCACAATCCCTGACTTGAAATTATACTACAAAGCCACTGTGATAAAATCTGCAAGATATTGGAAAAACAGCAGACCTGAAGATCAATGGAATACATTAAAAAATATAGCCACAACTACAAATACACTAAGCCACCTTATCTTTGACAAAGAGGCCAAACATGTACATTGGAAGAAAGATAGCCTCTTTAATAAGTGGTGCTGAAAAAACTGACTTTCCACATGCCGTAAACTAAAACTAGACCCATGTCTATTACCATGCACTAAACTAAAGTAAAAATGGATGAAAGATCTGAATATTAAAGCAGAGACACTAAATTTAATGAAAGACAAAGTAGGTAAAAATCTTGATGACATTGGAGTAGGCAGAGAGTTCATGAACAAAAATCAAACTGCACGAGAAATACTTCACAGAATCAACAACTGAGATCTCATCTTATTAAGAAGTTTTTGCATGTCAAAGGAAATCTCCAACAGAGTGAAAAGAAAACCCACAAATTGAGAAAATATCTTAGCCAATTATCCATCAGACTTCTATCTAAAACATACAAAGAATTTTTAAAACTCAGGCCCATAAAATTCATGGACCCAGTCCAAAAATGGGCATCTGAGATGAATACACACTTCTCAGAGGAAGAAATACAAATGGCAAATAAATATATGAAAAAATGTTCAACATCAATGATTCATTCAGGAAATGCAAATTAAAACAAAACGGAGATTCCATCTCACCCCAGACAGAATGGTCAACATCAAGAAATCAACCAATAAATAAAAAATGCTGGAAGGGTTATGGGGAAAAAGGAACTCTTCTCCACTATTAGTGGGAGTGTAAGCTGGTGCAACCACTGTAGAAATCAGTGTGGAGATTCCTCAAGAAGCTAGGATTAGAGATTCCATTTGACCCAGGTATCCCACTTCTGGGCATTTTCCCGGAAGAACTGAAAACATCATACCATAATGATGTATGTGCACCCATGTTTATAGCAACACAATTTGTAATAGCCAGATCTTGGAAACACACAAGTGCTCATCAGTCAATGAATGGGTTAAAAAAAAAAATGTGGTATTTTTATACAATGGAGTACTACTCAGCTATCAATAAAGATTGCATCAAGAATTCTATAAGTAAATGGGCACGACTTGAGACCATACTTGTATGTGAAATAAATCAAACTCACATGTGTAAATACCGTATTGTCTCCCTAGTGTAAGAAACTGAAAAAGTATATAGAATCCAAAACCTACAAGAAATGTTGTGCAAGGGTAAGAAACTGCTCAAAAAGGAAAAGTAATGGGGATAAGGGAAAGGAGGAAAGAAGGAAGGTAAAAGGAAAAAGACATAAATCTGTATATATGTATACATAAGATAGCTACAATGACTATACTACTAAATGTATTAGTTATTGAAAAAGAAAAGTTAATACTCATATGATTAGATCAATTTTACATGTCAATATCTGTTCATCTAAACAACACTTTTGAAGGTAATGAATGATATGCAATATTACAACCATTGTCAAATTCCTATCATCTTGTTTTGTAATCCTATAAAGTTATTGTATTAGATGTTATTGTTGTTTGTCTCTTTTGCTTTTTGTTTTTCTTTTCTGTGTCTATTTTCTCTTAAATAAAATAATAATATTTTATAAATAAAAAATATTTTTTAAATTACAAAATTAAAACAAACAAAAGTGTTCAATAAAACTCTCTCAATACTTCAGGAATAAACAAACGTCATACAGCTATGATATCATGGCTAGCACAAGAATTAAAATACTAGTCTTTCTGACTCCAAAGTCATTCTTCTTCCAGTATACCATAGTGGACCTCAGATAATTTTAAATGAATGTTTTTACTAGTTCTATAAAGTGGAATGAGGTTATCCATTCTATCATCCTTGAACTAGGATTGTGAAAAAATACTGTTTAAACCTACACTTTATTGTGCCTATATCTGCCACACAGTAAGAGCTCAATAATTGTTGAGAAATAGGTTTGCATCTGGTGTATAAATAGCCTGTTTCACATGTTCTTTGCTGTCTACATAGGTTGGCAGTTATCACTGTAAACTCTAGAATTTTGGTATTTAAAACTGTGGTTGGTGGACCAGCGACAGCACTTAGCTTGCTAGAAATACGGAGTCCCAGTCTCCAACCAAGACCTACTAAATCAGAATGCATTTTATCATGATCTTCAAGTGACTAACTATTATACACAGTGAAGTTTGAGAAGCAATACTGTAGAATATGTCTGAAAAGATGGGATTCTCACATAGAGGACTAGTAATTTAAGATAAAGAAAAAAAATTCATCCTATCATAACATCACAGTAGATTAGCACTACAGAAGCAATACCAGTGCAAAGAAAGGACAATATAAGACACTGTAAATATTTCAAGGAGTTCTTCTCAGTTACAGTTGAGATCACAGAGTTCTCAATAAAGGCAAATAGCTGTCCATAAATGGTTGGTGGTAAGTTCACCAGAATGCTCATTTTTTAAATCAAATTTCAAAGACATAATGAATCATTCCCCTGAATGAGGGGAGTGGAATGGGAAAGAGCAGGTCACAACAGGTTTGATTTCCAGTCCTGACTTCACTAGTAGTGTGATTTATCTAAATATGTCTCCTTGTCTTCAAAGTGAGCATAACAACCCTATCTTACTAAGATCATTTACTAGGAAGGATTTTGTAACTGTCATATGAGAAGCTATATGAAATGATATTATTTAATTGTAAAAAGTTTCCTGATCATGGAAGCTATAATGCTATTATAGAGTGAAGTCTCAAATGTCTTTTTCCACAACTAGTGCAGTAAAACACACTATAAAACCATCCCTCTTCCATAGCTGCACATGTGGTGAGGCTAGTCAGGAGGCAACTGGGCCCACTGCTCTGCTTCTGTCAAGTTTACATGAGATGTGTAGCAAGATGGAAACAGGAAGGAAGAACTGCTTAAAAAGAAATGATGCTTATGCAGTGACAGACAAATGGTGGCAACTTCTAGAATGATTGCTTTGGACTGCCACACTATGATCTTTAGGCAGATGTGCCCAGATGTGTCTTCCAGCCAGCACAGTTTTCTCTTTAGCAACACATTTCAATATTGTTTCCTTTTCCCAACCACAAACATGAACAGAATACAGAATTCCTAAATCAAAAGATGCTGTCTCTTTAATTTAGAAAAAAGAAAAGGTCAAAACAAAAACAATCTCCATGAGTACATGATTCCATGGGCCTCACTTTGGACTTAGACATCCCCACACTGTAAACAAGTGGTTTGTCAGGAAGCCAGGAGTATGTAGCTCAGGAAAAGTGCAAATGAGATGATGAGGGGTGTGATAACAGTTCCATATCCCCAGCACTTTAATCTCATAGTACATTTGTGAATCAAATTCATTTGCCAGAACTTCCCTGCCTTTTCAACAGGAAAATAACTAGAAGACTACAAAGGGCGCAATACTAGGAAGTTGGATTTTCATTTAAACCAGTGGAATTAGAGTAGGGTACCCCTGAGAAGAGTGCACAAGGAAGGCTTTACAGTATTCAGAGATGTGTTACTGTCTTCATCATGTGCCTGAACAATGCTGTCCAATCACTGAGTCTTTCCCATTTTGCCTCCTTTTCAAATCTAAAAATGAAAAGTCAGTCTTGTTCTTTTTCCTTGTCTTCAAATCAGAAACAATAATATTAAATAAGTTCCTGAAGAAATGACACAGAAAGCTATTTAAGACACCAAATTATTGATGATACGGAAACACAAAATGATATTGGGTGTTTTCTGTCTTTGTTCAGATAGAATTACTGTACATGTTAGCCCATGACCATATTTAACTGATTTCCTATGTCCTTACATTTGTTCACATTTTCTTCTCTTTGAGCTTCACTGCTTCAATAGTACTAATAATGAAGGGGAACATATTTTTCTCTCATCACTGTCAGAGATGACACAGAGAAGCAAAATGAATGTGGGAGGTGCTGTTTTGTTTCTAATTAGCACTAGTAAGGGTTTTCAAGCATTTGTATGAAGAAAAGAAGACAACATTCAAAGGGTTGGAATCTATTGGCCTTTTCAATATTTTGCTTTAAGAAAAAAGATAAATTTTATATAAAGGCAATACTGAGTGTGTAATTCAATGGAAATGATAGGGATAGCTAGAAATAAAATATGAAAAAAAAGTTAAATTTTCCAGGTACCAGAAAGCAACGCATAGCTGAAGGTACCTTATTACTTTATATTATACCTTCTCATTCTGAATAACTACTGTTATATAATATGAATCATTGATGTTTAATAATAGAAATAACCACAGTCAGATGCCAAATCAAGAAGAAAAGATCTGCACTTTGAAAAAAGAACTCTCTTAATGTATATGCCACATAAACGTTCAGGGCTTGGGCTCTGAAAGGGACCCTGCTGTGGAGAGCTATTGAGCAAAGCACTTCTGAGCAGAGGAAGGGTGGGGTTGCTAGTTTCAAGTCTGGTTCTTGCTCAGTTGAAGTAAGTGACACTATGAAAGTATGTCTAGGCCCAGCTCTGCATGTGTGAACACCACCACACTGACACCCTATCTGGTTGCCTAGTAGCAGCTGGCAGAATCCAATGTGTGCTGTGTCCATCCGTCAAAATACCCACCCAAGTGTCTAATGAGAAGAGAGCTATGTGTTACACATTTTAAGAGAATCCAAAAAATATTAGACTGTATGACTCACTATCTGTAAAGACAAAAAGAAAACAGAAAATGAAAATCTCTGCAATGTAACATAGCAACAAATAGACTATATTAATATTGCAAGTGAAAGTATTAATAGCACAAAATATGAAGTAAAAGAATGTTCATTAATAGTGTTTAATGACCACCATAAAGAGAAAGAAAATGTACTTGGGAGTCAAACATGGATATAATTACTTGTACTTTCCTCAAAAAGGACAATATCTAACAAAAGAAGGATTTGGAGAAAATTGATGAAAATTTAGGTGTGAATAGAATGTGTTGTTCAGAAATACAATGTCAGAAAGTAAACAGCTACAAATAACAGGAAAATGTGAGAGACAACAATTCAAAGCAATAAGGATTTCTTTGTCTCACATAACTAGAAGTTTGAAGATCAATCACTGGTATTAATTCTGCAGTTGCAAAAGACAGATACAGAATTTTTCTGTTTTCTTGGGCTTTCTTCTTGGCCACAAGATGGCTGCTGCAGCACCAGTCATCATAACTTCATTTAAGGTGAGGGAAGGAGGGAGTAAGGGAAGAAAGGAGAGAGAAAGAGAGAAAGAGGAAATTAAAGAAGAAAATAAAGGAAGGAAAGAAGGAAGAAGGGAAGGGAAGAAAATACAGAAAAGAAAGAGAAATCTGCCCCTTTTAATCAGAAAAAGTGAAAGCCTTTCCCAGGCTTCTACTTTTATTGAATTGGTCAGAATTGTTTCTCATGTTTACACATGGAGTCCATTAAAATATAGCCTGAATTTTTCTGGAATGGCTACCAGAAAGAGGGAATACCTGTTGGTCTGTCAAGTGATTGTGTCTGCCATGATTGGACGGATGAGTGGAAAAAAGAAAAAAAAGCAAATGATGATGAAATTAGTTTGAGCAATTGAAGCTGTCTGAATAACTTTGAAAGATTGTTCAAAGCAGATACCATAAAAAAAAAAAAAAAAGTAAACTGCGGGCAGAAAAGACATCTAGAATATCTTATTTGCAAAAAACTCTCACACCCTTATAATCAACTTTCACACTTTTATGCACTGGAAAATTTCTGCCCATGCCAGAGGAGCAGCCATCTCTGAAGCAGGCTGTGGAAATGATTTTCCATGCTGCACATGGGAATTCCCTGACACGAGTTAAGCAAGGAATGAAAACCACTGTCACCAGAATAAAAAGAGAAGTGGGTTATAAGAATAAACTATATGTGCTTAGAGAGTCACCCACGGATGTTCTACACTTCACCCTACCTCTTCTCTGACCTGTTATCAAACAACGAGCAGCTATTTCACACAGTGTCAAGGCGCTTTGTCTTGCTTATGGGTGTTAACAGTGAATAAAACCAATCCGACTCTGGCCATGAAAATAAGAGAATGATAAGCAATGAAATGGTGTCCGACTTTGAGAACACTGAGTCAATTTGACAAGTCATTCTGATCATCTGAGTGGTTTTCCATGTTTCAGGGAAAGTAAGCAGGCATGATCTAGAACAAAGCCAAGTGTGTTGGGATGCCTCTAACTATGTCCAACACTCTTAAGAGTCAACATAATCCTGCAAAAAAAACAAAAAAAAAACAAAAAAAAAACTGAGAACTTCAAAATAAAGACTCCTAGGTAAAACTCCTAGCTCTACCCATTGTAAACCAATGTTATCAGATAATATGCTGAAACTCTAGGAGCCTTTATCTCCTCCTAGGTATAGCAGGATAAATATGTTTACTTAGTAAAGCAATATGTGGAAAGCACTATCCATGGTTCCTGTCACACAGGTGGTCCTCTGTGTAGGAGACCAGGACAATTTGCAGGTTCCTGCCAGCCCCAAAGGGGACAATCCAGGGTTCAGCGCCACTTAACAAAAACCACCAACTAATCAACAAGTCAGGAGTATTTGAAGACATAGAGAATGGAGACAAAGAGAAAGTGTGAACTTAGGATTGCCTAGAGAATGAAAAGTGAGATATTCAGAATATCACATGGAAAAGCATGGTATCAGAAGGATTCAATGGCCTGCAGTAAAAGGAGGCAAGATTTAAAGCCAACGTTTAAGTCTTTTGACTTTCACAAGACTATTTCTCCTAAAGGTGAAAAGGAGCAGAATGACCAGTAATAACCAGAAGGAAGAGAAGAATCAGTGGAAGTTTGGCAATGGGAAGACAGCAAAGAGCAAAATTGAGAATGCATAGAATAGATGGAAGGGCCAAGAAAGGTGCTGGAAGAATTTTTCGAAACCAAATTTCTCCACCTCGGCACTATGGGCGTTTTGGGCCAGATAGTCCGTACTGAGCGCTGCCCTGTGCATTGTGCATGTTCCCCAGCATTCCCAGCCTCTGCCCACTGGCTATCAGGTAGACACTCCAGCTCCAAGTTGTGACAATAAAAAGTGTCTCCTGGAACTGCCAAACATCCGGGGCTGTTAGGTGGAGGGGGCACACAATGAAATCCTCTTCAGTTGAAAACCACTATTTTAAAATGAAGTCTTTAGTATGTTTCAAGCTATAAAGAAAGAAATATACAAATAGTTTCAATTTCTTGTCACATCAAGCTTTTTTGTTTCACATCAGTATTGAGGGGGAAATGCCAAAATTTCTAGTGGTAAACAGAAGAAGAAAATGCAGTGACTAACAACCAAAGGGATGAGAATCTGCAGTTCTTTCTTACTGTTGTGTGCAATAGTGCAAGTAAAAATAACCACAGGGGAATACTTGGGATCATACTGCAGTTTCATTTAACATCAGCACATGGCAAATTAAGAATGTATACTATTTATACCATAGAAAAATTTCTAATGCTTTGAAAACAAATTTCTAGCCAAGTATTTTGAAAGGACTCAAAAGACTTCGAGTGCCTTTTTATGGAGAGATAGAGAGAAGAAACAAATATGACAAGCAGTCTTTATAGTCTTTTCTTGTCTTCTCACTTTTGTAGACATGATGCATTTAGAGTTTTTCAATTGTTTCTGCCTCCCAGCTTTTTACAATCTGAAAACTTTAGCCTTTAGTCAGGAAATACTGTGCCCAAGTTGCTCCTATTTTTAAACTGATTCTACAGAGTTGCTATTAATATAAAGTTTTAGGCAAAAGTTCAAAACAGAAATAATTCAATTCCATATCTTCACTTAGTCACATATTAAAGAAATATAATTTGTTATAAACATCTGCTTTCTAGCAATAGCAGACAGAAGGCAAAGAAAATTGGGCATGAGGAATGACATACACTCCTGCACATATGTAATTAAAAGTTTAAAGAATAGCTGAATGATTTTTTTATACCAGTGGAAGAATTAATAATAGCCAAGTCAGTGTCAGGCCCTAAAAAGTGCTGCCTTAAGTACAACGGCCCGGCCAAGTTGCAGTTTCTGCTAAATTCATTCCACTATTGGAGAACTCTTTCTGCCACATGCTGAGGTGACAAACCAGGAAATGAAACAGCCAGTCATTTCAGAGAAGGAAAATTCAATAAAATGGATTAATTGATGTTGTGAATGTTCTTCTTCATAAAATGCAATCACATTTAATCTTCACTTTCTAATTGTTTGTTTTAAAATGATTTGATAAGGACATATAGGAAAATACTACCAGAGATTGCTCTGTGTTAGCATCTTACCAAAATATATAACACATATTATTTTTTTGTCATTTATATGTCCTTGAAAGAAATAATGGATATTTGAAAAAGTAATTGCTGGATTTTCTAGAAAAATGCCTAACAATGACTTTAATTTTTAAAATAATCATTAGGTTAATACCAATGAACTCTGGCGTAGAGCATGTTACAGGTAAGGTCTTACTCTTCAGTTATAATTATGCTGTTTATTTTGGTTTGGTTCCACAACTAGATGGTAGCCTCAACCCAGACCAGCTCAGTCAAAACTGTAAGTGTTTTACAAGAGGGACTACCCTTTCAGATAATGGAGCAACTCAAATCCATAACCAACAAGGGAAATATAACTCAGTTTTTAGACCTGGACTGAAACATGACCTATTAATAGAGGGAAAAAATCAACATATATGAGTTGTTTATATGGGTGACCAAAAATTTCACAGTGTGTATGCCATTCTGAATTGCAACAAAAGGGAAAATTGTTCAATTGGTTCAGTGCCAACCTAAGTAAGTGACAATGTCTGTGCCTCTCCCTCTATCGGCAAGGCTCATCTGGAGACAAAACCTACAGATTCACAGTTCAACTGCAATCAGTCTTAGTCATTGTTTTAAAATTATTAGGAAACAGCATTTGAAGTGCCATTTGTTTGAGCCATTTGTTTGTCAGATTATGGATTCCAACTAGGAATAAAATTATAATAGAGCAGAAATGTAGCACATCCATACTACACAGAATGATGTTCCAAATGAGCAACCTTAGTTTTGATGAAAATCAACATTCCACTCCATACCACACTGTTATCCTGGGTATCTAGTACCTGAAAATTAGAGTTTTAAAGCAGGTGGAAAAAAGTTGAACTGAGACATTACACTATGGATGCTGAAACAATGCATAATTCTCTGAATGTTGCAAAAGGATAATGATAAAAACAAAAAAATTATCTTTTCGATATTTATTAAAAAACATCTTGAAAGTGGCTTTATTGGAATCCCCAACCGCCAAAAAAAAAGCAGCAGTATTATTTTACCTTAAAGGCCTTACCATTGTTCCTTCTTTGCACTACTTTTATGAAAATGAACACAGACTGGTATTTGGGATTCCTTTTTAAAGCAATCAGCATCAATATAGTTTCAACCCGACTTCCCAGTCTACTGCATTTACATCTCCAATGTTTATCATAATTGAAGTTTGAAATATTTAACTCAAGGCACTATAAGAATCTGAAAAGTCAATTTGTGTTTAATATACCTTGTTTATTAAAGCATAAAATTAGAAAATACATTTTCAAAAGATTATTCAAAAGGTATGATTGAAAGCAAAGAAGTTGGGATGATAGGTAATCAGATGTCTTATGTTCAGTCATGCCAAAAATATGAGGTGGACAAAATATTTATAATTCTGTTACCGAGCTCTTCTTAGTCAAGCTGCCTGATTTGCTCTTTATCAGCTGTTCTCAACCTCTGTGTGTGAGTGCATGTGTGTATTTGGGATAGAAGGCTAACTGAACATGTCAAAATCCCTAAGTGTAGAGTTCTTTCCACACAAACTTTCTGACTTATCAGTCAGGAGGGATTCAGAATTAACCTAGTGTTGTAGTCAGGGATGATGAGGAAATAAATTTAATACAGGACACAAAATTTATATGGTTATTTTATACTAATCACCCAAAATGTCAAAGGCAAAAGAATGCAAACAATCTGTCCATGTACTAGAGACCTAAAGAATTCACCTGAGGGTCTGTCCCACAGCAATGTCCTCCATGAGTCCAGCTGAAGGCCTAGAGCCCACAGCAATGTCTCATGCAAATCTGTATCAAGGATCTGCACTGGGAAGGCCCAAATGTCAATGGTGGGAGCTAGAAAGTCTGCACCAGCAGGATGAAAATTCTGTACCACCAGGCTGAGGGATCTTCATGGGAACTAGGAAGCAATGCTCAAGGTATGGACCAGAGCTCCCTTGAAAAGAACTGCAGTCACCCTTAATGACAGTGAGGACTATAGCTCCTCCAATGATGAGAATAGCTGAGTTCATATCAGGAAAACCAGGGCGAAAAGCTTCTCCAGGAGAATCAACAGCACACCATCTTCCCCTCCAGTTCTGCTTTTATGCTGTTGGCAAAAATCCTCAGGTGGGCCTTCCACACCCAGAACCACACTGATTCAGTTCAGTTGAGTGTTACAAGTTAGTTAATCCACCACACCTAGCCTTTTAAGTAAGTAACCCAGGTGATCGTGATGCAAGCAGCCTATGAGCAGTATTCTGAGTAATCATAAAAGGATCCTCCTCACTTCTTATCATTTTCTCAAGTTATCTTTAGGTCTCTACTCCCAAATCTTCTCCTGTGTCTCTCACTTTGTATGCTAATTAGCTTTTCATCAATGGGACAAAATACCTGAGAAAATCAATTTAATGGAGAAAAGGTTTATTTCAGTTCATGGTTTCAGAAATTTCAGTCCATGGTCTGTTGGGTGTCTTGCATGGGGTACCTGTTGTGAGGTTGAATGGAAGAAAGTATATGGTAGAAGACATCTATTCATCACATTGTGATCAGGAAGCAAAGAGAAAAAGGAACAGCCAGCATCCCACTATTCCCTTCTAGGGCAGGGCCTCAGTGATCATCCTTCCAGCTGACTGCACCTTTTAAAGATTCCATCACTTCCCCATAGCATCATAGGTTGGGCACAAAACTTTCAAGCAATCTGGCCTTTGGAGGATATTTAGGCTCTGTTCCAAAATGCTGCGTCATTTCCTCTCACTGAACTTGATGCTTTGGCCTCTCCTTTGTTTCTTGACACTGAACTTATCTGACAGGGACTCTAGTTTTCCTGCAAGTGCATTTTTTGCAGGATATGTACAGTTCCATTCTTCTTTCAGCATATCTAATATCAAAATTTTTTGACATTCTTATTTTGGAAAAAAATATAGGGTAATGTAATATAAAGGACCTGGGATCCAGATTCAGGAGACACAGGTTTGCATTTCAATATTGTTAATTCTGATTTAGGATATTGGCAAAGTCACTTCAGACTCTGACCCTCAATGTCCTTATTTTTAAAGTGAGTAAAATAATACTTCCCTCTTAGGACATTTAGTTAGTGTTCAATATGATATGCTCCCTTCAAATCTGTGTTTCCTAAAGAGATATTAGAGTGTTCAGTAAAGTTTTATGTATTTTTCCCAAGCACAAAGAAAAGCCTGCCAGTAGTCACTTTGAAATCCTCATCTCCTATGAAATAAGATGTGGAACTCCTAACTTCTCACAAAAGATGATCCAGAAATCAGCTGTTTTGGATATTTTCCTGTTTTTAAATCCTTTTCCTCTCTTCCTCTGCCCTACTTTTATACTCAGGAGGTGTCCCCTACAGAGCACAGCTCAGGGTTCTGGCTGCCTTCTCAGTGGAGTTGGAGAACAGAGGCACCAGCAGGAGCTGTTTGACAGAAGGAGAAAGGTTCGAATATTTCTTTTTCGCTTATCTGCTTTCATACGTCTCTGGCAGCAACTGCTCCCATCTGCAACTGTAGTCTTCCCTCACGGTCTAGTGCTCTCAGATTCACTATTTACTCCCCTCCTGCCCTCAGCCCAGGACGTGGTAATAGCTTCCTTCCTTCTGTCCCTAGGTTGGACATCTTGCCATTCTTTGTGTATTTCCCTGTTTGTAAGTGCTTGTAAGCACCACTTTTATTAAAGTCTTATTTGAACCATACGGAATGAATTCTGCTTCCTGCCAGGGCCCTGATTGATATACCAATGTAGTTGGCCAGCAAGACGCATGGAACTTTTGAAGCAGGACATGAATTTGTGCTCTCTTTTATGATCGTGTTTCTGTGTTATTGTAGATTATTTTCTGTTCTCTTCTGCATCAGAAGCAAGCATTACTTGCTTTGCCTGGGACAGCACAGTCACAAAGATTATTCCCCTAAAGCTAAATAGAGACAAAGTACCTCCTCTGAAGGTTCTCTCTGAAGTTTCTTGTTGGCATGAATTATGTTGGTTTTGGAGTACTTTCCTTTTCTTGTGCTGTTTAAACGGTGCATGGAGGTTGCCTACTTGAGGGGTAGTCCTGTTTTCTGTTATTGAGGTGGGTTGTAGAATAATTTCATTTTTTTAAATATATGTTTATAAGTTTTTGAATTGTCTCAACATTTTTATGGAGAAAAAAGTTAATGAATAAGTTATTAGCATTAGAAAATAGGCTACCTCAATTATACCCTAACTTTTCCCAATAGTTTTCTTAATATTTACATATTAATAGCATAAAACCTCAACACAGTTTATACTGTATGGAGCCATTATTGTGAAAAAGACCCATTAAAATAATATCTCCACCCTACAGGCAGACTTAGCACACTATAATGGTTCGGGGGTAGCCAAACGCAGGATTACATGATAGGCTGGAAGCTGTGTCATGGTCTACCAGGCCAAGTAAGTAATACACATTGCGTAAAAGAGCCAAGTAAATAGTTCCAGAAACAGGAAAGTCTCTGTAGAGTACATGTGCACTCAGGCAATTATTAAAATATGGATTATGGAAGATTCTCTTTTCTCCTTTTTTCTAGGCTTACCATTTTAATAAGAACAAAAGTAAATCGAATGTGTGTGCACAAAGACACAGAATACATTCTAATGACTTCAGGGACTCTGTTTTAATCGACTAAAGGGATGTATTTCAGAGTAGAGAAATGACATCTTGAGACCCTTTCATTCTATCTGGGTGTTACAGCTGATATGGGTCTGTGTCGGGCAAGCTAAGAACAATGCGTGCTATTCTGATGCCTGAATATTATAGGTGCAGCAATAACTAGCTTGCAGAGCTTCAAAGAGCAGAACCGATTTCCACCTTAATAACCCCTATGGCATTTTTCAATTTTCCAGGCTGCCAGTCAAATGAATGCATGTCTGGGAAGGAAAAGAGACAAGAAAGGGAAAAGATTAACCTCTGAGATCCATGATATAAACTCCATTGGTTAAAATTGGTCATGTGTTAGGAAAAAAACATGGGTGTGACAGTCCTGTCTAAACATTGAGCTGAAATGTTAGAACAAAGATTCTAAGAGAGTAACTAGGATCTTCAGGGTCATCTGACTGAAAAAAATGTGGGATTGTTAATCATCCCTATTTTCTTCTTCCTCTAACTTGGAAGCAACCCAGCAGTCTTCTGATCAGCACACTAATTAGCTCAAGAGATGGCTCTTAAATGATCTGCATTGTTTCTTCAAATGAGAAAAGCTTGCAGAAAACACAGATCTGCCACCACCTACACTGTTGGTTCTCAGCAGAAGGAAACAAACAGGACTCTTGATCCTGACTTCCCCATTCTCAACTCTGCAGCCTTGGCCTAGACTCCTCCTCCTTTTAGGAAAGCCGGCCCACTTCCCCACAAGAGGTAAAGAATTTATAACTACAGATGCCTTTACAAAAGCTGAGATTACTTCTAATGACTAAAGGCCAAAATGCAAGTAATATGCAGAATGTGTTTGCTCTCATGGTGAAACCACTGTGCAGTTGGATCACTACACTTTAACTTGCTTATTCTTTGTCCAGGTATTGAACAATTTCACCTTTTCTCTCAAAGTGTCTCTTTGTCCTCTGTTTTTGCACCCAACATTTCTCACTGAACCTGTGTGCTAAAAAGTAAAACAAGGAATTTTTCATTTCTGACATAAAAATTCTTGGAAGCCAGAGGATAAACTGTGAGGTATCCCGTCGAATCTGTCTGAAGTTTTACACAGGGCCACAAAGATACTGTCAAGAGGCTGATTTCTTCAGGGCTGCTTAAGATGACCTTATCCCTTTTCATTACCTCATCTATTTATCTGTTGATTTATACCAGGAATATGCTGATATGTGCAGAATTCCATAGTAAACACCGCAGTTCAAAGAACAGGGGCCGGGAGTTTGGCTCCGTGGCTTAAGCACCTGTCCTGGCAGGTGAGAGGTTGTGAGTTCGATCTCCAGTGCCAAAGGAAAAAAAATAAAAAATAAAAAACAAAGAACAAATAAATGCAGTGCAAAAATATCTATCTTGTTAAGAAATTCTATCCCTAACTCATTTGTAGGCTAAAAACATTAAATTTATCTGTTCTCCAATACTTATCTGTGCATTCCTGCAACCCACTCTCCACATCATCCCAAGGCTGGGAGTATTATTTTCAAATGTGACTGCTGTGTCATTCACTATTTGAAGCTGTAACAGCCTTTCCCTAAACCCAAGGTAAAGATCAATATTACTAAGGTGTTCAAAGTTCCTGACAGTCTTGGACAAGCCTAAATCTTCAGCCCCACTTTGTACCATTCTTCCACTGTGCACTGAGTTTTTTATGTTATTGAAAAAAATAAACTTTTAACTTGGAAAAAATTTAAATTTACAGAAAAACTGCATAGATAGTAGTCAATTCCCGTATAATCCTTATCCAGTTTTAGTTTTTGCTTAATGGTATCATCTTCTATTACCGTAATACATTTATCAAAACTAAGAAACCAATACTGGTACATTACTAGTAAGTAAACTCCATCCATTATTCAGATTTCACCAATTTTTCAATTAGTATCCTTTTTCAGTTCCTGGATCTAGTCACTTTGACCTTTTTTCATC
This sequence comes from Dasyprocta punctata, assembly GCA_004363535.1. Taxonomy (NCBI): domain Eukaryota; kingdom Metazoa; phylum Chordata; class Mammalia; order Rodentia; family Dasyproctidae; genus Dasyprocta; species Dasyprocta punctata. Next base: position 203,412 of record RJWM01000131.1, on the reverse strand, counting down.
TTTATTCTAATACAGGGTCATTGTTCATGCTACTGTATTGCTTAAAACACTCTCTTTTACCTTCGCCCCACCTCCCCAGTCCTCTTTGCTGTGTGGTTTCTGCTCATTGTTCAGATCTCAGCACAGAGGTCTCTTCCCAAAGGAGCCTCTCTAAAGTTGGAATCTAGGGTTGACTCCTGGGTTACATCCTTCCTATCAGGTGCTCTTCCTTTATAGCTCCTTTCTCAACCTGGGGTTATGCTTTCTTGGTGTGTTTATTAATTTCAAAGGTCATGAAAGCAGAGAATTCTGTGGTTTTGTTAATGACCATAACCACTGACAGTGTGTGCTGCAGGAGGTTGTCTGTATCGTTGAAAGCTCTGTCACTGTGTTTTTCTTTTCAGACAAAAGATCGTGTTTTCTAAACTAAAACCTCAGTATTCAGGTTTAATTTCAGTGTTGGCACTTTGTGATAAGTGGGTTTGGGGTTACAGTTTGGACACTAGGTCTCTAAAAGTTTTGCCATCATTGCCCTAAGATGTAGTATGGTGTGAGGGACATAGCAGGTATTCAAGAAAGGTGCAGAATGGATAAATGAAAGATAAGAGTTAAGTAACAATACAAGAAAGCACAGTACAGAACATCAAAATGAGTGATATAGACAATAAGTGTCACATTCTTCAAAGGAGGGAAAGATCAGAAAGAGAGTTAGAACCATAGGAAGTCCTCATGAAAATGAAGAGTGAGACTACTCAGACCTTTCATTCATGGAGCTAACAATTTCTGATAACTTCCTATGCACCAAACCTTCAAAGTGTTTGCTTATTTTAGCATAGTGGTACAATAAATGTAACACATCACACATGTTTTGTTTTTGTTTCTGTTTTTTGGTACCAGCAGTCAAACTCACAGCCTTGCACTGGCCAGGCAGGTGCTTGTGCCACCAAGCTATATCCCCAGGCCAAGATGTAACACATTGTAAAAACAAGAATGGAGCAATATATGGAGGATAGATTGGAGCAGAAAGAATGTAGAAATTGAAAAGTTGATTATCTGTCTGCCTGAAAAATACTGAAGACTTGAACTAAGACCGAGGTGTTAAGGGAAGAAATCCTGAGAAAATTGACTCCACAAATTGGAGATAACCAAATAATAAGACAGAAAAGTCTTAACAGGGGAAAAAGCAACAAGAACAAGCTAAGAGTTAAAAATTAACAAGGATATTTGAGAAACACTGACTCTAGCCAGACTGAATTAAAGGTTTCATGATAGAGCCTTGAGTAGATGAATTCTGCCTCTGAAAAGTCAAGGAGATTAGACTTTATTCTATTAGTAATGAGTCATTAGGCAATAATGATATGATGAAAGTGAGATATAGGATGAGGAGGATCAAGACAAAAGGGAGATACATTGAGAAGCTGCTGCAGAAATCTAAGCACTTGCTTTAGAAAGTTGGCATTAGAAACAGCAGAAATGGCAATTTTATGACACTATCCTGAAAAAAAATTAAACATAAAAATACCTGAGCTGGCATCCACTGCGGTATCTGGTACAGGAACTTTGTCTGCATTTGTGTAACTAGCCTACTCTTCTTAATGGAGGAAATATACTAGAAGACTAGATTTTAAATATTCATAGATATTAATTTATATCAAGGGCACAGAGCAAACACCCCCCCAAAAAAAGTATACAACTATACTTTAAACATTTTTTTCACCCTTATACAATTAAGGTTGAAATTAATGTGTGTAGTAAACTTCTATGATCACCATCCTCAAGGATGGTTCCCATGATCTCCACTTCCTGGCTTCATGCAGGTTGTGGTCCTTTCTCATATCATACTGCAGTTGGCTTTTGAGATCTAGATCATACAGCAACAGGGAGTACCTGTCATTTCTCAGAATGAATTATAAAAGAGCACAGCTTCTGCCTTGGTTTTGTGTCTTTCAGTGCACTCAGTGTGGAGAAAACGTTGCTGCACTACGAGGACATTAAGACAGCTTGCAGAGCGATGCACATGGTGTGAAAGGGAGACCTCTGGACCACAGCCAGCAAGGACCTGAGGCCTGGCAACCACCATATGAGTGAGTGCGGAAATGGACCGCTAGCCCCAGTCAAGCCTGGGTCAATGCAGATGTTGCCAATAGCTTAATGGCGACCTCACCAGAGACCAAGTGCCAAAGACACACAGTTTAGTGGTTCCCCATTTCCTGCCCCTCAGAAACTGTGAGATAATAAATGTTTATTGTTTCAAGCTGCTAGATTTGAGTGTAGTTTGTTATACAGTAATAGAAATATAGAACAACTACATAGTGCTACGCATTGAAAATTGGTCAGAAAATTACATTTTCATCTTCTTCCTATCTGCCAAGATGTACAAACTAAATATCATTCTTGATTTCAGTTGCTTTTCTCAGTCTAGCGTTGCTGACTTTTTTTCATTCTCCTTCCTTTATCTTATTATTTTATTTATATTTATCTTTCATCTTCTGTCCATAGATTTTGGTTTTATCCTCTCAACTCACTTGTTGTAAAAAGTCCGAAATGTCATTTAGAAGAGGAATAAAGCAACAAAATAAATATGGTAAAAGTTAGATGAGGATTCCAAAAGCCATCAGAGAGATGACAATTGCATAAGAGTTAAAAGAAAGCAAGTAATAGGGGAAAGTCTATTACTGGTTTCAACTAAAAATGGCCATTAGAGTTGAAAGAAAAGGGATGCTTGAAAACTTGTGTTTTAGAGCAAGATTCCCAGAAACAGACCTTCAGATAGGACCTGCATTACGAAAGCGCTCTCAAAATAAATTGTCATAGATATGGGGAAAGCAGGACAAAAAAAGGGAAGAAGCTATGCCTGTGGAATATTTCAGAGTTTCACAGAATTTTGTTGTAGCCTAACCCTCACAGGGAAAATCTGAGATTAATGCATCAGAGGTTGTCCTGAGCTTCCAAATTTCCTCACCAGTCACCTATTGCTAAGGGCCTGTCAGGCAAAGAAAGGTAAAATCCTAGGGAGCCCGGTTCTCTGCAGGGATCCCTGGATGAGCAGGCAAAGTGCCTAGAGTGGCTTAACAAAATCTTTGAAAGAAATTTCCAAGTACCTGTGTCCAGAAAGAAGAGAATCCTGAAATCAGTGGAGCACACACACATACACACACACACACACACACACACACACACACACACAAAGAGAGAGAGAGAGAAAGAAAGAAAGAAAGAAAGAAAGAAAGAAAGAAAGAAAGAAAGAAAGATTTTCACTTGTAGTGAACCTTATATGTACATAGAATTGGGAAATTGGTGTGGAAATGGAGGAGAAAGTATTTTCCGAAGTCTACTGTGAGAACAGCACACAATTACAAACCTAGTAGAACCCTCCAGGAACTTCAGAATGATTGGAAATTATACTCTAGACACTTAATTCTATTTCTAAGCCCAAAGAGGGATTTTTAAACCCATCTTATTTTGGTTATTAAAATACAATTGTTTGTCTGTAGGACAAAAATTTTCCCTTTTTTAAAAGTTTCATACTTCTCTCAAATTTTAGCAATGTTGTTTTTCAACTTTTCTGGGTCTAAATACAAATACTGCATAATACCTTTACCTCAATTTTGAAAAGAGAGAAAGGCTGGTAGGAAGACGATAAGGTTCACCCAAATGTTTTAAGACTCTTCTATTAATATCATTATTCTTGGGTTGTTAAAATTTGGAAGCCACTTCAAATACAAGCTATCTAATAGCATGTATCTCTTTTCTTTTTCAGTAGAATTTATCACTGACAAGTGAACTGCAGTAATAGCTTTTCCTCCTATGCACACTTTAGAATATGGTATAACTGTATCACGTCTTAGGCACAAAGCATAAATCATGAAGTCTTTGCTTGCTTGATCAAGAGTCTATCTTTCAGAAAATCAGGCATCCCAGGACTGCCATTCACAGGAGCTCTATTTTCTGACTCTCCATCAAGTTGCAGACACCTCTCCCCAAGGATTCATCAACTGCCAAACAAAGAGGAAGGCAGGTCAATGACACCAACATCTGCAGCTTCAGCAGCTTCTGAAAGTTCCTGACAGAGAGAGACAGAGACAGAGAAAGGGAGAGAGACAGAGAGGGGAGAGAGAGAATCAGAGACAGAGACAGACAAAGGGAGGATAGAAATGGAGGGACGAGACACAGAGATAGAGAGATACAGAGAGACAGAGGAATGGAGTAAAACAGAGAAGAGAGACAGACAGACAGAAATAGAGACAGAGACAGAGATAAAGACAGATACAGAGAAAACCATTGTCTCAAAGGAACACTGACAACCAGTCTCTGATTTTATAGGTTGCATTCTGGGAAGGAGACATTCAGAATCCTCTAACAAGCAAGTTTCTGGTGCTAAAATCAATGATGGGCTACCAAGCAGTCCACTGGGTACTGGACTTTGTTGTTTTAATAACTTAAGTCTAGTTGGGTGTCTCTAAAATAATTTTTACAAGAATATTTCTTTGTGATATCTTTTATCATGTTATTATGACTTAATATGTGAATCAGGTATACTAAAGAATTCACATTTGTAGAATACTGGTACTGGCTCTTTTAATCCACTCTCAAGTGTTCTTGTACTTTGACACCACCAATTTATACCACAAAATGATCAAATTCCAACCTAGAACAGGAAAAATTGCGTTAGGATTATTGCTTATTTTACAGGTAAGAAAGTCGAAATTTTGAGAGGTTAAATAAGCCTGCTTAAGGGCACATGGATCCTATTGAAGAAGGCCGGTCACCTGTCTCCCTATCTAAAGTTTTTCCAGTTATAGCATAGTTCAACCAAAAGGTTTGAGACAAATTTAAACTCTAAAGTGGTGTTGTATGAGATTTAAGGATTCTTTTGAAGGTGAGCCACAACACAATGAAACTCAGATAGATGAAAGCAGAACTCTTTATTACTTACAGCTGCAAAAGCAAGAAGGCTTCCAGGCAGGGCTACATGAAGGACTGAAACAAGGAAAGGAACAGTAAGACAGAGGTAGAGGAGGTGGCTCAGAATGGCAATTGAGGTGGGATCAGCTGGCTTCTAGGAATAGCTAATTTCAATGGAATTAGCTATGGAATAGCTAATTTCAATAATCCCAGGACTTTAGCTGAGACATGAGGACAGAAGTATGACCATGGTTGTCTGGTATCTGGTTCTGGAGTGATTTGGGGAGATGGAATGTGTGTGCTTCATACAAGAAAAGACTAAGGGTATGAACTTATTCTTGTCCTAGATGGAAGGCTAACGACTTTAGCTATTGTGTTAAAACTAGATGCAGACACACTCACACATTCAAAAAATGTATTACAGGTATACGAATAAGTAGTGTTAGCCTTATGCCAAACCATAGAGGCTCAGAGAAGCAGCTGTGAAAAAAAAACTCAATAAATCAATGCAGTTAATGAAAAAATCTGGGGTTGGGTTTTTCTGTCACTCATTTACTCTGTGATTTCAGGCAAGTTGTTTAACTTCCTCTTTACTTTCAATTGAGAATCAGAAATGGACATAATTTACTTCACAGGATTATAGTGGAGATTAACTCTAGAAATCCATATCATATAAACACATATTTCATGTTTGTATAAAATAGAAAGTTCTAAACAAAGGAATTTTTACCCTAATCACAAATGCCACTCAAATGAAATGATATCATCATATTTTTTAAAAGCCATGCTCTTATCATTACAGAACCACAGATAAATGCATGCCTTGTAGTTCTCAGGGAGTGTCTTTTTACTACCAAATAGACAGAGCTATAAATTGTGGATTCTTGATATAATAGATCAACATAGCTCCTTCCAATGTGTTATATTCTATTGCCTCAAAATAATAAACTGCCAAGACAATATCATGCATCATATTAGTGGCAGATTATTCAGTGAAACTCTCAAAGAGAGGAACTCAGAGCTCACAGACAGATGTAAGGTTTCATTTTTTGCTATCTCATCCTTCTTTGCAAAGTCCTAAGTTTAGCAGAGGAAAAAAAACCTGAGCTTATAATAATCAAGAAAATATATGATTCATGAAAACACTCCAAATTCATGGAAAGGCAAAACTTTAATATTATCAGAAGTTAAAATAAGATAACAATAAATCATTCTGGACTTAGGACTATTTTTGGATTTATAAAGGGGATCAAGTTATGGGAGCCTGAATATAAAACATTCAGAATTCTCTTCCAGACATTCAGAAGTCCTCATTTCTCAGTTCATGTTTCTCAGGAAGCACAGTTCTTTTGATGTGAATGTAAGAGACTCAAATTGGTCTCAGCTCTGATTCTCATTAAAGTTTCTTCTCTTGTCGGAAATGGGTGGTCCAAAGCAGAGTTCCCAAGGAAGAAAGGAACCTACTAGTTACTCCTCTTCCTCAGGTTCTCATGTGTGTCTGAAAGAGCTTTCCAAGAAGAATTCAAAAGTTTCTAAAAAACAAGACTCTTCTCTTGTATTGTTCTCCACATAATCAAGACATGGGTAAATTATTCAACTTCATATATTTAAAAATCACTATAGTGTGTATTTTATAAATGTTTTTAATGCAAAAGCCTGCATGGTGCACTAACAGAAGAGCATCACAGAAAATAAAACCCATTTGAAACAGAAATTTTCAATCATTATTCGCAAATCCCAAATACTAGCGTGACCACTTACAAATGTTTAAAAACTCACATTGTGTGTGTTGAACACTCTGCTACCTTGAAATTCCTCACACTAGTTCACTACAAGTACATCTAATCTCTCCCATTAACTTGCCTACTAGGAACTCTCCATGTACCTCAGTGGCCACAATTAGGTCAAACATCCATCATAAATCACTCATTGATAAGAGGAATCAGACAACTACATAAGTTTGTGACAAAGGATTTGACATCAAATCCTATTGGAAAATGTGGATTCTGAACACATCTAGTTGTAACATAGTCACTGAGTAGGAACCTTTTATGGAGTGTTTCTAGATGTCCCCCAAAGCCTCATGTAGTCATAGATGTGATTTTTTTCAGAGGTGGCTGGATCTAGAGTGTGCAATGGTAGGATTAAGAGTGCTAGGATTAAGAGTAGGTGATTACTAAATCAGTCCACTGATTGGTTTGGTACCACCCTAATCCCAGGAGCCTGGTTATAACATAAGGGACAGAAAGAAGCTTATCTTGTTCCTTAATGGCTCTTGTTACCTTCTGCCTACCATGAACTGTTTCTCCTCTACAATGCCTGTCTGCCATGCCACCCTGCCTTAGAGCCAGCTGATTATGGACTGAAACCTCTACAAACCATGAGCTAATTAAACCTTTCCTCTTTGGGTGTGAGGTAATTTGTCTCAGCAATGAATATTCAGCTCTTCATAGGGAACTGAACAAGTGGTACTAGGATGATACATCATAAGAGGTGATAATAGTTGCAGTCATTGGAGAAATTGATAAAGAAATGAATTCTGCACTCAATTTGGGGAATATTCAAGAAGAACCTCTAAAGTCTGTAGAACACTGGGTAACATGATATCTGCTTTGGAGAATTATAACAAAACGTGGCACCAGACATGTGAGGTCATTTCTGTGACTGTACCTGACCACTTAGGAGCCTTTGGAGCTGGTTTATGGGAAGGGGAAGAGTCAGGAAAGGTTTGGAGGTGATGGTTGAAAAAGTAGAGCTGGAATGCCTTAGACTGTACTTGATGGAAAATTCAGCACTCAGAAGACCAGAATGCTGATAGAAATTATACTGCTAAAATTCAGGCTCAGGGGGTTTCTGCTAGGAAGAAGGACTGCATTAGCTAGTGGACTCCAACCAATGTGCATTATTCCTTGACAGAAAGTTTGCTTGCATTTTGCTCGTGCCTAGAGACTTTGCCTGAGACTGTGGTTAAGGGCAGTGGGACTAATTAATCTTGCAGAAGAAATTTCAAGGTAGTCTACTGTTGAGGCAGTAGCATGGCTACTGTTTGGGCTTTTAGCCAGAATCAAGAGCCAGCAGAATGATTTAAAAAGGAGACTCCATTAAAGCTATGAACTTCAAAGATAGAGCAGAGGAGATCTTGATTGCTGAGAAGGAACAGGAGAATTGAAAAATGGCCTGAAGACATCACAAGAACCAACAGAACTGAAGCCTCTAGTGCCTCAAAATTGCAACTCTGAAAGATTTTGCATTGAGAAAAGACCAGAGAACCATGTTCTAGAATGGCAGTGGCCTAGGGAGGCTCTTCCTCAAGATATGGTTCATAGGCAATGGGTCCCTACAGCCAGAAGAAAAGGAAACCCACCTACTTCTCTAACTGGCGACAGACTTGGTGCCATCTACATGGTGCTTGTTTTAGATGCATGTAGAATGTGAGAGTTGTGGGGTCAAGAAGGCTTCTACCTAGACTGCAGAAGGACCATGAGGCCAGGCAGTGCCCTGAGAAGGCAGTATGTGAAGCTGTGAGTGCGAAGCCAAAGGTGCAGTGGAGACCCCAGAAGATTGGAGAAGCCAGGAATATGAATAGTTCAAGGAAAGCTGCAAGGAGTGAGTAAAGCCAGCCTCAGAAAGAAGCCAAGTGAACTACAGCTACTAGATGTACCACAGAGGTTGAGCCACCCAAACATTTTTGAGTTCACAAGTTGCCACAGATTACAGGAAATGCTGGAAGTGGAACTTTGAGATTTAATGTTTACCCTGCTGGATTTTGATCTTGCTTTGTTCCCATTCCTCACTATCTCTTTGGTTGTAACTTTTGGAATGGAAATATCTATCTTGCACCATGCTGGAAGTGTTTAAATTTCTTTTCATTTGTAGAGATGTAGAAGACCACTATGCTTCTCTTTTCTGAGAAACAAAGCCCTTGCCATAACCTGTCCCTGACCTCTCCTGCACCCTATTTTCTAAGATATGTAAAGTTGGCTATATTGAAACAAATGTCCCTGGCAATAAAGATGCCAGCATTGCATACATCAAAACTATATGTGCATTGCTAATTGGAGGCCTCTGTGCCTAGTATGGTTACAAACTGTCTTCTCCCTATGCACTCTGCCTTGACACCCACCCACCTCTCTGGCTGATATAAATAAAACCTATGAGCTTTTGGAGATGAGGTCTTTTGTTTCACAGAGAACATTGGGTTGTTCCAGAACTCCTCAACTACAGAACTTTTTCTCTTTGCCTTTCTTATGCATTCTTGTGCCATACTTCCAGGTGGATTAGTCTGATACCCTCATCAGAGGTTTCACTATACAGGGACTCCCACTAAGAGTCTACCTTAAATCTCAGAGGAGACTTTGGATTTGGATATTTTAGCAGTGCTGAAATTGTTAGGACTTTGGCAACTCCTAGAGATGTACTAAATGCCCTTTATGTAAACCCTCATGTAGCCATATATGGGGCTTTTTCAGAGGTAACTGGGCCTAGAGTGTGCAATCCTAGGGTTAAGGATGCTAGGATTAAGAGTAGGTGATTACTAAATCAGTCTACTGATTAGTTTGGCAGCATCCTAATCCCGGTGGCCTGGATACAATATAAGGTAGAGAAAGAGGCTGGTCTTGGTGCTTGCTCACTATTGTTGCCTTCTGCCTGCCATGAACTGTTCACTGCAATGCCTGTCTGCCATGCCACCTGCTGCCTTAGAGCCAACTATTATGGACCAAAACCTCTACAAACTGTGAGCTAATTTAATGTTTCCTCTCTGAACTTTGGTTGTCAGGTATTTTATCTCAACAACAATAAAAGTAACTAAGACAGAACCCAACAGAGTCTATTAGTACTGCCACCTCTTGAGTACTGAACTTAACATTAAAACTCATTTTCTTATTCAGTTCTCAAACACTCAAGGGGTATTTTTCACTATCCTCTTTTTACATATGGGAATATAGTTACGGAAAGTTCACTAATATGTCCAATAAATCAGTAAAAATGCCCAATGTCACAGCACTTTTCACAATGCACATAGAAAGCATGCCTTAGTTTGTCACATTCCAAAACCTTACAATTACTTAATGTGCTGGAATTTGAAGTGAAAACTTCAGCAGTTATTGTTTCTGTCGTATCTTCTCATAAGTTGCTGTTAAACTAGCCATTCATTTTCTTTGAAAGTGCTTAGGAAATAGCAGTTCAAAGGTATAGGTGAGGTTAGACCCTTTTTATTATTTCAAAGCCAACTTAGTCAGATTTAGCCATGTTGAGATTGTTCAACAAAAGAGCCAAACAGAAAAACAGAACCAGGTTTGCCATGACATGCTGAGAACAACAGAGTTATTAGGAGGAGATACTGAAATATCATTGATTTGCTGGAGAAAATGTTCCTGTTATGATGCTCACACGCTGATACCACAGATGGACCCAGCTTAGCTGAGGCACGCTCTGTGCTTCAGCTGTTTACTTAAGCAGCACCAGGGTTCTCAGAAATAGTTGCTATGCCAACCAACCCCGTGACTATATATACATTCATGACCAGGGCTTATTCTTAGGGCTTTGTTACCTCTCTTTCAAAAGTTTGAATTTCTCATTGCTAAACTGCTTATATTCATGCATTTCTGCCTCTGATAGGCAGTCCTTTTCTTCAGCAGGTTAAAAACACAAGTGGAGACCTGAAAGCTATGTGCACAACCTTTTGACATCACAATTTTATAGTCAGCAATCAGACTGTCCTATTTGTCCAAGTTGCTAAAGATCTGATGACTCCAAGATAAAGGGCAATGTTTTTTGTCATCTATTGCTGCTTGTCACGTGTGCACATTATCACAGAAATTCTCAGAGGAGAAAGTAAAGCACGCATTTGAGGTGCTATGATTGTGGTACTTTTTAAATTTCTTTACCACATTTTTAATGGGACACATTTCAGAATAGTATTAGTCAACAAATTTGGCCAATCAATCCACCTCTGGTCTCCTGTTAGAGCTGCATTGAAATAAAACTGTAATGTTGAGAGCAGAAGAGAGAAAGCTCTTTAATTACCTTTTCTCCTGTTTATGTTACTTTGATAGCTTTTGTTCAAATGCATCTGAATTTTCAGTCTGTTTATTTTATAATTATTGAATGACTACATGCTGCACTGCCACTTCAATTAGATTCTGATGGCTGATAAAACCTTTGTTGACAGGGAGTACACAAATGAATTTGGAGAAACCAGATTAGTGATGTTTGTGTTGTTGCATTTAAATAAAATGAAATGCCCTGGCAGCAATGTGATCAAATCTGAAATTTTTTATATAAAGAAAGAAAAAAACTGCTCTGTGAGAAATCAGGTTTTCAACAGAGAAGCCGTTTCCTGTTGAGACATCATTTTAAATCCTCAAGTGTGCAGCTACTTCTTCTTCAAACAGATTACAAAAGCAAAAAAACAATCATATAATCTCTTCTAACAAGAGTTTTTCAGCAAGACAGATTGCTTTAAAGGGGAAAGAAGCAGAAAGAAAATCAAGATCTAAATACTGATAATACATGCTAAATCCATTTGAATTGATAAGGTAGAAAAAGCCTGGTGATAAAGCTTAAGGGGTTGAGGCTTTCTGTTCACCCAAAAGATCAATGCCAAGGGAAGAGGAAAACTTGGAAACATTTCCATCTCCAATTAGCAACTCAAATATGGCAGATGTGGCAGAGTAGAAGCAGACAGTCTATTTCCCAAGAAACAGACTCTGCTCCAGTAGGGCACAGGTTTGTTTTGTTATCGATGTAACAACTGTGTGAAAGACAAGGTTTAAGTACTAAAATATTTGCAAAAAGGAATAGAAATCTGCTGTCACTTCCAAGTCATTAAAGCAAAGTTGGATAGTTGAGACAAAACAGAAACCACGTGGAGTTGACCCAAATGAACAGAAAGCAGCATCCTCTCAGTCCTGACGGTGCCCAACTGTTGTTTGAAGTGCTCAGTGCTGTTCACGTGCCATCTCGCATCACAGCCGTTCTGTGCACTGGGAGCTAGAGCAACGCATCAGGAGGTGCAGTGCTTACAGCTGACTAACAGCATAGTTCAAGTAAGGACCCACAACTTATCCATCACCTGTACCTTTGATCACCTGGCTATGGCGAGCTATCTAGTTCATTTTCATCTTGTATACTACTCAGTTATTAACTCAGTCTACTACTTGGTGTTGTTCACCTTCCTCATTAAACCAAATCCAATAATTTCACCAATAAAGATCAGTCAGAGTGGGAAGGAAGAGACAATACCTACCAATTATAATTCAAAAAGAGCCTTAAATGAAATGTCTTAAAAACAAAAAAACAGAAGACTTGGTAATACTACTCATTTTTCAACCAGATGTTTGTTGTAATAGAATAATTCCATCAAACAACTATGTAATAATCTGTGGTAGGCTCTTTTATAAGCTTTTTATAGATAGTAAGGCATTCAATTGTCACAGTATCCAAAAAAAAATGTATACTTTCATCTCCATCATCACCATTTTATAGGCAAGGGACAAGAGAGGCAAGATTTCCCTCAACTAGTAAGTCTAAGAGCCAGGTTAGAGGTAAACAGTCTTGTTCTAGATTCTATGCTCCTGCCTGATAATATGTACTGAGCCTATGAGATTGAGTGGACATATGATTGCATATTATGCACATCTAAGTGCTTGCATCTAATTGCACATCTGTAATCAACTGAACAATGAAACAAAATTGCTTTTCTATTACCTGTTTTTTTTACAATTACATCATTCCCTATTATTCATAGAACTCTGGTTCTGAGACAACTAAAGATACCAAAACCCAAGGATGCTTGAGTCTCTTCTCTAAAATTTTAAAATACTTGCATGAAACTTATGCACATCCTCTTGTACACTTAAATCATCTCTAGATTACTCATAATATCTAATATGATATAATGTAAAAAGTTGATGTATTTTTGGAAGATAATAGCAAAATGTCTCTACATGTTCTGTTCAGACGCAATTTTTTCTAACATTTTCCATCTACAGATGATTGATTCTTCAAACATCAATACTGCAGGTATGAGAGGCCAATAGCAGTAGTGATTTCTGGTCTGTGAAAAATGTGTTTCTAATTGTTGTTAGATGTTATATAATTACTAACATTTCTATATACAAAAATTATGAATAATATATTTATACATTTCATAATTGTCTATATTCTCTACTTTTGCAGGAAATAATTAGCTCTGTAAAAACAGTATCAATTTGTAAAATGTTCCACACTTGTTCTCCAAGTATGAATGGTATTTTACTTGATCCTCAGCCAATGTATGAAGACACATAAGTGTTATTTTCTCAGTGATAGAGCAAGAAATCAGGCATAGGAAAGTGAAAAGGTAAAAAAATGATAGGTTTAGCTCTGTAGAGTACAGAAGGAAAAACAAAAATGATGAAATTGATGACTAAAGAAAGTCAAGTTGGCTAACACAAACTATCTAGTAAGCAAGTTAGGAATACCACTCAAATGCTGGGGAGCTCAACAGAGGCCTAGTAGCTAAGAAAACACAATTACTACGTTATAAACACCACTTCAAGAGCTACGAAGATGTAGATAAGGAGACATCAAACTCTTTAACCTTAAATTAGCACTTAAAACTTGAAGAATAGACAAATGCATGTAAGTCAATACAAATAAAAGTAAACTTTTCATAATTTAAGTACCAGAAAAATACTTAGAAGAAGTGACTATCTTCTAATACTGTGCATGCCCCTCCTCAATAGATGTCAGCACATCACTACGTAAAAAATTATTAAAATTACTTTTGAGAAAAAATAAATAGCACAATGAAGTCATTAAGTCAGATTCTTAGAATGGATCAAAAGCCATCATTTTGACATATAGAACACCATTCAATTTAAGAAGTTGTCGTAATCTAGTTGTCACCTAAAAGGTTTCCTTTGTATTAACTAAAGCCCAAGATCTGAAATAAAAATTAGTCGTGGAATTTGAGAGCAGCATTTTCTGACACAGAAAGTCTAAGAAGTTAGTAATAGCAAAGACTGTTTTCTTTTGGTTACTTCTTCAACAGTAAGGCAAGATTGGAGAAAAACAAATAATGATAAAATAATAATTTTTTATAATGATAAAAAATTCTATACTACAATTTGAATATAAAGATAACTATTCTTACCTGTTAGTGTGAAAGCTATCTAGGGCAAATAAAGATAGCTGGCTCTTATCAACACATTGCAATTGAACTAAGTAGACATACCACAAAGTACTCAGAAACTAGACCAATGAGTTCTTTCAGGGGTTAAACTGAAATAACTGTTTTTCTATTTCAAATTTCAACATACTTTATAGATAAATTATGATTCCAAGTCCAAGAAAATGTAGAGTTACAGATTGAAATTGTGTTAATGTTACAGGGGCATGGCCTGGAGATGGTATGACAAATTTCCTCCATGTCTATTTCTTCATAAATAAAATAAGGTTGCATTGAAAAGAGGTGAACTCTAAAATCATCAGCTAACACTCCACGAATCTCAGCCTTGTGACATGCATACACGGTTCACAGCACACTGAGTTACACTAATGTGACTTACATGAGCTACTCTTATCATGTTAAAAAGTGAATGCATCTAGTAAATAACATCCTGTTTAATAAACACTGGCTTTATTGTTATATTGTTAGCAATGTGCTCATTTTTAAAAAAAAGCCTAAGTTTAACTTACCACCAAAAAAAAAAAAATAGTAGTTTCTTAACACTGAATCTGAGGCAGATGAGACAAGGAATTTTCACAGGGGAGAAAGACAGCTCATATCTTATTTCAAGTAAGTTTCATCTTTTAAGTTTTGCATCCACTGAGCATGACATTGGTAATGAAACTGCAAAAGAGAGAGGAAAAATTTAAGTCGGCTCCTCTCTCATTTCCCACCTACATCTCTTCTGTTAGAAGAGATAGAACAAAGGGAGAGGAGCAGAAAAAAGGAGAAAGAAAAGGAAATGCTTTTCTGGGCCTCAAACTATCACAAACAAAATGAAACTTCTCACAAACATTCTTCCCTTTAAGCCATCAGGCTCTTCCTGAGTGCGAGGCCCTTGCCCCTTCCTCCTCTGTGCTGATTGCTCTGTCTACAGTTTCAACCCCTGCTCCTCCCTAATCTCTCCACTCAGCTCTGTTTTCCTAGTGCTCTGTCTGCCCTCAGCATCTCTTCTGTGATTGCTCTGGCCTTCTTGACTTTCTCCAAGTCCCCTCTGCTCCTCTGTTATCCTTCTCTTCTATTTCCATAACCCTTTCTTTGCCCTCTTCTGCTCTCCCAGCCCCTGTGATCTCTCTGGCCTTTGCAGCTTTTCCTATGATCATTCTCCTCGGTTTTTCTCTGAGATGTTTCTGCCCTGTCTGGCTTTCTCAGCTTTCTTTAGAGGTCAGGAAACCTCAAAAGGTTCAGAGATTAATTTCAGTTTGGATAAGCACCCAAACTTGTGAGTGCTTACACCAAATTTTTTACTGAAACATTTGGATCTAAAATCTCATTGGGAAGGTCAGCCTGATAAAAGTTCAAATACTTGGAGCTTTATCAAGAGAATAACTTCCCCTCAAACACTGGCCTTTCTGCTTATTTTCGGTAAAATGAAAAGAAAATGGCCGTGGTTTGCTTTGAATAGTTTATCTTCTTTGACTTGGCTGAGCTACACATGATTAGAAAGCCCAGTGCACTCAGCACTGAGCAGGAATTTAAGCAAACTTTCATTTAGTCATTAATTGGTAAAGTTATTGATGCCTACTATGTGCCAGAAATGCAAGAAACTCGACATCTATTTCCATGGAATAATTATTGATGTGCTGTCCATAAACACACCTTGTAGATATTGTTGTATATATCTCTCTGCCATCCTTATTTCATTTCTAGAATGCAATTTAGATATTTGATATTGTGATTTACTCTTTGTAAGCTTAAAATATATATTTCTATTAATCATTTAGTTACTTTTAAATCAATAGTTTTCACTGACTTTCTATTTCCAGATCAAGAACAACTACTTGTCTTATGAGTCCCATACCATGAAAAAGAGATAAATAGAATAATGGAGGTTATTCCTTTTGCTTAATTTCTCCAGTCAACATTTAAAACATTTCTTTATCTTTTATCTTTACACTTCCTGAGAAAAATGGAAAACTGAAACTTTAAAGTCAACCTCAAGCAAGATTTATAAACAGAACGTATGTGAAAGGTTGAGGAAAATGTTAAGCTACATCATTTAAACTGATCATTTGCTCATCTGTAGTATGGAAGTTGTGAACTGGTGTTGCATAGGCTGTACCAAAAGATGTATTATATTTGCCTAAATATATTTTTTAAAATCTGAATATCAATGCTACTAGATAGACTGTCAAACTATACTTTGCCACATTCTCATTAATATCTGTTACCACATACTTGTTCATCTTCACGCTTCGACATTACTCACCTAATTTTATGACATGATAGTCATCTTCCATCACTGAAAAAACACCAGACACAAGCCAGCTTCAGGAAGAAAAGATTTCATTTAGCTCATGGTTTTAGAGGTTTCAATACATGGTCACTTGGCTCTGTTGTATGTATGTTTCTAATGAAGCAGAGCATAATGGTGGGAAGGCAAAGCAGAGGAAAGCTGCTTACTCTATGGCTGCCAAAAATCAGAGGCAAACGAAAAGATTCAGACAGGAAGGGGCAAGGTACCAGATATAGTTCCTAAGGTCAGGCCTCCATGATCTACTCTCCCCAACAAAGCCCCACCACCTCTCTTCATACCTCCCAATAATACCAACAAATTATAATCTCATCAGTGGATTAATACACTGATGAAGTCAAAACCCTCATGATTCAATCACTTCCCAAAAGCCTATCAGCAACCAAACCTTCAATAAAATGAGAATTTTGGGGGATATTCCAGATAATAGCCATAATACATGGGCATTTCTATTTCTGATTCCAAAGGTGGATGCATCTCATTCAAGTGGGAGGTGAAATATGGAAGGATATTGTGATACTTAATTATTATGTCAACTTGAATAAGAAATGAGTAGCAGATTCATGAAGCACAGCTCTGGGTGTGTCTAGATGCTGACTTAGTAAAGACCTGGATAGAAAAAATAGAAAAAAGAAGAGAATCTGCCCTTTTGCTTTTTTGGAGGAACTCGTCTTCACCATCACCTTTGGATGTCATTGAATCTGTCAACACAGATCCTTCAGCTTTCCTTACAAACTCACACTGGACTGTGCATTAAGCTCCAGTCCTCTGCCTTTTTTTTTTTTTTTTTTTTGGTACTAGGTATCAAACTCAGTACCTGGCACTTGCCAGGCAGGCGCTGTACCACTGAGCTATATCTCCAGCCCAAATTTTCCAACTTTTGACTTGGATCCTCAGTTTCTCCAGTACACAGATGACCGTTTTGCACTCTTTTGCCCCTGCCTCTGTAGGCAATCACTGTAAGACTACTTGGTAAATCCTTTATATACCATGTAATATATATATATATATATATATATATATATATATATATACAGACACAGACACACACACACACACACACACACACACACACACACACACACACATATATATATATATGTATTTCCTTTAGTGAAACCTAACTGATACAAACATAAACTTTTAACTGGAAGCATCCTATTTTGTTGGAAATGTAGTCAGAAAATACAAACTTTTGGGCTCACTCTCCTGTTCCATATGAGTGATTGAATAAGATAAACTAAAGGAAAGAAGCCATTGTATTTCTCAGTAATTACCAAAAAAAGTTTTCTGTAATGTTTGGGTGAAGAAGCCTGTATATTTAGAAGAATTTTCTTCTCTAACAGATATTAGCAGGAATATGCACTTTCTGCCAAAGAGGGAAATATTGCTTTACCATTGAGCAAGCTGGTTCGAGAATCAGGAAAATAATGATTACAAGTAATCCCTATATCAAAATTGCACAGACTGTTAAGTTTCTTTTAAGGTATGATAAAACAATGGGTGAGTACAAAAAGGCAGAAGGATTACAGTAGTACATGTAGGTTTCTGCCAGAATTCTAAAAGAAACCTACATATATAGAAGATGTCATAAATTAAAACTTTTTCAGAATATCAAGGATCTGGGAATAAGTCATACCTAGGTATGCTGCTATTCACATATTGTGTAGTAACTTCACTTAAATTTTCAGTATCAGCATATAAATTGTACATGTGTGTCCAAGGAGTGCAGGGTGATGTGCTGTGAGATACTAATAAGATATTAGGTATCAATATTGTCAGGTTGAGGTTTGCTCTATACCCTCAGCTCCTGGAGGTAATTCTTAAGCCCTTGAAATATCCCATCTGATAAGAGTGTCTTCATTTACCTGAGGGCTGGGCCATGACTAGTAGTGAAAACTATCAATGTGACTTATAGTGAAGTGCCTTGAAACGTGATATCAGCTCAGTTGCTGGAGGGGATGGAAACGAAGGTCAGCCAAAGCAGTGGTCAAGCATATCTACATGTAAAACACCAAAGATCAGGTATGCTTATGTGGGCGACAAGATCCCATGTGTAGCGTCACCTATCATGGCTGGGGGAAATAGAGACAATCCACATACCTCCACTGGGAGATGACAGCCGTACACTGCATTTCACACCTTCTCTGCCAGCACCTGCCCTGCACTCCTCTTTCCTTTGCTGATTTAAATCTGTATCCTTTTGCTGTAACGAAAAGTAACCATAACCACATTTATTCAAGTTATTCAAGTGAATCATTGAACCTGAATAACTAAGATCTCTCCAGGGTCTCAACAGAGGTCTTGAGAGTCTCTGAACTTGCAGTAGGTTTCAGAAACGAGAGTGGTCTTGGGGATTCCTGAGCTTACAAGTGGAAATATGTAGAGGAATGGGACAGAATCTGAAATTCTACAGAAATTCTGCAGTGATTTCCTAAAGGCTGCATTCCAAAAGAAGCTGTCATCAAAAAGTAGAGGCTCCTCAGACTTCCAGTCATTTTCCAATTCAGAGAAGGTGGTCACAGCATCTGGGAAGGGCGGGTGGAGTTTTTAGCAGTCTGCAGCAGTTGTGATTCCCCTTTGCTCCACCCAGGACCCCGCTGAGAAAAAGAAAGTCAAACAGCTCATCTTTCTTTTATTCTCAACATCTTATTTAATACATTTTTTCTAAAGCCACTGCTCAATATCATCTCATTAAGTAAAAAAGATAATTATGATATTAACATCTTGCTTCCAAACACTTAGCGAAGTCACAAGCATTTAGCTTCACACTTAAAAGAAATGGGTACCAATGTATCTGACATCGATTATTCAAATGCAAATTTCATAGTGATGCTGAAAACTCACTTTCTTTTCATTTCCCACTACAAAGAACAGATGGCATGTTCAGTGAACTAATCTCAAATCGCCTGTGGGACCGGAGGGAAAACACAGGTATGTATATAGATCCACCTTAGAAAGTAACAAACTATACTTGGAAAAATATACATCTAAGCTAATTCTACCCATGATACTAATAATATGCTGCCAAACACTGGAAAAGCTTTTCTAGCACCTATGACTTGCTTTCTTATTATTAAGTTCTAAGCCCTGGAGCAGAAACATAGGCTGCCTGAGGATACACATCTAGGTTTTCTCTCTCGGAATATCTTCCAAATAATCACAGGTACAGCAAGTGGGGGGTCCTGTACAGACACGAAGTTGTACCGCTCCTGTCCCTGCTGCCTACAGAATGGTCCTCAAGTACTGATGCATGCTCAGCTGTCTCTATGCATTCTCTCCTTTAATTCTCATGGCTGGTCTGAAGGAAGAAGATGTTAACTCATTGTCATTTTACAGAGATGAAGAACCCAGTGTATTCACGGATGAGAGGATTTGCCCATGATCATGAAGCTAGTAACAGCCAAATCAGTATTCCTACCTGGCCCTGTCACCTAAAATCATTGTTTATTGCTACATATTTGTTGCTCTGGTTAATTACAGGCTTTGATGATAATGATTTATCCTATATATCATTACCAAATTGCTAATTTTCAAAGAATCAAAGTCCAGTAAAATACTCTTAAAATGGAAAGCACTAAAATTCTACAGAATATAATCAAATTTTTCTCAGATGTTCCAGATGGTATTTTAAACCCTCATAACATCTCAGGTGCATCATCCTGCAGAAGAGTGATTGTGCTAATGAAGGGTAGGTCAAAAGAATAGCAAATAAATCAGCTGCCACTTACATATAATCACTATCCTAATTCTCATGAATACTTTTGCAGAGTTCATCATGCAGTGATCTACTAACTTCTTTTCAGTTCAAGTTAACAAATCTTTATCCAGTGCCTTTTTTGTGCCAAGCCCCAGGGTAAGCTTTGGGCAACAGTAATAAGTGTGATATAATGCCTGTCCTTAAGGAGGACACATTCTGACTTTGGAACACTACGTTATTCCCCTTGAGATAGAATTACCTTGTCAATATTTAATTGACTGTAAGAGGAATATTAATAGCAGCAGATCTATGTCTTTAAAAAATTACAATTGGTAGGTCCACAGATGTTTTAAAATGACTAAATATGATTTTTCTCTTCTCCTCTCCTTTATGCTAGCTTCTTAAATGCACAATCCCTACCTTTCATGTCACCTAAGCTTCATTTTTGAAATCCAAGTACACACCCACACACACACACACACACACACACACACCCTAGTTTATACATCATTTGTTGTTGTTTGTAGTATTACTTGGCACCCATCACTATATGTATTCACAGGGATCTTATGAAAAGATCTCTCTTGAGTCTTGGGAAAGAAGGGAAGCAGGGAACAAAGGCAGAAGGAAGGGAGGAAAGGAGCATAACCTTCCCTTTGGCAGATGTCTGGGAAAAGAAGACTCTTTATAAGATCACTGAATCAAAGGGAAGTAAGAAGTTTCCAGGCTGCCAGTCACAAAGCTACCCAAAACTCACTTTTAATGAAAAAAGAAACTGTTAACTCCTGCACTGTTGTAAAATACTTACCAAAGACACCTTCCCTGCTAAGTGCCATTCATTTTCCAAGTGAAATGCTGTAACAGAGAAAAATGCCCAGGGCAACTGAGAACCAGAGAAGGAGGGAAGTGTGTGGTTCAACTGTGCCTGTAGGGGAGGGAAAGCATCCCTTTCCTTGACAGCTACCCCACTTAACTACTGTGCAGTCAGCCCTATTTGGTGCCAGTGAAAATTCAGCCTTCCAGCAGATTCCCTGCCATCTGCCTTATGACTCGCAGCCAACAGTCACATACCTTAAATGCTTAAAATTCACCGTGTTCCCAGGGGCTACCTTTGTGGGACAATTAGAAGACCCATGGAAAGAAACTCTTTATTTGGCACATGGCTGAGGTTTCCAAATTTACTTGAAATTCTGCAGAAGTATTCAAGTAAATAATTACTTCCTGATTTCTCTTCACCTTGGTGTTTTTTCAGTATCCATAGCCAGCAGCTATGGAAGAGGAGGGAGTAACAAATGGCCATCAGCAAGGCTTGAGTCTCCAAAAAGTCAGCAGAGATGTTATTCGACTGCCAAGGAAGAAAAAGGAGAAATGAAAACAGAAACAAAATAAGCTCAGTTTTGGCCCCAGGGCTTCACCAGGTATCTACCAATTTATTCACATTGAAATATGAAGAGATTCCAGATGGAAACATTTTTTTATTATCTCTTTTTTTATTTGGATCTGAACAGTTGCAATTCAAAAGTTTCCTTGTATAGAGCTAAGAAAGATGCTAAGAGAATTACTCAAAATCTGTAGAGGAAAGTGGAAAGTTTCAGCTTTTCATCATTTAGATGAGTGGGGTGTATTTTGCAAGAAAGCCAAGATCTGCTCTTCCAAAATGTATCTATCTCTGGTATACACACACACACACAAAGTAGAACAGTTTGTTTGCTTTTGTTTTCTTTTCCTCTATAAAATGCATGACTAAGCACAAAATCAAAAGATTCATTCCTGATCTATTAAGTACTAGTTATAATCTAAACGATATATACGACTTAGTTTCTGGTCCAGTCCACACTGTTTTAAACTTGCAAAATTAGATGATTTTCTCATTGTACCTTTATAACCAGGAAAAATCTTGTAAATGGTGGCATGCAAATGTTAGAAATAGTTTCTTAATATCAAATGGTTTTGTCTTCCACACAATTTCCTTTCACTTCGCTGTTCCAAGATAATTTCTGTTGAATGAGTCCTCTAAGTTTTGATGCAAAAACTTCCATTCAGATCCACACTAACTGGATTCATAGCTTTACCCATTTTTCTAGGCACACACATACAGGGGTCTTCAGCTCAGATACACATAATTGATAGGTTCTGCTAGCCTGGGGCTTAGCATCCCCCCAACTTGGTACTGGACCCAGAGAAACAACTTAGCTCTCCAAGAGTAAACTCCAAGTTTTCCTTCTCATTCCAGAGATAAACTTCCCGCTCCCTTTTACTCATGCACCTAGCCGTCTCCAATCCCAAGACTCCACAACCCCCCAAGCCTCCACCCCCAGACCCCAGTAAATCTTTCTGTCTCCTGCTTTACACAGGCAGATGCTCCCTCAAATCACCTATCAATATGTCATTTTGCCCACCTCCCCAAACTCCTCCCCCAGCCAAAGTTGATAAAGGTAACTACACTGCTCTGTTCTTGTTGAGAGCTTTTACACCCCCTCCCTGCCCCTAAAGCTCTCCCATGCCCTCCGCATTAAAGGCCTCCTCCTTATCTCTCTCGCTCTTATTTTCTCTGCGCTGCTTTAGATTTAATGACCTTAAAGTAGTCAAACAATAATGTATTTACTAAAGTATTTAAAAATACACTGACAATAAAATAAAATTACCTAGTGAGAATAAAAAATGATCTACTCTTGACCAAAACATTGTTCCATTGTTTCATGTAAGTTTCTTAAAAATATTTAATATAAGTTATTATATGGCATCTTAACATGGATTTCACTTTTTA
Source organism: Dasyprocta punctata (assembly GCA_004363535.1). Taxonomy (NCBI): domain Eukaryota; kingdom Metazoa; phylum Chordata; class Mammalia; order Rodentia; family Dasyproctidae; genus Dasyprocta; species Dasyprocta punctata. The sequence continues at coordinate 180,593 of RJWM01000131.1, read as the reverse complement.
TTAAGAATTAAATCTGGACTGATTGTACAATCAGTCACTTATCTTCCTTTTTCCCGGGATTCTTGGAGACAAAAAGTATTTCTCTGTTCCAAGTATGACTCAGTTATGTCAAGGATTTCTACTCCGCCAAAATCAGTACCACAAGGGGAAAACTTGGTAACATGTTTTTAACTGAGAAGTGAGTGAGAGATCCCAAGTGTATGACTGATACATATCAAGTCTCACTTGCAATAGCAAAATACCCAGCCTCTCACTGCTTGCACAATTTGCCAGGAGCAGCTCTCAGGAGCTGGGAGTGAGCCCATGAAAGAAACTGATGCCTTGAACTCAATAGATTTCTTTGAGAAAAAATTTACACCAGGGTTTCAATTAGAACCTAAGGCTGATTACTTCCATTCATAGACCTCCTATCTAAATTCTAGCTTTCCTCATCACTGAATCAATGCTTCCTTACTAGAAGATTGATTGTAGGAGCATTTCAGTGGGTCTTTCTCTGAGATCTTCTTTCTACCATTCTTGTGGATGCTCTGGTGGCTTTGCTTTACCAAATAGAGCAAATGGCTATGAGCATAGACTCGAGCTACACAGCTTTAACTTCTAACCAACAGTCCTAGTTATCAGCAGCATCACCATCAGCAAGTTGCTAATCCTCTCAAAGCCTCAGGTTTTTTTTTTTTTTTTTTTCTTTTTTTGCTGCACCAGGGATTGAACTCACAGCCTAACACCTGCCAGACAGAAGTGTAAGCCACTGAACCAAACTCCCGGCCCTAGTTTCTTGAGGCAGGGTGGCACTATGTAGCTCAGGCCTGCCTTGCATTCGTGTTGTAGCCCAAGCCGGCCTCGAACTCACAACGCTCCACCTACCTCGGCCTCCCGAGTGCTGGGATTAAAGTTGTGCACCACCACACCCGGCCTTAAAGCCTCAGTTTCTTTATAAATTGATGCCAAATACTAATAATAAGAGCCTTAAAGAGATACATTGAGAATTAAATTAACTAATATGTGTAAAACATTATAATAGTGTTGTAGGCAGTCAAAATATGGGACATTATTGACCTTTATTGTTACTAGGTATATAATAAAAATACATTATTTATATATAATATATGTGCCATATATATTTGTATATAATTTTGCTTTTTCTGTTGCACTGAAGCCTCATCAGTATTTACAATAAAATACCACAATGTAATCTAACATATCCTTGAAAATACCCCTAAAAGACTAGGTTTTCTATAGGGTACACATTGTAGTCAGGGGTTACAAGGAGAACAATTGCATACAGGACACAGAATTCATAATACTGTTTTATGATGGTCACCCAGAATTAAACACAAACAAGTGCAGGAAATCTGTCCACAACACTAAAGACCCAGAATATTCAGTCAAGGGCCTGGATCCCACAACAATGTCCTGCATGAGTCCAGCTGAAGACCCAGAGCCCATGACAATGCCTTCCATGAGTCCAACTGGAGGTTTAGAGCCCACAACAAGGACTCAGGCCAGTCTGTTTTACGGATCTGCATGGGGAAGGCCCAACGGTCAGCAGTGGAAGTAAGAAAGTCTATGCCAGGCGGGTGAAGGAGCTCTGTCAGTAGGTCGAGGATTGTATACTGGAACCAAGAAGTCACACTCAAAATAAAGGCCAGCGCTGCCCTGAGAAGAACCACAGCCATCCTCAGTGACAGTGAGGTCCTGAGCTCCTCCATCGATGAGAACAGTCAAGTGCATGCCAGGAAGCCAGCATGACAAGCTTCTCCTGGATGTTATACAGCACACATCTTCCCCTCTGGAGCCAGGAAGTGATGCTCAATGCAAGGAGCAGAGCTCCCCCAAAGTGAACCACAGCCACTCTCAGCGATGCGGTCCCAAGCTCCTCTGATGATAATGGCCAAATTCCTATTGGAGAAGCCAGCACGACAAGCTCCTTCAGGAGAACCAACAGCTCGAAACAGTAACACTTAGGAGAACCCACAATGCCTCGCTCTTCTTCTCCACATTTCTATTTATGCGGTCAACTTTCCTCAGGTGAGCCATCTACACTCAGCACCATGCTGATTTAATTCAGCTGGTGTTAAGCTGACCACTAGTTTTTAATCCATAACAGTAAGTCACCTTGGAAAGACCATGTGTAGCACACACTGTCAGCTCCCTGTTGATGACCTTTCTGTGTGTTTTAGGTCACCACCCGCAGCTCCCAACTAAGGGCTTTCATCTGGCTGTGGGAGCAGCTTCAACCCACAACCTCGGACAGCAGTTTGGAGAGTGAAAAACTTGCAAAAACTTCAACCAAAGACAAGCAAGAGCTCATAGATAAACATCAGCACTCCTTGTGACATCAGTTAGGATAAATGTGTTCTCGTTGACTCCTCAGGTCTCCACCTACAATCTTCCTAGAAAGAATTCCTATATCCTCAGGTGTGACAATCTCAACACACGCCTTTTATTGTTGTCCTTCCTTTTCCCAATTCTCTTTCCCACTCCTCCCGTTTTTCTGAGGGTAACCTCTCAAATGCATTACTTAGACTTGAATCCTTGCCTCAGAGCCAGCTTCTGGGTAACTCGAAACCAAAACAGTATTCTCACTAAATTCATCATAGCCATATTTCATTCCATGAATGTGGAAATGAGCTGATCCTCTTTGGTTGAGACTTTGTTGAACGACAATAATTGGCTTGATACAGAGGACATACAGCATGGAATACATATGTAGGTGTGTATGTTACTACTACTTTGTGGTTGAAATCATCATAAGGATCAACTGTGTGATCCTGCCCTCACACTTCAACTTCCAGAAGCTTTTCATTCCTCTGAGAATTCTTTTTTAAGTACTAGATCTTACTCTTCTTTTCCCTCAAAATCCAGTAATTTGGGTCAAACCTCATAGGCATTTTCACAGGGAGAGGAAAGAGGATAATAGTAGCAGCACAGGGGTAGGAGTGTGAAGTGAGCTGGTTGAAAAGGCACACCAAACATAGTTTGTCAGGACTGAAGTAGATCATTCAAACTGTGTAGATTGTGGTCTCCAAATACTATTTGTGGGAGGAGGGTAGAAAGGGGGATAAAGATGAAAATGATTAAGACATTTTGTGTGTATATATATGTATATATATATATATATATATATATATATATATTCATTATATTCATTCCCTGAAAGGAATGTAACCACTGTGCATCACATGAGTATGCACACTAATAAAAAGTACGTAAATCACCTTGTCACCAAAAGGAATGAGGGCTGATAGTTGAGACAGGAAAACTTCAACATGAGCCTGGAGTATTTTGCTGTGCCAAGATAAAAGGGCTCCCAGAAGGATGGAAATATGCAAAAATCACCCTGAAGGGTTCCCACTGGTCAAATTTAGGACAATTTAAACACCAACATAAATAAAAATAGTATCAAATGATAACCTTTGGTTAAAATAGAAATAGTAGTTCACACTAATGTTAATTAATTTAGTTTGAAGAAAATGGGATATTTAAAAAATCTTGAAGTACTTCTTCCACACAATGAAGTAGCTTTGCTGTGGAGAAAACTGGAAGGTACCACCTTATTCAAGAGATGAAACTTAATATCACTAATAATGGGAGAAATCAAAATTGTGCACCACCACCATATAGGGTTCAAAAAAATTCTCTGCTATAGCATTCCTTCAGAAGATTATAATATGAAAATAATCATGAGAATCAACAAAAATTAAAACTGAGGGACATTTCACAAAATAACTGGGACCTTCAAAAATCCTAAGGTCATAAAAGTAGAGGAAAAACTGAGGAAATTTTCTAGACTGAAAGAGAGCAAGATTTAATCTAACACAACACACACTTGACTTTGTTCTCATTTCTTCCTATAAAGAATATTTGCGGGGAAGATTAAAATGAGTTATGAGTACTCAATGACAACAATCAAGATCAATTTGCCAGTGTTGATGGATACAATGTGATGTATATGAGGAAGTTCTAGTATATAGGAAATACACTCAGAAGTTATCATGCAACCCAATTTCAAATGTACCATTCTTAAATTTTGTCTGTAAGTTTGAATTTTTTTCAGTTTAAAAAGTTAAAAATACATGTGTAATTTGATACCAAGGAAAACACCTGAAGATCTAATATTTAGGTATTGTCCCCAAATCAGATAGTTACCAGAAGATCCCAGCCAACAAGTTCTTATCCATAAATACACATTCCATCCAGTTCCCAGTGCCTCACATTGAAGAATGAATGATTAAACAATAGTCATCAAATTCCTAAGCATGACTTTCAAGATGCCAAAATAAAAAAGAAAGGCCAAAATGACCCAGAAGCCAAATATACATAAGAAAAAGAGTGTATTTGTCTGTTTTCTGTATTATATTTGTGGAACATATAGAGCATGAAGGGGCCACAGAGTCCCTTCATGCTTTTATAAGATACATTTGGAATGGGTATTTCCATTTCAGCATAAATTTTTTTTTTTAAATTTGATTTTAAAGATAGTAAAATTCAACAAATCAAAACAGAACAAAGGCAATCAAAACAAAGCAGAGAAATTAGTACAGAACTTCAAAGCAGAATACTAGGAAAACAATAGCTACTATAGTATATCTTAGTATCTTCACAATAGTTGTCCATTTCATCAGGTATAGCAAAATCAAACCAAAACCAAAACAGAATAAAACCAATCAAAACAGAATATTGAATAACATAAAACAATTAACCAAGATAAAGCAAAACAGTGAGAATAATATTGAATTTCAAAGACAAGAAAAAGCCGGGCGTGGTGGCGCATGCCTTTAATCCCAGCACTCGGGAGGCTGAGGTAGGAGGAGCGTTGTGAGTTCGAGGCCGGCTTGGGCTACAACGCGAGCGCAAGGCTGGCCTGAGCTACACAGTGCGACCCTGCCTCAAAAAACCAGGGCCGGGAGTTTGGCTCAGCGGCTTACGCATCTGTCAGGCAGGCGCGAGGTTGTGAGCTCGATCCCTGGTGCCACAAAAAAAAAAAAAAAAAAAACACAAAGACAAGATAGAAGGAAACCTCCCATATTTACTATATTGCATACAGTCATCCTCCCAAGAGATGCTCAGACTACTGGCCTCAGGCCTGCAAAATCAACCAAACAATACAAGCATTTAGTTGCTTTATGCACCTTAGTTGGTGTCAACTTAGCCAGTCCTCCAAACCAGCGGGTTGCTTACAGGGAGGTGGGGTGGGGTAGGGGTGTTGATTCTCACCCAGTGCGCCAGTAGGCTCATGGGAGGCATTGACTTTTCTTTTCCTGGAACCTGTTGTGCCACTTACCAGGAAGGCAGGTAGTTGGCATCTTGTTGGATCCTCCCAGACCCAGCATGGCGGGTTCTCGGAAGGCACTGATTTTTCTCTTCCTGAAATCTGCACCACTTGTACTGCTTACCAGAAAGGCATTTTCAGCATAAAATTTAATCTCTCTCTCTCTTTCTCTCTCTCTCTCTCTCTCTCTCTCTCTCTCTCTCTCTCCCTCTCTCTCTCTTTCTCTTTCTGTCTCTCTGTCATATATATATATATATATATATATATATATATATATTCTCCCATGCTCATGCCAATAGTTGAACTGATAGTTGAAATTTATTGAAACAATTCTTGTTACTTATTTTTAAGTAGGATGGATTTAAAAATTATGGATAGACCACAATAGTTTATTATCTAGGTTTTAGAATCAGATGGACTTCACTTTGAGCCATAACCTATCAACCATATTGCACATTTTGTTCCCTAATTCTTGTCTCCTCTTCTGTAAAATAAGTATAGTAATACCTACTTTATGGTATTATTGTGAAAATTAAGTTATAACTTTGCCTACCACACAGAATATACCCAAGGAAGAGTATTATTGATAGTATTATTATTGTTCACTATTGGCCTCTATATTAACTCAAAGTATAATTCTTGCTTCTAGAAAAAGCTTTAAATTCATCATTTGTCTCAGCCATGTTCTGTTGAAGAATGTCTGTGATTGATTTTCTCTGGTCAGCTCATTCTATTCATTATACAAAATTTACCCACTAGTGCCTATGCATTTCTGCCCAGTTATTGAACTATCAGAGCTCAGCATCACATCCACCATTCTATATTCCATTTCCCATGGTTCCTTGCTAGGCTCTGTCACTGGGGGCCTTAGAGTGAAACTGGAAGGCTAATGGGTGAGGAGGAACATACTCCTTCCTATTTGCAACATTCTCTGTTTTGGCCTTTGGTTGTTGCTTTGATTTTTTGTTGCTCCATAACTCTAGCAGCCCTCTATACCCTGGAAGCAGCTGTTTGTTCCAGCGTGGGAGATGATTACAGTTTGCAGTTTTTCCAACACCAGCCTCATCTCATTGCTCAAACTCACAAGCTCTGCGGAGTTCTGCTCCAAACCGCCAAGTGTTAATCGTTCTAGCCTCTTCCCTCTTCCTAGAATTGTTATTAGTGTTTCCTTTTCTCTTTGCATTTCTTTAATGCATAGTTAATAATTCCTTATTTGAAATTCTTTCTATTAAAATAACAGGTATGTATTTAGCACCTGACTGGGCTCTGACTGGTACCGATGAGTTGTTCATCCTTCTTAGATTTCCTTTGAACTCCATTCAAGAACCCCTCTGGGATAATCTGATGGCTAAGCTTACTCAGTCCTTTACCACCCCATCGGATACAGGCATTTCTCAAATAACTTTGATCTCTGCAATTGTTCAGGCTAATCCCAGCTCTCTATCAAAGAAAGAAACTCTTGTCACCACACCTGATTTTTCCCATTCACGTCTCCTGGCCTCTTATGAGAAGGCACATTTGCTGTAGAGTACATGGTGCTCGCCAGCAAAATCAGCCATAAAAGGCTTCTGACTTAAGCTAGTAGCATAGCCACTTGTCAAATCCAAAGGGGGTGGAGAGGTAGACTTTTATCACACATATGTCACTCATTCTGCTTTTCTTCCACTTCATCCATCTCCAGGTTGCCCCCAAAGAGTTCTTCAGTAATTTTCTCAAATATCATTTTCATCTTAGTACTCCCTTGCAAAACAACATACACTAATTTCCTATCACCTATTGGATCAAATCTAAATTCATGAGTGTCAGCATGAGGGCATTGGCCAATTGAATTGAGTATATTTTGTAGTCTCAGAGTGATGTTTCCATATTGTAATTGTGATTTCATTGACCGACTCATGTTTCCAGGTCTGTTTTGTATGTGTTTTGTTGTTGTTGTTGTTGTTGTTGTTGTTTTGTTGTTTTGATTTTGTTTTGGTACCAGGGATTGAACTCACAATCTCACGCCTGCCTGCCACGCAGACGCTTAGGTCACTGAGCTAAATCCCCGGCCCTATTTTTTGAGACAGGGTCTCACTATGCAGTTCAGGCTGGCCTTGAACTCACTTTGTAACCCAGGCTGGTCTCAAACTCACAGCCATCCTCCTGCCTCAGCCTCCCAAGTGCTGGGATTAAAGACATGCGCCTCCACATGTCGTGTATTTAAAAAAAAAAAAAAAAAAAAAACAGAATTCCTAACAGCTTGTACGAATAGACATACTAGGCCAGGGGAATGGAATGCGTGAAACACTAGCCTGTTATTCAGCCAGTCTCACAGAATCAAAACCACAGCACACTGGGGAAAGGTAGACAAGGAGCCAGAGTCTTCATAAAACTTGCAAAAGACTGGAAGAAATCCTTTCAGAAATAAAGACAGCTGCTCGGACAGGCTTGAAGTGCTTCTCACTCCAGGGGCCACCCATATTCTCAGGTGATTTGAGAGCCAGGAAAACATTCATTCTTCAACCCCAAGGGTTGCTAGACTCCTACAATAGCAGACTACTTAGGTACAATGAATTTTATTCTGTACCGACACTAAAGGGCCTTGTGTCTTTTCCTCTGTGAGTATCCCTGTCAGTCAAATATCATCACCCTTTTGATGCCCACACATGAACAGATAAATTCCACAGAAAGATTTGTTTTAAAATGCTTATTAAATAGCTAACTCTCTTCCAATAAATGATTATCTTCCATCATCAAACAACTTCTATCCTTTGTTGAGTGCATCGGGTTTTACTAGATGCTACCTACAATCATCTGTGCTCTAGGTCCCACATCTAACTTACAGAATTTGAAGAGATAATTCAGATTATTTTTAAATAATCCTAAATAGCCAGCTAAAAAATAGAATATGCAGGGAAATATCTGCATTTTGGGTCTGCATGATAGCAGGTACCCAGATGATTAGTAATACCTGGGTTATTGACATACCTTATAGATTGCCTAAAAAGAAAGTTTACATGCATAAAGCATATTTACATATGCTCAGTATTCCTACTGAAATTTTGTTTGGTTAATCACAATTTTGCTTTAATGTTAAATATTATGTTTTGAGCTTCTTTCTTATAAGATGACTTAGTACTAAATTATCCTTATTTTTGATGTGTCTGTCGTGACTTTTCAAATATATTTACTGTCATTGGCTTCATTTGAATGTTTCTTCTAAGCCACACAGTTGCCATTTATTCTATTTTAGCTGTTTCATGATTAGAATGTGGCATTTTGCAATTTTTTTACTTCTTTCTCAAGGATTTATGTTCTTAACTTAGCTTGATTTCTTACTTAATGTTAAACTTCCCTGATTTCAGGAATATATAGAAATACTGAGTGCAAAATGAGAGATGCAATCAAAAGTAAGTTTATGCTACCTAATTTCACCAAAAAGAATGAAAATTTTATGAACAGGGTAGGGGAGTGGTACTGCCTCTTTCAATTTATCAGTGTCATACAGTCTGAGCTTTGTACATGTCTTAGTTACTTCTCTTCTCTTATTGCTGAGACACATACCTGATAACCACAAATTAAAGGAGGAGAGGTTATTTTGGCTCATGGTTTGTGAAGGTAGGGCAGTATGGCAGAGGGGGCATCACAGAAGAGAAAGAGCTCTTGGCAAGGTAGGCAGGAAATGGTAGGGAGGAGAATCAAGGGGGTAGGAATGATACACACTTCCAAGCCACAACCCCTGTGTTTCACATCTTCCCAACAGGTTGCATCTACCAACATCAGACCTGGCTATAAACCCCGTGGTGAGCCAATCAGTGATGAGTGTAACACACCCATGACCCAGTCACCTTCTGTGAGCACATATGTCCCATCTACGAGTGCATGAGACTTTGGGGGGACATCTAGCTATAAGCCATAATACCAGATTTTAGCTAAAAAATTGGAAACTGAGTGAACAGAGTGGGAAGCGGTACTGCCTATTTCAATGATCAGTATCATAGTCTGAGCTTTATATGTGGCAAATTATGAGACATTTTTCAGTTCTTACTTTTTTCCATGAAATGAAATACATTTACTATGCATATATCATTGAAATAAATAACACATTCATACTTGAATGTGAAGAATATACTTCTCTTGATGAATCATCTGGGGGAGGTAAATGCAAGTACCAATGTATTTATTTTTGTACAAATGTCCTTTACCCAGTACTGCTGGCCAAATTTCACATTCATTTTTATTTTATACCCTGCCCTGATAAACATAACCTGTCTTAGTTTAAGCCACTCTAACAAAAATACCATGCATTCAGTGGCTTAAACAACAGAAATTTCTTACAGTTTGGTGAAGTATGAAGCTCAAAATTTCTTATAAGAACTAATCTAGGGGCCAGGGATTTAGTGCAGCAGTGTAAGCTCCTGCCCAGTAAGCTCAAGGTCATAGTTCGATTCTCAGTACAAAAAAAAAAAAAAAAAAAAAAAAAACTAATCTTATCCTCTAGCTGCATTATCAAGTATCTTCAATAGGCCTTTTCTCCAAATACCATTCAGTTGTAAAATAGGGTTCCAACATACAAATTTGAGAAAGGGGAACACACGTTCAGTCCACAGCATAATTCTTACATTAAATAAATGCATACAAGCAGTAGAGGCTTATTTTATTTATATCTCCCTGGAACTCATCATACTTCAAAGGATAGAATATAAATAGATTCCCTGATGACTAAATTGCAATTGATTCAAAAGTCCAACTGAACTTGCCTTCTCCAGCGTGCTCAGATACACTTAAAAATCAAATCCAATCTCTTACCATGACTGACAACACTCCTCCCAATCTGACACCACCTTTGGTACCTCTCTTACTAGTCCCTTTTTTAATATACTCCAGCTAATCCAGTCTTTGTATTACTTATTTTGCCAAGCTTATTTTTCTCTTAGGACTTTGGGATATGTTGTTCCTCTGCCTAAAATATTGTTCCCCTCAAGTCTTCAAAAAGTCATTTCCTTCTCATCACTCACATGCTAACCTCAAATGCCTCCTCTCAGAAGAGGTCTTTGCTAAGCAGCCTAACACCACTCTCTTCCATTGCCCTGGGTCATAACATTTACCTGTATCTGAAATCATTTACTTGCTTACTATTGCATTTGAGTCCCATGGTAATCCCATTTTTCCTGGGGCTTCTCCCCAGTCATTACCATTTAAGTCTGGTCCTAAGAGCTTTGCCAGGTTCCTGACTTACACTGCAGTTTTTCAGTGGGATGAGAACCTGTCCCAAGCCTTCACTATTTGCCTTGGCCCTGTTCTCTACTTTCCTCCTACCATCCCCTCCATGCTTCAGAACTAGACTCAGCTTTCTGTAGCCTCATTCCTTGTTCCCATGGTAGAGTCTTCCTAAAACTTTTCATGTTTAAAAGACTCTTACTGCCATATCTATGCTCAGTAGGTCAAAAATCTTTGATTGAACACTGACCTCTTTAAGAAATAGAATGAATATGAAGGCTGTTCTTTTATTCCTATGGCATTCTTTGAACAGGAAATTCTGCGACTACTCCAGAATTTCTCAATATATTTTCAAGAACATCATCAGTGCAGTTGATTTCCTATTTACCCATCAGGACAAAATACTTTGGGTAGTTTACTGCAGGCAACATATGGCACGGAGAGGTGGTTAGTTTCATGAGTCTGGGGTCAAAATTTGGGATCAAATACTGGCTGTGGTATTTACCAGCCACAGAACCCTGAAGACATTACTTAAAATCTGTGAGCCTTAACCTCCTAAGTAGACAGTAAGTATGATAAAAGGTTTGCAAGATTGTTTTGAGGATTCGGTGAGATAATGTCTGTCCAGATACCCTCACACATTGATTGTTGAAGTGCAGAAACATACATTCTTCTGGAGGGAAATTTGGAATATGTATCAAATTTACATAGGTGCTTCCCTTTTGGCCCAATCGGCACTCACAGTTATTCCTCTACATGTGCACAAGGTTATGTGGAAAGCCTTTATTTATAATAGCAAAATACTAGGAAAAACCTAACTGCCCAACCACAGAAGGCTGGTTGGCATAAGAATATGATGCAATTGTAAAAAGAATTAGAAATGCTTCTATGAACTGGTGAAGAAACTTCTAGGATATATTAAGGGAAAAAAATACATATAAAAGAATATATATATATACTTTATTTACATATGACAGAAAATAAATATATAGGTATCTTTATTCACATAAATACACATACATGTATATATATATATATACTTATGTACAAATGCACATGTAACATGAATTTTATTACAGAGTATAACTACTATATATTATATTTCCTTATTTTGGAAGCGTGAAATATAGGAAGGAGAAGCTAGAATATAATGAAACTTGTTACCCATAAGGAATTGATGGCAATTGAAACATAGAAGCAAAAATAAATTTCTAAGTACAATTTTTAAATGTGGTCTTGCCTTTTGAACATGTAGCTATTATACAAATTCAAAACTTAAATTTATAAAAGGGAATTATCGAAAGCAAACTTTAAATTTGAGATCAAATAGAGACAAATAAATCTAACTACAAACCAACTTGCCAATATAACTACACTCACACACAAAGAAATAATTAAGCAGATTTTGAACACAATTTCTGACTAAATATTCTTGGTGGCATCGTATCAGACAAATTCAAATTGTGGGGTCTGCTACAGGACATCTGTCCTGGAATCTTAATTCATTAATGTTACAAACAGCAAAATAGGCAACAGGGGCCGCTGTAGATGAATAGAGACTAAAGAAACAAGACAAATGAACACAATGTATAATCCTCCTTAGATCTTGGATTTAACAGAGGAATGACTACAGAGGACACCGATGGGACAATTGGTAGAAATCTGAAAACAGACCGTGTTGCAAAATATATTTTTTAATCCATGTTAAAATCTTGGAATATGTTTAGGATGAGGCTATCTCTTTGTTCTTAGGAAACCGAAGTATTTTGGGAAGAAATATAATGACTGTACATGAAACTTACATTCAGATTTACAGCAAAAAAGAAAAAGAGCAAATGCTCAAAATGCTCACTGTATTACTCTAAACTCTTCTGATTTGAAATTTTTTTAAATAAAGAATTGAGGAGGTAACTCAGAACAAACAGTCCAAAAAAAGATCAGTGCCTGTTAGCTATTACTATCTCTGATTCTTCCAGTCTGGAAGCCTTGAGGAAACCTGGAATAAATACATATGGTTGATAAATAAAAAAGAAATCATGTACTGGGATCTATTTTCAGCCTACTGAAGCATGTCAGTTGGTACTTTACTTATTCATTTCCCATAGGATTTACCCAAACAAATAAAACTGCCTCCAACTTTAAAAAAGGAAGCAATACTGGCTCCAAGCTTCCCTGGAAAGAAGCAGTTAACTCTTACCTTATAATACTGCCTCCTTGTTTAGTGATGCACCTTGGCAGAAGCTCAAGGGGAGTATCGTTCCAGCCAGCCTCTGCAAGAAAAGGAGACAACACTGCCTCCCACCCATGAGGTTGGGCTGGGGATGGGCAGGCTGTTTTCAGCCTGCCCATCCGAATTGTGGTGACAAAGCACCAGGCCAACCTGGGTTATGGGGGTCTATGTTACTTCAGACTTTAACTACTGAAAGTAAGTCAGAAAGCTCTTCTCCTGCATCAGGGAGCAGGAAGTATAATTTACGGTAGATTAAGCTCACTTCATCTCAGGGGCTTTTAAAAATCTATAAGCTCTTTCTTTTACATTTCTGTTACACAATAGACCTAACAAAACACTTTTAGACAGTCCTAAATTGCATACTTTTTAAAAAATCTTTTTCCCAGATATATAATATTTGCCTCACAAAATGATGAAATGACAATTTGCCCCAGGTCTTCTATTTTCCTTTCTTTCAAGCCTTAAAAGCATATTTCATTTCTATTGCAAGGTTGTGTCCAGGCATAGACAGGCACCTTTTGTGACTGGTTAAAAGCTACAGAAAGGCTTTATTCAAACATAATGCTGCTCATATCCAGATCCATGCCAGGAGGAATAAATTGCACAAAAGCAACTAAAGAAAACTGTTTTATGGATACCACTGTGCTACATTAGCTGACAAGGGAGAGATGATTACATTTATAGATTTTTTTTTGTCCTTTTATAGAGGCAGAATCTATATGCAGTTGAAAAACTGTGTATTATCACCACTGGAATTTGAATTCAGCTAATGAGAACTAACAGCAAAAGGAAAACTCCTTGCAAGGCTGCTTGTCTTGGCTCTTCCATGGGCCATAAAACCAGGCTGCTCTGCTCACTTTGAGGCACAGTACTACTGATATACAAAAGCATTTCAAGATTCCACTTCTTTGCATCAATAAAAATATCAAGACATTCGTCTAAGTCATGCATGCAAGGCTAGTAGTGGAATTAGACACCATTAATCCCAGGCTCTAGCTATAGAATATTGCCTTTATATTTGCAGTATATGAGCCTCTGGTTTGCAGAGCATAGTCACACATATAATCTCCCCTAATCCTGGGAACTGTGGGAGCAGACTATGTTTTGCCTTTCCATTATGTGCTTCCTTAAAGCAATGGAGCAAGACATGACCGTTCTCAACACTGTAGCTTTATGTCTGCCATGTATCAGAATTGAGAAACCCTGACAGATGAGAGGGAGGGAGGGAAGGAGGAGGAGAGAGAAAGAGAGAGTAGTTCAGCTTTTTACTAGCTGTCTGACCCCAGACAAATGACAAAATTGTCTCTGAGCCTCAGTAATAAATTAGTGCTCAAAAATGGTAGCTGTTTATTGATTTACCTATTTAACTACAGTAATATTTTTAGCAGTTGGTAGATAAGAAAGTTACATATGTAGAGGTGGAAGTAATCTGACCACACTATTAAGATACAGTGCTAGCTTTGATAAACCTCACATGACAGACTTTTAACTAAACCAATACAAGCTAACGTGATATTAAAGAAAGCAGGCCAAGTCCACCATGCACAGTTGTAAAGGTTTTATACTGCACAATCCAGGGGACAGCATTCATGTCATAGTATATCTGAGTGGTGGCACCGCTGGAGTTGTGGAATGCACAGCCTGAGAAACCATGCACAACAGCCCTGCTGGTAATAGAGAAAGGCTTCTCAGAGGGGATATCTGATTGAGGATATTTCACAAAAAGGAATGCATAAAATGAATGTGGAATCGCAAGACCATCATTGTCATCATAGACAAAATGTGTATATGATAGAAACCTAAAATTGAAATGATAAAAAGAGTATGTGATAAAAGGCCCTGTAAGTCATACCAAATAATCTGTACTTTACTCTCAAAGCAGCAGAGTACTTTAGTAAAAATGTGACTGTGGCTTAGCGTACCTTCTCTACTTCCCATCAGCCTCCGATTTCCCCGTGGAGATTTATGTGGTTCTACAGATTGTCCAAACTGCAGGAATTTCCAAACATTACTGAGAATGATGGGACAACTACTGTATGGAGAAAGCATTGTGACTGAGAGGGAAATCAGCCTTGAAACAAAGCTGTGGCCTCAGCAGGCAGACTGGTGAGGCAGGAGAAAGCCACACCTCCCCTGCGGACCACCTACTTTGGGATCACAATAAATAAGAGTTGTGAGCTGATTCATTTTCCTTTCAGATTCACACGTCGTCGAAGCCCTAACCTTCAGCACCTCAGAATGGGGCTACATTTGGAAATAGCATTGTTAAAACCGCAGGTTAAAACGTGACCCAGAGGCTGGGTCCTGCTGCAGTGTGACTGGAGACCAGGTGAGGACGCGATGGAGAGGCAGCATCTATAAGCCAAGGAAAAAGGCTGCAGGAAGAGCCAAACCTGTGGATGCCTCGGTCTTGGAGTTCCGGCCTCTGGCACTGTGAGAAAATAAACTTCTATTGTTTGAGCCACCCAGTTTTTGATATTTTGTTATGAAAACGCCAACAAATGAGGTGTGAGCCAGAACAGTTCTATTTATTACTTAAGCCAGTTCATATTTTATTTCCTATAAATTTCAACTAAAATATTTTAAGTGATACAATTGCCAATGAAAGACTGTAAGCAAAGCAGTGCTATAAGTGCAAGCACATTTTAGAAAAATTATTGGCAGCAATTGAGAAAAGAATATAGTAAAAGAGACCAGAAGTCAGCAGAACAGCCTATCACCAATATCCAAGCAATGAGAGAAGGCAATGGTGTTTTTAATGGGTTAAAAAAAATCACAAAATTGCCTTATGTTATCCCATTTTTATTTTTAAAATCTTCGCTATTCGTGTGATATCACTTTACTTTTTATTACTTTTTATTGTATATAGGCCTAAATTTTTAGGATGAGAATTATATTAGTTGTGCAATTTTTAAGAAAAATAATTTAAGAAATAGTGATAACCTAACTGTGTCCCCTTACATGGAAAGAATGAATCTAGAAGGCATTTAGAACCTCCCTAAAGCCATCATTTTAAGGCAAGTTCTAAACTGCCTAATTGGCGACTCTTTTCTGGATGATCCTGAACCAGGGTGATTGTCCTCCTTTGAACTAACACCTTTATGTTTTGGATATTCAGTCTTCACACATTCTGCCTGTACTGAAAATTAACTTCCCATGAATGTGTACCCTTGAGCCTGTTGTACTCTCTGGTTCTTGTTTATTATTTTTTGTGGTCCTGCTACATCTAGTTTGCAACTTTGTACATAGTAATTACTCAACTATACCCAGGGTAGCTGACTATTCTGTACAGAAAAAAAAAAAAAAATACTGTGCTCCATTCCTCTTTCTCCCACCCTGGTCCCCACCCTCCTGAATTGGCAGGGACAGCTTGACCTGGAAATCCCTGAAAGGCTTCTGGGTACATCTATCATTATCTACTCAATACGCTCTCCTTTCCCACGTTAAACTCTGCCTATGTATTCCCAAATGGCCTTTCAAATATCTCAGTTTCTCTACATCTGTTTCTATGTGTAAAAACTTGCACAGAAAATTTGGAGGGGTCAAGATTAAAAGTCAAGATAGTTAGAACTTGTGAGGTACAAAAGGAAAAAGCAGGCTGGTATAGGAAGATAACATTGGTGAGGAAATAGTGTGTTAGAAGGAAGATGGTTAAAGTAACATTCTAAAGAAGCGCAATTGATAAAGACATTCATCTGAGAAAAGCAATAGGACAGGAAGACATAGTTAATGTGGTTTCACCACCAGAAACCTGTGATCCAACCAAATAAAGTCTCCTTGAGCAAACAGAACGAATTTCACAAACTGGTTTAATACTGCTGGGTTCTGGTTGTCAGGATCAATAAATGTCCATTGAGGGTCTGCATTGCTGTTATACTGAGAAGACAGTAATAAACATGATAAGCATGTGTCCTGCCTTCATGAAGCTTACGTCCTAATAAAAAATACAGGCAACTCTACAATCAATTGCAATACAATGTGATGGGTTCCTTATTCCAGAGGGCACCCTTCACGTCACAGTCCAGGAAATTGGCACCTCTGAAGAACATTTCCACAAGTTACAGTGTAAATGATGCCTTGGATAAGAAACATGGTTCTCATGGACTGAATGTCTGTGTTCCTCCAAAATACATATATTGCAACCTCAACCCCTAATGTGATTGTACTTGAAGGTGGGGCCTTTACAGAGGTAATTAAGGTTAAATGAGATCAAAATATGGGGTCTTGGTCCAATAAGATTAATGTTCTTATAAGAAGAGGCATCAAACCAGGTGTAGTGCAGCACACCTACAATCACAGCCCTCCGGGAGGCTGAGATTACCTCTCTATCATTACAGCACATAAAACTCTCTCCTTTTCCAGATTGGGATCTACCTCCATATTACCAAATGGCAGGAAGATTGCAAGTTTGAGAGTGGCATGGGAAACTTGTAATTTAGAGAGACATTTTCTCAAAATTTAAAGAGTTGATATAATTCACTACAAAGGCCCTGGGTTCAAGCCTCAATTTAAGAGAGAGACAGAGACAGAGATAGAGAGAGAAACTGAGAGAACTCAAACTCACTCTTTCCATCTTATAGGGACACATCAAAAAGGTATTCCAGCTGGGTACTGCAGTGCACATCTATAACCCATTAGTAAAAGAGGCTGAGGCAGGAGGGTTGCAAATTTGGGTCCTGCTTGGGCAACTTAATGAAACCTTGTCTCAAAATTAAACGAACAGAACATTATTTGTGCATAAATGAATACATAAATACATACATAAAATAGAACTAGGGATGAAGTTCAGTGGGAGAGCCTCTGGGTTTGATCCTAAGTATTACAACAACAATAACATAGGAAGGTAGCTGATTACACCCAGGAAGGGAACCTTCCTCAGAAAATGACTCCAGCAAAACTTGATCTAGTACATTTGTCCCTTGGTATTCATGGAGGACTGATTCCAGCATCCTCCACCTGTACTCAAACCTGTAGATGCTCAAGTCACTTATATAAAATGGTGTCCTAATTGCTCATAACCTAAGCACATATCCTCTCATATATTTGAAATCATCTCCTGATTACTTATAATACCTATTACACTGTAAATGCCATGTAAGTAGTTGTTACGCTGTATTTTTAACAGAACAATAACAGGAAAGTAGCCTATATATATTCAGTATAAATGCAATTTTGAAAAGTATTTTCTGTTAACTGGTTGAACGCATGTGTATGAAACCCACAAACACAAGGGTTAATTGCAGTTCTGGCCTCTAGAACAGTGAGAACAAACATTTCTGTTCTTCCAGTCACTCATCTATGATATTTTGTTATGGTAACTCCAACAGACTAATACAATGAAAAAAATCACAGAATATTTTTGGAGCACTTAATCCAAACTTAGACATCATAAGACTCATCCTAAGGGAAACTGCAATTTTTAATATCAGATCTGAAGGATTATTAAGAGTTAGCAGGTCAAAGGGAAGGTAGGGAGGAATATGGGAAGCTGCTAAGTGAAAAAGCAAAATACAATAGATGCCAAGAACAAGACAGTCACAGGCCACACTGAGTGGATCACAAGGTTCAAGGCAGAGTCTGAGGAAAGAGTAGCAGGGGCAGGGCCTCAAAGAGCCTTTTACAACCCTTCCTTAGAAGTTTGAGTTTACTCTGAGATGAATAAAAACATTACACTATTCCTAAATTTAACAACTGAAATTATTTGTGTTATGTAAAATAGTTTGCAAACAGTCTAGGAGGAAATTTCCACTTACACAGTTTATCAAATATTTTCTCAGGACCACATAGTTGTCACTCAGGGACATTTGTTTAATAAATGCTTGGATAAGAACTTTTCTGAGTGTAGTATGATCCTCTTCTTCCCATCGTAATATATCCACAGTGCTAAATCAGAGGATTCTCTAGCTCACTTGCTGACATGGCAACATAGCCCTTCTCCAGCAATCCAGGCAACAATGCCCTCCTTGAACCTGTGCTGCCATTGAGTTACCTCCTGAGATTCAGCCCTTGCATCTGTTACGCCCAGACAAGTCGGTGAAGAGCTGGACTGTGAGGACTGAGCAAAAATCATCCTCTCTGGCCTCCCCGACAATTGTGTGTATGCTGGCACTTCCCACAGGCTCCTCAGATGGGTACAATTTTACCTTTCTTGGTCTTCTGCAAAACTATAGCTACACATCAAAGCGTGAAACAATGTTTTCTCAGGGGTCTGCTGAGCATGTCAGGTCAAATTCTTTTTTTTTTTCAACCTCAAATTGTTTTGTGAGATCTGTAATAGTATTGTAGCACCTTTGGTCTTAAGAAGACAGACAACAAGTACTGACAGATCCTGAGAGCCAAGGTCTTGGCTGTGTCTCCCGAGCCAGCTAAGCACAGGACACAGGTGCATTTTGTCGTAGGGTCACTGCCTTCCTCCCTATGTGTTCCCACAACCTAACACACTCAAGCTCTTCAGAGTCTACTGCTTGCTGGACATGATACCAAATATGGGATCCTTTGACCTGGTGATAATAGAAATCAAAAATCAGGCCAAGAAGTATGAGAATACAGGCAAAACTTTTAATTCAGAAGAAAGAGAAAAGGAAAGATCTTGAAGAAAAGAACTAAAGGGATGATAACAGTGATGGAGAAAATAAGACTGGCCTGTTAATAAAGGAAAGGGGCCAACTTTTACTCGGTTGGTGGGGTGGGCTAGAGCCAGGTTGATCATTATTCTAGTTCTGGGCATACTTTCAATAGTGTTTTTCCTTTCCTGTGTAGACATCTTGTTTTTGAGGAATGGGCAGCCAGCTTAGTCTAGAAACTATTACATTTTTTCCATTGGTTCCCCTCTCCTGCACAAACATCTTAGCCTTATTTCAAAGATGAGTCCCTGTAGTTGCTAAGATAACACAGGGTAGGAGACACAAATTATGTTTCTAGTGAGTAACAGGTTAAGGGTACTGGGGTTTCTGCTCTTTCTCTCTGCAGTAACCACCAACATTTTTATTTCCTCTTCTCATTTATTCTTGGAGACATTAAGTCAAAGCAACAGGGTTTCATTATGTACCTGTTTTTTTCAGTTCATAAGACTGTTTGAGAGAGTGAGGGATGGGGAACAACACATACCATACTTTTAAAGGGTAACAGGCCCTAAATGAGGGTCCTGAGGGTACACCTGCCTGCCCTCCCCATGGTGATTGGTGAGTACTTCAGTCATACCTTAGTCCCAGCATTTGAGGAAGAGAAGTAGTCCAGCAGAGAGCTTTAAAACAGTTTTCCATACATGCCTTTCTTTAATGAATAGTTAGTACTCTATAAAATGTTCAGTCTCATGAAACAGAAATCTGCAGCTGTGGAGTGAGACAGCACAACCAAGGCCTAAGATTGACAAGGTGAGGAAACCCTACCCCCAAGCCAGCATCACTACTGATTGCAGCTGGCTGCGAGAAGTCGTTCATAGAAGAGATGTTTACACGATCAATAATCTTTCAGGATACTAGTCAGAAATACCAAGTTTGGAACTCACCAAGAGAGTCTTCCAGAAAAACTGACACTTCCAAATTGTTTCAGCAATGAAAGTGTGCCATTTAAGCCAGCTTCAGCTTCAGGAAGATCAATAGCACAGGTCTGAAAGACAAGCTCCCTTGAATTCTTCACCTCCCTTTGCATATGGAATGGATTTCTTTAATCGCTTTAACCAAGTCATTGTACTTACTTCACACAGAAGTAATATTTAACACCTACCCTGCCAGAATAACTATGATTATCTCCAGGATATTTTCTCTGCTAGTATCCGTTACTAGAGGATTCCCCTTTCCTGCTTTCAGTCAGTCTTCAGTCCCCTCACTATCAATAGTAGACAGTCTATATCCATCACCTACTTTTACTTGTCTGCCTTTCAGGTCAATTTCACTGATAGCTGACTCCAGGACAGAGATTTGAACACATGTAAATGTATTGGGGATGAAGTCAAGGCAAACAAGGTCAAAAAAGTAAAGCAAATAGATCTGTGATGCAGGAAGGTGTAGAATTAGATGAGTTCAACAAAGGCTGGCCCCATAGGGAATTCTGAACCTAGCATGGTCTTGTAGAGTCACCCCAAATTTAGCAAGGTGGCTAGGCTTCTTGAATAGCACAAGGGCTACTCCAGGGAAGGATCAAAACCTTGGACAAAGTAGCTCCAACAAGCAGAGGGCAGTTACTGGGGAGCACCTCAGCTGTGAGGCCTCAGTAGCAACACACTCTATCATCTAAAAATAGGTTTCTTGGGTGGAAAGAGGATGTGAATGGTGTCCCCAGAGCATCTACAACATTTCTACCTAATAATGTAAGAAACAGAGCAAGAAGAAGAGATGGGCTGGTTTAAATGTATTCATCCACATTTTTTCTCCTTTACAACTAGGTCATTACTCATTTCTTCCTCCAAAATTCTGGTTTGTGTTCAGGGTCACACCACAAGGGAACCTTCTACTTCTACCCCTCCAAAGTATCAGACTAAGGCCAGCTGCTTAAGCTTAGAGTCGGGTGATTTTAAGTCTTGCAGTGTTTTGATTTGTTTAAATATATTAAGTGGTTTTTTTTTAAAAAAAGAAACATTTCTAACACTTGCTTCTAATTTCTCTTTCCAGCTTTATTTGTAAATGCACCATATTTCAGCTACCTTTGGGCTAGATCAATTTTTGTCTACCATCCAAGAAGCCCTACAGTCATTGTTTCTATGGGAGGGTGCATGCGTTCCAAACACTCAGCTCAAAAGAAGTCTTGGAGTAGTGCCCAGGTGAGGACTGCACACAGGTAATGGCTGAAATGAGCATGTTACAATTGTCAAACCTTTCCAACACATAGAAGGAGAGCAAAACCCCATTAAGAGGTGAAGTCACCTTTTAACTGTGCCTTGCTTAAACTGATTCTGCAAGGCTGAAATATTGTTCTCATCAATTTGTTCCCAACAAATAAATCCAGTACCACATACTCCAAAACAAGGTAGGCTGTTTCAAGAGATCACACATTTTAATGGAATCACACTTCATTTCTGGAACAAGCACATCTTGCCCAGGCAGCTCAGCTGTCATTACAAACAGGATCTAGTCATTGCTCCCTCTATCCCTAGCATTATCCCTGTTTCACTGAAAAGAAAGCTGGCGTGAGGTGCTTGAATGACTTTAGCCCCAAACTAGGGATCAGGCTGCAGTAGCAGCCACAGCCTTCCACAGTTGTCATGAGGGTTTGCCCTGGCTCCTCGCCCCAGCCTGGATACACTCCCAGCTGGAGGGCCTAAAAGTCCCTTTAACTCTCCTTGGCTCCCATCACCTGTCAAACAGGCTAAAAACAGCCTTTCCCAGAAAGATTCAGTATTCATTCACCAATCCAAAAAGGAAAACCCACCATGCCTCAAGAAGGACCCAGAAGTTAGCGATTTCTGAGGGAGACCTTATATTCCTCCTCAGAGGGGGTCAGAATTCCCCCGGCTCAGCCCCCTCTTATTCTTCTGACAGCAACATTAATAATCATGCCAGCTCTCCCCTGGCACAGCCAAACCACCAAGTAAAAGCCCAGAGTAGGAGATGTGCCCGGTGCAATAATGCCAGTTAAATAAGTACGTTCATTACCTCCCAACAGTAAAGGAGTTTAAAATCCGTCAATTCATCCCACGTGAGGGAGATTATGTGATTTACATGTTAAAATGCCCCTGTGGTTTGATTTGCATGGCAAAGACTTTGGGGGCACAGAAACAAAGCATCACTGTATGACAAGAGCACTATTAGCATAGAGCATTCAGATTTTCAGACAGCCTGGCCTGGCAAACAATCCTGCACCTTCACTGCACACGTGGAGTTTATAAGATTTGACAGTTTCTCATCTACAGTCAAAAAAGAGGTTAGGGAGACCAGGTAGAATGAGGTTTACTAGAAAGGCTGTCTTCCTAAGTACAATAATTAGTCTTTCCTTAAAGGGCTCCCCTCCTCCTATTCCCCTTTTTTTTTTTTTTTTTTCTGATATTCATTGTAAGGCAGAAATATTCTGCCTGATAATGCAGGAAGAGCCACAATCAATTCTAAATGCTGGAATACTCAGTCAGTGGCTTCACCTTGTCAATGCACAAATAAGTGCATGACCATGTGTTCACA
The DNA here is from genome assembly GCA_004363535.1 of Dasyprocta punctata. Taxonomy (NCBI): domain Eukaryota; kingdom Metazoa; phylum Chordata; class Mammalia; order Rodentia; family Dasyproctidae; genus Dasyprocta; species Dasyprocta punctata. The sequence goes on along the minus strand of RJWM01000131.1, from coordinate 157,783 downwards.
TGTATACACACACACACACACACACACACACACACACACACACACACAGGTGTAATTGTTTTTTATTAAAACCTCCTGAGCTGAGTAAAGTCTCCCAACTCCTACTACAAATGCACTTTGAGCTCCAACTTCTCGGCTGGCCTCTAACAAAATTAGGAACCTGGCCAAACTCTTCTTTTGGTCCTTCAGAGTGACCACTGGATGGTCATTTATCTCATGCCTCTTAAGCAACCTAACCCGAGCCATACAGACCTGGTGATTTTTTGCAGGTCCTGCTCTCTGCTACAGAAAAACACTTTAGGAGCTAGGTTAGAGAGAAGTATGAAGAAGGACACGAGATAAAGGGATTCTAGGGCAGTAAGCCACGACCTGTTATCCACTAAAGGGAAGACATGCCCTTTCCTTTATCCTCCCTTGCTAACAAGGGACAGAATGCCCTCTCTCCTTCTCCCCCAAGGACTATGTGTGCTGTGACAGCACTAGGATGGCATGCATGGTATCTCCAAGGGTGACAATAGCTGTTGACTCATATCTTACTTCTTCCTTAAAATATGAGAAAGACTCCAAAAATGTCATATTTGTCATACCAGCTGTAAACCCACTGCAGTGGCCATAAAAGCAAGTGCCCCCCATTAGCTTGCAACTCCCAGAAGCTTACCATTTTCTCTTACTTTCCTGTAAATTTATGCTGATTTTTGATGATTCCCTCAGTTTTAATTTCCATTATCACTGAAGCAAGAACCCACACTATCCAGCAATAACAGGTTGTTCTGTGAGCTCTGAGTCAGAACAGATGGTAGCCCTGGGTATTTTTCAGGGCATTTCCCTCAGTCAAGGACACCAGGATGATTTGTTCTTCTATATTCATTCATTCCCTCTACTATTCCAACATCCATGAAAACCAATAAAACAAGGTCAATGCCATCCAGAGGCTGGCAGTCTAGCAGTGAAAACAAAACTAAATATAGTATGTTTAGAGCCCCAGTGGCAACCTGAAAGAATAAAGAAGCCAGCAACTAGTTGGGAAGCGAGGGATAGCTTCTCTGTGGATGAGATGCCTAAGCCAGGACTAAAAGATTGGTAGAAGAATAGCCAAGGTCAAGTATTCTCAAAACTAAATTGGACTAAGAAGAACCACAGTGACCTGGCCAACTCTCTCCCTTTGCATCATCGTGACTCCTTACAGGCTTATTATTCCTTCTTTCATCCTAACTCCTCCACATACTCAACAACTTCAGCTAACTTACAACTTAGTGAATGAAGGCTTTTTGAGGAACAGATTGACTCTCAAACTGTCTTTTCTGATTATCTGAACCTTATTCTAAAGATCTTTTACTCTCAATCTGCTTTTCCCCTAAACCCACTCACTGCATTATGAGCACCTTAAAATGCATGTAGGTGTGGACCTTTCTTCCTTCATTCATGTCACATTGATCAAGTACCACTGAATGAGAAGAACAATGGTTAGGAAGTTCGAAGATTTGAGTTAAGACAAATATTCTCTCCTTTACCAAACTCTAATCAGTCTCCTCTGCACTCTCTGTTCAACTAGGCCCTCACTTTGGCGCTTTGATGTTAGTCTTTCCATTTTTCAATTTTAGCAAGAATCCTGCTAAGTAGTTTAGACAAAATTCCACATTCAGTGTCTGGTCAGCCTCAATGCTGATCAAGTTTGTCACCCACCACTGTCCCCCAAGTGGTGTCTGGTCACCTGGTCTGTCTTCAGGAAGAATACTATGATGTTGGTTTAGCTAGAATCCCTCCCACCCTGCCGCCCTTATTCCTAAGGTCTTCATTCAGTAGTTTTTCACCCATCTAGTCCTCCACCCTACGCTTCAGCTATAAATTCCTGCTCTTTTTTACACTTTTCCAAGTTGAACCCAATCTCTCTCCCTTATGATAAAGTTTCATCCTGGAGGTCCCTATATACCTACCATGCTGTTCCTGAATAAAATCTGTTTTAAATGTTTGTCTTAGTTATTTTTTTCTCATTGCTGAGACAAAATACCCAACACCCAAAGTTAAAAGGGGAAAGGTTTATTTAGCTCACAGTTCGTAGAGGTTTCAGTCCATAATCGGCTGTCTCGAGGGCAGGTTGACAGGGCAGACAGGCATCACAGAGAAAAAACAGTTCATTGTGGGCAAAAGATAGCAAAACAACCAAGGGCAACCACAGTGTTTTCTATCCCTTACAGCTTACCTAAGTTACTCAGGGCAGGTAGCACTCACACCCTTAACCCTAGCATCCTTGATCCTAGCGTTACACCATGAATCAATTCCATCATCACACAGTCTAGATCCAGCCACCTCTGAAAAAGCCCCACATATGGCTGCATAAGGCTTAGGGGATACATCGAGACACAAGCCATAACACTGTTCCTTAACAAGGATTACGAATAACTTTTAACAAGTTCTAGCTTTACCACATTTTTTATCTGAACAGGCCATTAAATCTTCTGCAACCCAGTTTTCTCCCTGCTATGATGAATGAGAAACACTCTAAAATTCCTTCCAGTCTTAACATAAGAGAAATTAATAAAACAGTCTAACGCAGAGTAGAATCAAGCAAACCTAGCCACAGGAATATGGGGGCTGAAAACCAAGGTGAAAGTCCCAGAAATCCCACTTTAACTGTTTTGTCATCTGTCACTTTAAGAGTTTGTCATTTCCTAGCTCTGAGCCAGTCTCTAAATCTTTAAAAGAAGGATATCAACAAATGTGTCTTACGGGCTGTGGTGAGAGTTAAATATAGTGCTCAATGTGAAAAGCACTTTGCAAATTATAAATGCAACACACTGTTACTAATGTGTTAACTCAGATGAGATTGAAATTCCAAGTACTAACAGCAGGATGGTGTGAAACATTCCTTTGATCCATTGATTTTCAGGGTGAGACAGGGAGAGGTTTTGCCTCCAAGGGGATAATTGGCAAACTCTGAGAACATTTTGATTCTCACAATGTGGGGTAGGGACATCTACTGATTGGTGGTGGCCAGAGATGATACCAAACATTCTGCATGGCACAGCACAGCCCACAACAAAGAATAATTCTGCTCAGTAGTAAACCTAATACTCAAAATCTTCCTAACAAATCACTGCCTGTTTTCCCAGGGAAGAAGACAGGTCTCAATGGTACAGATCACCAATAGTTAAATACATGAATGCCTAGACTTTCAAAGAATCCAATGGCCCCATGACAGATCTCCAGCCCAAAATAATTTTTCTCTGAGATTTCATCACTAAGGTCTTGAAATTTGAAACAATGCTGTCTTGTGAACAAAAAAATGTCATAAATCAATGTGCAGAAAGATCACAGAACATGCTAATAATTTTAGAAAATACGCTCAGTTTTTTACTGGACTTGGGAAAGGAAAGCCAAATCGCTAAAATATTTATTGTATATAATGAGGCAATGACTGTTGAAGACATAATGTATAAATAGTAACATGATGCATCATTTATAATGTATCGCTGAACTCAAGGAATCTGTGCATATTTATTTCTCAAGCACACAGTGAGGATATAGCTGTAAAGATAATTTTTTCCCAGAAATCTACTAGTCCAAAGGTCTTTCAGGAGCATCCAGTATAATAAGATAAAATATCTGCATTAATTTATATTCCTTTTAGTTCCAGCTTTCGAAAACATTTGACTCCTAGTTGGGCATCACACATTTTGAAGCATAAGGGCCTGCTCGAGCAATAGCTCTAGAAATTCTTCACATGCTGCTGAACAGTAGTGTTGTTTAGTATGCCCTGTGGCAGGCTGACAATTTATGTCTCCAACTTGTTCCATACCTGAGATGGACACAAATAAGTTCTAAAACAAGAAATATTTATTTCACACTTAAGTAGCAATGTTTTTGTTAGAAAGAAAAAAACTTTTAAATTTATTTGTATTATTTCCCGCCATATTCCCAAAAAGAAGACATTACAGTAAATAAAGAAACAAAGTTGTAAAACATAATGCTTTAAAGGCAGGATTAGAGTTCACAACCTTTAAATTATTTAAACACATGCCAACAATACTGAAAATGTACCAGTCACCTTCTCTATGCCTCCTTATCCTTGATGTTTTCCTATTCCACGCTTTCTAAAAGGCTTTTTGAATAGCAGGGACTTGGAAAGTGATGATATTGCAATGCTTGACCACATTGTCCCAATTTGTCAAGTTCATTCCAGATTTCTAGCCTTGAGCCTGGTGTTAAGGTCTCTGAACCCTGACATCTTCGACCCGAGTTGAGAGTTCTTTTCTTTACCTTCTAGAAGCATTAGAGAGGGCACTGGCATGGGCTCTCTCCACTGAGATAAGGTTCTGGCAGTGAGATAGTACAGTGGAGGGGAAATCCATGTAAAACACAGAGCTCAAAAGGAATAGTTTCACTGTGAACAGAGGTCACGGCTCCTGAGAGCTCAGTGAGGTGACACTGACAACACCTACAGATACCGTAGTTTTGCAGTGCATTGGTAATTGTAGTCTCTTGTTGAGGAAGTAGCTCATTAAAGTATATATAGATAACATTCCAGATTTTTCCTGCATCTGAGTTACAACCGTGGCAGTTCTGAAAATGGTTTGAAACTTGTCAAGTCACCAGGGTGCCATTTTTTAAATTACTACTCCAATGAACTAAGTGGCACCTCACAGGACTTACCTTATGTTCAAAAATTGTTCTTATAATTAAAGGATAAAACCATTTGACAAAGCCCTAAGAATAATTTAAGTTCTAGAAGAATCCAACTATTTTGGGCCTGTTTTTGTCCATGTAATTTCCCCTAAGACCTAAATGAACTCTGAAATTTCCTAATTAACAGTTTATTGTAAGGCATTCTTAAAGGTATTATTCTCCTTCTGTTCCTGAACATGTGCACACACATACATACTTTCTTCGCAGAGTTCAGTTTTGAGGTTTCTAGTGAAGGACAATCATAGCTTTCTGATTGGAGGCTGTGAGGACAATGGAGCGAACAGCTCAGCGCCATCTCAGACCTGTAGATCACTTTCATTTGGGCTGTGATCTGTAAATTGAAAATGGCTACGAGCAAAAAGAAGGAGGAGGGTGTGTGTGTGTGTGTGTGTGTGTGTGTGTGCCTGGTACTGGGGATTCAAGCTGAGGCTTTCACACTGAGCCACATTCCCAGCTCTTTTTGTATTTTTTATCTTACAACAAGGTCTCACTAAGTCACCAAGCTGTCAAGCAATCTGGGCTTATTTTCTAAAGACTTGCATACATATATGGAGGAAGAGGTTTTCAGTCCTGCGTGTGTTAGAGTAAGTTAAATGGCCAAGGAACTTTCCCTGAGCAGTGGTCATCTGAGGTGGGGCTACCTCAGTTGGGTGGCACTGCTTGGCACACTTGGCACAGACGAACGTGCAAGCTCGCTGTGATGCTGATCTCATGGAATTACAAAAAGCTAAAGGGAGAAAAGTCATCTGATGGAGAACGATGTTCACCCAAAAATGTTTTCAGAGGCTATATATGCTTCAAGACTTTTTCTCTTCCATGTAATGAGGAGGCTGAACCAGTCACACTGTTGGAGCAGCTGGTACAAAGGAAGCTCTCCAGAACCTGGGCAAACACAAGGCCCTTGTGCATAGTTTGTCCTCTGTACTGGAAAGGTGGGCTCTGAAAAAAGAGCTCAGTAAAGGTCCCTATGGTGTTTACCTTGGCATAGGAAGAAAACAAGATCTCTGAGACCACAGCATCCCAGAAAACACTGCATTAACCTTACTAAGGTTTTACATTGAAAATAATTACCAATATCCCATTTGACGCAAAAGTGCTTTAAAATTGAATCAAATGAGCTTAATAAATATGGAAAAGGCAAGAAAGTACATAATTACTTCTATTCCTTTGGTTAGTAACTTCTGAATGGTTCCCTTTGTTTGTGAAACCTGAAATTTTCATAAGGATCAAAACGACATCTTCTTTTTGTTAACTAAAGAATTCATTTAATAGATAAACATTCTGAAATACAGAGATGTGCTAGTTTAGTTTTCCCACTCTTTGCCCTGAAATGAAGTCAATGTTATTCTTTTTAGTCTCCTAGTGAAATGTAAGGTCAAATAACGTTTAAGTGAATTGTCCAGGCTTATCTGAGGAGTCATTCCTCTACTCCTGTCATTTCATTTACTGCATTTTCTCCTGTATGGCGTACCATATCTGAACAATGCATTTTAAAAATAAATAAAGCTCTGTGGGTAGCTGATCTCAGATTGGGCCTGAGATTCATTTTTTATCAACCCCAATCTGTGTTGTCTTCCAGTCGCGAGGCTTCACCAACCTGTGAATGGAAGACACTCACTAATAAAACCAAGAATCTATCTTTCAACTGTCCCAGCAGATTCTTTCTCAACAGGAGTGTTTTTATGATTTCTTTATATCCCGTTGACTATAACCCTATTACCTTGATTGTGAGCAGATGTTGGTGTGTTGTGAAAATTAATACTTACGTCAAAAATTTCATTTAGATCATTACATATGCACATATAAAGATAAATCTAGGAGTAGAATAAAGGAACATGAAGAAATTCAGAAGGAGCTTATTTTTGCTATGTGCTTTATCTTCTGGAAATATAAGCAACACATATTACCAGGCATTAATTGAAAATTAATTAGACAATTCTATGACCTAAATCAGATGACAAATTATGAGAAAACAGAATTTTTTCAAACATCCCCAAATTGAACTTTCTTTGTGATATGGTTTATTGTGTAGTATCATATATGTCCTTAATGACATGTTATACTAATTAACATCAAACCTTTGTGAAACTAACCAAATAAAATGAATTTTTTTAGTTATGATTATAGGAAATGATAACACCTAATATTTATTGGCTGATCTGCAGAGCTTGTTGGCAGGTTCCAGGACAAAGCAATGTGCTATCAAATTGTGTTGTTAGGTATCTGTCAAGCCCATTTATCATACACGACTAGGAAAAATAAATGAGGCCAAAAAGGAATAGGGTATGACCATTATCTAAAAAGATGTTTGAATCTAGGTATCAAAAAATGCTGTGGAGCATCTGATGAAAGAAATTTTAAAGCAAGCTTTAGTATGGAAAATGTCTTCAGGAGAAATCAAAGATCAGCCATGTCCATTATGGGCAGGAGTCTTTGCTCCCAGAGCCTCAGAGAGGTACCTCATCTCTACCACTGCTAAGGTTGACTTACCCTGACATTATCTTGGAATTTGTGCTCTTCAAAAGGAAGATTTTTTAATTTAGAATAAATGCAAAGGCACTAGAGAAGCTCAGTATTATGTGGTAGGATTGTCTCAGTTTAGCCATAATGTGTAGAATTGTCTCAGTTTAGCTATATTCAGTAAGAGTAGTCATACCTTAAACAAAAATTTAAAGTATTTTTCATCACCTGCTCATAGTAGAGACCAGTTCAGTGGATATTCTCATGAAGAACATAGGTATCAGAGCCATACTTACATAGCAGATAATTAAATCATAGAATTAATAGTTTTAGAATTGAAAAGGTACTTGAGATAGCTAATACAACTTATTTACTTTACATATAAAAAAGTAATAACAATAAATTTGGAGATGCTGAGTGTTTTCTCTAGTGACATGTAATAAATTAGTGGGAGGCCATTAAGGTTAAGGCAGAAGGTTCTAGACTTGGTAGCTTTGTGACCATGAGAAGTAGAGTAGAAGCCCTCTTATCCAATGCAATAAAACCAAATGTTTTGAAATTTCAGTGTAAGCAGAGACAAATTAAAAGATACAAACACTAAGTTACTCATTTTTAGCTCAGAATATGTACACACACCCACATACTCATTTACTTGAAGGGCTAAGATGTTTTCTTGGTGTATGAACTCCCTGATTGGATTTCTAGATATTTTTCTTATAAACCACACCCATAACATTTCTGTTCCTTTGAATCAGAGGGAAAGTTTTAAAGGTAATTATGAATCTAAATTCAGACTTCTTTTAGACTTTCACAATTTGCAAATTTGTATTCTTTGTCTTATTGTCTTAGAGTGTGCAGACTTCTACAACAAAATACCACATATGGGACAACTTACAATCAAGAGATACATACTTTTCATAGTTCAGAAGCTGAGAAGCTCAAGTAATCAGCAGATTCTGTGTCTAGTGGGGGTCCATTTTCTGGTTCACACATTACACCTTCTACCATGTCTGTAGCAGGTGGAAGACATAGGCAGCTTTCTACGGTTTTTTCATAAGGGCACAAACCTCATTCATTATCACCCATCATGACCCAGTCACCTCCCACCAGCCCATTAGTGATTAGGCTTCAGTATCTAAATTTTTAGGGTACACAAACATTCAGATCATGGAACACTTGAACCTACTTTAAGAATATGTCCTTAAAAATCACACTGATTAATTCTCCTGATCTAGTAACTTGGTCTTTATTTTTAAAAAAACATAATTCTATGAATTCATGTTTCATAAAATTGTATTATATTTGGTAAAATAAGTAGTTGCATGGACAAGTGAAACTGTTACAGTCAGACTGAGGTCAAACATCCCTCACTGGTGCTAACATGCACCTTAGCTTGTAGGAGCCAAAGTGGTCAGCTTCCCGGTGAGCTGTCAATGTGGCAGCTACTCTGAAGTTGTAAATGTGCCATACGGATGTCAGTGTGCTTCACAGATGGGAAAGCCAGTAATCTCTGCAATTCAAGTGGTTAGGGAAGTTTCTACTGAGAGCTCAAAGAACAATGCCAACACATAAAAAGCATCCCCCAAAATGTAGTTATTAATATACAAGTTTAGAACTCCTACCTCCTGATTTCTCGTCAGGAGATAGACAGATACTTGCAGAGTCTTTTTCCTACACATTTTTAAGTTGACATTGACAGTTAATACCAACTAACTGCATTCACAAAAATTATCAGTGGTTTAAATTATATGCCATGTGCTTGTTACAACAACAGACTCCACGATGAGAGAAACATTGTTTTCCAATAGTTAATTTCTATTTTTAGAAAATTAACCACTTACCAGTTCAATTATTTATATGCAGGATGACCAAAAATTGAAATTTTTTTGTTATTTTTATAAGATACTGTAATGGAAAACATAAAAAAGACAATTTTATAAAATGTATTCAATATACGAATCCACCAGATGAAATGGCAGTGGCCTGAGAGACGCTCAGGGCAAACTGTTAGGTGGATAAGGTGCACATAGTTTAGAAGTCAATATTGCATTACACTGTTTCTGAAATGTACATCAGTCTACATTTTAGTATCTTTAAAATCTGAACACATTTTTACTATCCATGACATCTTATAATTACAGACAACCAGGTAGCAATCAAAAAATAGTGACATTGTCTGCACATTTGTGCTCCTTCAAAGTATCCACGTCAAAATTCAGAAGTGACAGCACTTGAAAGAGAATCACAGAATCAATAGGAAATCACTTTTTTGAGGAATGCTGCACCATCATGATCTCACTGGCACAGACAGTACTATTGTATGGAAAAGTATAAGCCTAGGCAACTTTGAAATAATTCAGGAGAATTTGAAGTTTTAGGAATATCTTTCCAATATATTTCACTTGTATTTTTGTTGTCATTTATGCACTAGAATGCCACATGATTAAAAAGTACTAGTTCTAATTTTAAGATCTGGAATAAGACAAAGGCATCTACTCTCACAGTTCTTATTTAATATAGTATTGGAAATCTTAGCAAGAGCAATTAGGAAAGATAAAGAGATAAAAGGCATCCAAATGGGAAAAAAAGAAGTCAAATTATCCATCCTAGCAGATGACATGAGTTTATATATAGGAAAAATGAAGTATTCCATCAAAAAACTGTTAGAATTGAAAAATGAATTCAGTAAAGTTGTAAGACACAAAATCAATGCTCAAAAATTATATTTTTACACCAATAAAAATCTTGCTGTGAAGTAACTCATGAAACCAATCCCATTTGCAATAGCTAAAAATATATATTTAGGAATAAATTTAACAGAAAAAGTAAAAAATCTCTACAAAAAAATTAGAAGATACAAAACATGGAAAGATATCCTGTGTTCATGAATCTGAAAAATTCAAATTATTAAAATGACCACACTACCCAAAGTGATGTATAGATAAAATGCAGTCTCCATTAAAATGCTAATGAGTCTTTCACAGAAATAGAAAACATTCCTAAAATTTATATACATTTTAAAAATTGAAGACAAGAATAGCCAAAATAATTGTAGAATGAGGGAAACTGAAAGCATAATAACATCTAAAAATCAAAATATACTACAAAGCTATAGTAATCAAAACAGCATGATACTAGAATAAAGGCAAGTACATAGACCAGGGAGTCAAAATAGAGAATCTATATTTGACATGACAACAAAATCTACATTGGAGAAAGGACAGCTTCTTTAATGAATGACACTAACAAAACAGGATGTACATATGCAGAAGAATAAAACTATTTTTCTTTCTCTCACCATTCACAAAAATCTATTCCAAGAGGATCAAAGATCTGAAATGTATAATATTACTACAAGAGGACCTTGGGCTCCAGTTGGTGTTATTGGTGGTCTAGTTCATGCCACCATGTTGGTCTTTATGTGCTGCTGAGAGGTCTGAAGGCCCAGCCCTGAGGTTCCCTGTGCCATGTGCCCAGATGATGACAAGCTGCTATGAGAGCAGCTCAGGACCATGGAAGTTGTTGTTGGCCTTACCTTACCTCTTGCTTCCTGTACTTCTTCCTGTGTTTCTGCCATTGGGCTGGGTCTGGTCATACCTGGAGAGCTACAAGAAATGGGAGTGAAGGAGGCTCTGCTCTCCCTTCCCTGTAAACTGCCAACCCTGACAGCCCATCCAGGTCCTATCTCCTGCACTCCAGGCAGGCCTCCTCCAGATCATGTCGTTCAATTCCAGCCACCTCTTTTGCAGTCATGACCTCTTTTATCTCCATGGTGACATCTGGGACCACATACATTGGCCCTGCTCAGTGGGGTCCCCATTGTAACAATAAGGTCTATTTAAACCTTGGAAAATAATTACTACAAGAAATCAGATGGGAAAAATCCAAAATATTATTACAAGCAAAGATTTTTTATAGACAAAACCTAAAAGAACAAGCAACATAAATAAAAATAGACAAATGGGATTATATCAAAATAAGAAGTTTCAACACACAAAAGAATCAAATGACAGAGTTAAGAGCCAATCTGTACAGTGGGATAAAATACTAGCAAAGTATTCATTCAACAATAGAATAACCAGAATTTGTAAGAAACTTAAAATCTGAATGTCAAAATCAAGTAATACAAATTATAATGGACTAACAGTCTGGGCATTTCTCAAAAGAAGTCACACAAATGGGTAACAAGTATATAAAGAAATTTTCAGTGTCACTAATTATTAGAGATATTAAAATCAAACCACGATGATATATTATCCCACATTTAGAATGACTCTTATCAAAAAGACAGAAAGTAGCAAATGCTGGTGGGGATGTAAAGAAAGGAAAACATCTATGAACTATGGTGTGAATGTAAATTAGTACAGATATTATAGAAAATGATATGGAAGCTCCTTAAAAACTAAAATGAGAACTACTACAATATCCAGCAGTCTCACTACTATGTATATATCCAAGGAGTTTAAGTCATTATATCAAAGATATGCCTGCACTCCTATGTTTATTGTAACATGATTCATGATAGTCAAGATATACAATTAGCAAAGTATCCATCAGTGGATGACTGGATAAGAATATATATATGGAATATTATTCTGTCATTCAGAAGAACAAAACTGTCATTTGTTTCATTTGCAGCAACACGGATGAAATTAGAGGTCATTATGTTAAGTGAAGTAATTCAGACACAGAAAGACAAAAACTATGTGGTCTCATTTTTGGAAACTAAAAAGTAGATCTCACAGAACAATGGAGTGAAATAGTGGTTACTAAAGGAAGGGCAGAAATGTGACCATGAAAAGAAATCAGATAACTGGCACCAAAACCCAGAGTGGGAATTAGCTTTGGTTTTCTGTGGCACCATAGAGTAACTATTGGTCATAATAATCTATGATATATTTCAAGATAACTGGAAGAGTACAGAAGTTCCCAACACATATAAATGATTAACATTTGAAGAGATGAAAGTTCTTATTATGCTGATTTGACCACTGTACACTTACACATTCACTGAATTATCGTACTACACCTTATAAAGATGAACAAATGGTATGTCTCAGTAAAAAATTAATTAAAATACTAGATTTATTTTTTAAAACATTATGCTGGATAAATATAAAAGAGTTTTTTCATTAATACTATGTGAAGATTACCATGATTTTTGATAATGGTGTTGCAGTGATTCTACCATACAAGCACAATAGTGGGTCAAATATGTAAGGCAACTGTGTTAAGACATTGGACCACAACAGTGTAATATTGTGGTCTCTGATAAAAGGAACTCTTGATGTGAGCTTCACAATTTCCCAACTGTCTGACTAGAAACACATTCCTTCCCTCAATGCAGTGGTCTGGAGTCCAAGAAGATCATGACAGTCCATCTCAGCTAAGGAGGAAAAGATCAGAACAGGGGCAGATGGAACACAGAAATCCATAGCACAGGAACCCAGAGGAAGAAGCCACATGGGGAGGGGACAATGCAAGATTGTGAAAGAGTTCTTCATGAATCTTTGTCCAAAGTCTATGTTATATATGGTCAGAGTGAGATTGTATAAGGCTAACAAGAGTTCAGCTGCTAAATGGTTTAACAAGGAAGAGGATGGTATTGTTGGCTACCTTACTTGTTAAAATGTTGCTAACACCTTGGCTATTGTCCAAAGGTAATGAAACGCTGCCTCTTGGAGGTAAGGTGCACTCTCTATCCAGACCCACCCAACAAAGACAAAAAAAGCCTAACAAAATCTGCAGGAGCACAGAATTCAAGATTCAGTCCCTTCAAGGTAAATGGGTCCAGAAAACACCTTGATTTTTCCAAATAAGTGCCGTAACAGGGAATATAGTTCAGGCTAGGACTAAATAAATCAAGATGATCAGGACATAACTGAACGGTGTAGTAACAATTTAAAATAAAACCAACACTTTTTCAGTCTTTACAATGTATTATAAAAAATTACTAGTATATAAACAAATTTGGGCAGAAATAAGAAAATGTGAATCAGATTTATTCAAAGATCTGTTGAAAGAATCATTCCCAATGGGCTACATGCCATATTTAGCAAACTACTGAAGAAACTACTGTAAGTTCAAGAAATTAAAGAAAAATATGTCCAAAAAGCAAATGAAAGGATGATTAAATAAAACAGTAAAATGGACCATGTTAGGTATGGCAGTTATATAAAGAAAAATGATCCAATCTGAAAAACAGAGACGAAAATATGGTAGAGAAATTAACATACTCCTAAAAAGTCCTAAATACTGAAATTAGAACATAGAGATTAAGTAGATGACAGATAATACATAGATATATAGATAGACAGATAGATAAAAGAGAATGAGGGATAAAGGTGAAAGAAAGAAAAGTAGGGGAAGAAAGAAAGGTATTTGAAAAAGAAAAATGGAGACATTAAATTGTTTCTATTTTCAGGACATACAATTTTTCTATGGAATAATCCTGTGGAATTTACCAAACAAAATCCTTTGGAAATTATAAATGAATTTAACTAGCTCATAGGACACAAGTTCAATATGCAAAAGTCAATTGTTTGAGAAATGAAATTTAAAAGAAATTAATAAAATTTTTAAAGTTATCAAAAATACATTTAATTTTCAAAAGTTTAAGATCTAAAACTGCAAAGCACTAACGAAAGAAATTAAATAAGTTCTAAATAACCAGAGAAGAATATACAATGCTTATAAATGAAGAGACTTAACACTAAAATATTCATTCTCTCCAAATGTGACCTATAGATAGATTCAAGCAATGCTTTGTCAAAATCACTATAATTGAAATAAATAAGCTCATTCTAAATTTGGTATACAAATTGAAGGACACATACTAACCAAAATAATTTTGAAGTTGAAATAAAACTCCGTGGCAGAATAACTCCACCATCTTATTTCAATAGTCACTAAAAATTTACAAATAGTCAAGACAATATAATAATGGTATAATGCTAGACCAAGTGGCCATGATAGAAAAAACACAGCACACAATATATTACGCATATATAGTCAGGAGCTTTTTGACAGAAGCCCCAACATAATCTAATAAACATAATCACTTTATCAACTGGTGCTGAAACCACTAGATATCTAGTATGGAAAAGAAACAAATCTTGACCCCTCTCTCAGGTCATAGACAAAACTAAATTTGATATTATCCATACCTAAATTTAAAGTAAAAATAATAAAACTGCTAGAAAAATATATAGGAAAGAATCTTTATAAACTTGATATAAAGATTTACTAAAGTATTAACCATAAAGGAAAAATTACTAAGTTGTATTTCATAAAATCTGAAATATCTTACAGAACTAGGATTAGAGTAAAGCAAATAAAGCTAAATATGTGCAGCTGTAGAATCAGATTACATTAATTCTGAATTTTAAAAATTTTTAATTAAAATATTATCTTGACACTGTCAACAATCCCTTTATATTTTGTGCTCCAGGCAAGTGGCACACCCTACTCTTGACCCTGATCCTATCCTTCCCACATTTTGAACTTAGTGAATCGATGGGATCTCCAGGCTTTCTACTGACTCTCACATTCAGCTGTGTAGTCTGAAAACTCACTCATCACTAAACTGGAGCAGGCAGAGGACTCACTGAATTTATGTGTTCCTCCTCTAAGGAATCACTGTTGTGTTCTACCATGGTCAAATGACTGGCCATCTTGGGCTCATAAGTTTTGTCTAGTTTCTCAGTTATTTCAGAAAAGGAGGTGTTATGGTTTAAATCTAGAATGCTCCCCACACAAAATTCTCATGTACCTGCAGGTAGGGTTTTTGGAGGGTGGTTGGATCATGGGGGTGGATTTCAAAGTCACTGAGGGCGTGACCTGGAAGGGTATATCTCCTTACCTGGCATCTCTTTTCTCTTTCTGCTTCTTGATTGCCATGTTGTGAACAGCTTTTCTCTGCCTAAGAACTTCCACTATGCTATTCTGTGTGCAAGCTTGCCAACCGCAGAATGAAATTTCTAAAATCATGAGCCAAAATTGCCAGGTACTATGTTATATCCAGCAAGGAGAAAGTAACTAAGACAGGAGGTAATTCTGACCCCTGTACTACAGTATAGATGGAAACAAAAGTAATTATAAAAGTATTAAAATGCATTAGCACTAGTGTCTGTATCTTTAAAACTGAGTGATATGATAAGCTTTTCCACATATGTCAATTTGGAAATACTGTAATCTACATTCTCTGTAATCTATATTCACACTTTGCAGGTGGCCTGGTAGTTATGTATTTGTCATTCTATTTTTAAAAAAAGGTCTAAAATATCTCATAATGACTTATATGGTTGCTATGTGAACCGAACTAAAGTTATATACAGTGAACAAGTGTGTGATATAAGACTACTGTAACATGATTTATGATTAAAGATATTGAAAGTTCTGGATTTCTTGCATGACAATAAAATTTTTCCATTTCATTGCTTGTAGAGGTATATTCTCTCTGCATGAGGGAGGCAAGAGAACATTTATGAGAGCCAAATTACTTTTTCCTACAGCTAAGGAAACCTTAAAAGATGTCTTACATTCACTTCCTAGTCCAGTAATAAGGTGTAAGTTCCAAGAAGTTGGACTAGGCTCAGAGATAGGAGGTTAGTTGCTCTTGGACTGCTAGTCACTGAGCTTCAATCAGGAGAGAGGGTGGGAAAGGGGTAGAGGAAGAACACAGACCCTGGCACATATCTATGGAGTTGACACCAGAGAAAGTAAGCTCAGTACAAGAGTCTGGAAGATAGAGCAGGCAGAAAGAGCCTACAGTTTTGTAGATCCTTAGACCCAGAAGGAAATGGAGCACCCTTGCTGGCACCAGTGTAATCTAACAATTATTGACTCTCTATTAGTGGATATTTGGATATGTTGTCTAGAAGGAGAGATCATTTACATTATATTATCAGCAGCAGCATGCATTTACTAAGAAAGAGCAATAATTGCATAACAAAAAGTCATTTGTATTCATAAACTATTTCCAAAGAGGCATTATAAATTATTTGTATTAGTTTGGATTACAAAAATTTTCATTTTGCTTTCTCTTATTAAGCAAACAGGAAAAATCTTCACCATTTTCTAGTGCTGTTGATATGTGTATATTTCAATACAAATATGAAAGAAACTGCCATTAGGCAAGGTATAAGGGGCTTACTCATTCTGAAAATGACCCCGTGTTCTCTTGTCTCTGCTGAGACCGACAGCCATCTGCCAGTTGTGATGTACTTTATGATATGGACACAGGGAGTGAGACAAAAATCACTAATAAATTTCCTTCCCAACAAATTACAAAACATATCATGAAACAGAATCACTTGAACCAGTCACCATTGGGTCATGGCATTTATCCCCCAAAAAACAGCATTTTCTTTCTAAATAACTCCTTTAAACTTGGAATGAACTCAGCAGCTCCTGCCCTTTTGGCCAGGGCTCTGTGAGCCATGTCTTTGCTAGGGCTCCACAGTAGAACATTCAAAGGTTTGGAAGAGATTAGAAAGCTTGTTTGATACAAGTCTACCAGATTACAGATGAGCTAACCAAGATTCTCAGATGCTAGATAACTTACATAAAGTCAGCATTCATGAATCAAAGATATTACTCACACATTTTCCATTATTTTAGTTAGTGACATCTTTCTTATATGCCTTATCCCACCCAACTATACAATTTTAGACACAGCTTGTGCTTACCTAAATTGTGAAATGAGTTTGCAAATGTGTTTGGGCTTCTTTATAATCAGATTAAGTTATTAAAATAAAAGAAAGAATGAGTAATCACTGTCTTAAAAATATTCAAGTGTTTATAATGCACAAGTTTATAAATTAACTTCTGAGGAGGATGCTAAGGAGAATATCTAAAGTGAAAGAAATGACCAGGCTTCTACCAATTAGTCTTTCATTCCGGTCTTTGTCATGCAATGACAGAAACATTCCAAAGAAGCAAGAGCAAAGCTGTAAGTCCCTTTAAAACCTCCACAATGTACAATGTATGTACCACATTTGACTGATCAATGAAACTGAAAGACCAGTCCAGATACAAGCAATACTTTATTTCTTTGTGGGAAGAGCTGTGAAGAATTCATAACCTTTTTTAATCCACCACTTCATATCTCTGGATCTTCAAATTTGTCGAAGAAAGACATTATGAATATAAATTACCACCAGGCAAGGCATTACTGAATGCTAGTACAAGCCAGCTAATCCTAATGCCTCTATATGTAACACCTAACTTGATATTCATTAAAATCCTATGGATTAACATAAGTGAATAATAGGCTTTATCATTAGAGATAAGAAAATTGTCACACATAGGAAAATAAGTAACTTGCCCAGGGTATGCAGTTTATGGATACTGAAGCAAAATTTAGGCTCAAATTCTAAATCCAAATTTGTTGAACAGCATACATTGTGAAATATAGAGTAGGATATTATAAAACTTTCTGTTGTCAAAAATTTGGTGATTTAAAATTTCTATTCTCACAAATGTAGTGATGTGAAACAATAAACACTTATTATCTCACAGTACTGTTGTCAAAATCAGGGCTGGCTGGCTAGTGTCTCTGCTGTGAAATTCATAAATCCAGAACCAAGGCTGAGCTGTTATCAGAGGCTCTGGGAAGAACCCTCTTCCAAGTACATCTAATTTGTTGACAAAACTAAAATTCTTGTGATTAGAGGACTGAAGACCCATTTTCTTGTTAGATGTTGGCTAAGGCTGCCCCTATCCTCTAGAAGCCAGGGCGTGGGTCCCTGGATTCGAAGGCCTGCAGCAGCGAACCAGTCCTCCTCACACGCAGGATCTCTGTAACTTTTTCTGTTTCATCCCTCTACTGCCTCCTCTTCTGCCACATCTCTCTGACTGCAGCCTGAGAAAGCCCTCTGCTTTTAAAAACTTATGTGATTCACTGGGACCACCCATGTAATACAAGAGAGCCTTCCTATTTTAAGGTTCATCACTTCAAATACACACGCAAATTCCCCTTTCCCCTGGAAAGCAGCACATCACAGATTCTAGGGATTGAGGCACACACATCTTTGTGTGTTACTCTCCTTGCTACCCAATAACAAGACCTACTGACTCTCAGAGGAAAAGGTGATTTTGAGAGCTGGGAAGTCAGCAAGCATTCACAGAGATAAATTTGAACTGGATTCTAAGAGATGTACAAGAAGATACCACATTCCATGTTGGGGAGGAAGAGTAAGTGCTAAAGGGGAAAACTCTTCCAGAAAAGCAACAAGAATTGCACAATAAGAAAGCATGGGAGAGTAGGAGGTATTAGTGGTAAGTGATAACGATTAGAAAGATAGATTCACGGGGACAGTTGGTGGAGAGATATGTTACATTACATGTAAGGTCAGTTGGTGGAGAACCAGAGTGCCACATAGAGGAACGTGGGTTTTATGCCTTAAGCAACAGGAAATCATTAAGTTTTTGAGTGAAAGGGGGCAAAATTAAAATGATCTTCTGGAAAAATAAATTTAGCTCCTATAGTATGCAGAAAGACAGGAGTAAAGAAGGCAAGAAGATAGCCAGGTAATCAGGGGGCTATTATAACCACCTAGTTTTGCAACAGTAAGGTCAATGAGAATAAAGGAAAACTGGTAAGAGATCACTGGAAGAAACAAACAGCTGGACTGTGGGATTTACTGAATGTTTCATTTGGAAGAGGAAAATGTGATGTTGGGAAAAGGGGGTGGAAAAGACAAGGAGGAGTCTGCTACGAAGAGGAAGACTGAGTCAGGTAAATCATTAACTGTGATTCCAACCTCTCTAAATTAGGCTCTGCTCTAAATTAGGGTTTGTGTCTTTCTCCATTTTCATGTCCAGCCATCTGCCCAGCAGAGTAGGAAACGGGCTCCTCCACCAAGCAGACTCCGTGTTGAAATCTCCCTTCAAAAAACACAACTCCAGGCCCAGAAAAGCAGAGACAGTCTTTCCCTCACTGAAAAGTTCCTTTTAATATTTGGAGTTATTTTCCAAACAGTGGTTTAATTAATGTTTTTAATTTCTATGCTTAATGAAAAATTTACAGCTCCATGGTTGCTTCTGAGGCTTCTGGGTTTTGTGAGTGGGTTGTCTTTTTCTTTTCTTCCTATTTTTCATAATGCAAGATTTTTTTTTAATAGACTCAAAATCTTTTGAATTTTAATCTTTGGGGGTATCTCTCTGTATCTCAGAATTGATGTGTACAATAATAAAAAAAAAGTCCTCAAAGGACAAGAGAATGGATTAAGAGATCACTCTTGAAGGCACTTCTTAATAAACATTCTTTGGCAGGCCTGAGATTTACAGGGGGCCATCATCAAAGTGGCCATGTAAATGGGAACATATTGACAACTTTCCTCCTTAAAGGCAGAAGCAAACGAGATTTATATGCTTCAACCACAGCTCCCTTGGGAATTCAACACGGGACTTATTTTGTTTCTCTTTTAATAGCTTCTCCTGGGCACTTTATGGACCAGTTCTCTCATCTCAAGTGTCTGATCCCAAGACATAAATTAATTTTAGATGTACCTTTTATCCATCTGGTCTGCTAAGGCAATATTCATTATTTGTTTGGGTTGCCATGGAGATAATTGACTTCCTGCCATGGCAGGAGTCTTGTTTGGGGGTATTAAAGGGGTTTTGGTCCACAGATTCTTTAATTTTCACACAGTAAGGAAAGCCATTTCATCAATGGAGCATTTGTGTAATTCTCCCACTTATAATTGGGATGATTTTTTTATCATCTTGTGAAATTTCCCTTTTTATTTTCCATCACTTCCTGTTTTATAGTTTAACCTCTACTCTCCAAGGTGCTGACTAAAACCACAGCAAAGGGCAAGCAGCCTATTTATTACTCTTTTGTAAGATGGTCGGACACAGTATCCCAATAGAATATTATCAGAAAAAAACAGCTGAAAAATCTAAGAAAATGGTGGATTATACAACCCTATTCAGGTGGAGGAAGAGGCTACCTGTTATTAAGGCAAGAAACACTTTGAATACCAATTCATAAAATCAATCTCCCAGTGACCAACTCAGGCTGCTAAAGATTGGGTCCCTCTGGAGCTTATATACCGTTCTTATATTACAAAGGCAATTGTTGCATTCTCCCATACAGTGTTAGAAGAGAAAATCTGAAAGCTTTTTCAGAACAATGAGAAAAATTAAGAAAGAAACAACAGTTTTAAAAACACTGTCTTTAAGATATACAAATAATAAAATGATAAAGTATACTTACACACATTCCTTCTTACCTTCCATATTTTGACTATCACTACAGATCATGAAAATTTCCACCAAGACTTTAATGCCATTTAAAACATAACTGCCAGCCACACATGATATTTGTTGTACTTTATCTGGGAGCATCATATAAGTTATGCTATTTCTGCAGATACATTTTCTAACACCAAAATAAAATCCTACAGCAATTATCCACCAGGCTAATATTTTTGCTAAAGTCATTTTTTGGTTCAAAAAGCTATTACCAAAAGAAAAATTAAATCAATGACCAGAATGAGAATCCTTAGGACCAATAATAGTAAACTGAACTCTAAGAACCTACTCCAGTTCTTTTAAGTGCACAGCACAAAATCAATTTGCAATGACCCTGAGAATCAGCCTTCCTCGCCACATGACAACAAAAGAAATAGGGGATGAAAACAGATTAAAGTAGGTTCTTAAAAGTCTTTTTTGCCTTCCAAAGATTTCAGAGCATCTTTGAGCTCTGAAACTTCTAATGGCAGCTCTTTGAATGTTTATCAATATCACTGTGTATTTTTGCAGTAATGGTTTTTAGGCTGACCCTCATGATTCACTTTCTGATTTCTCTTTCATTCTCATCATTTGTTTATTCTACAAATGTGTTCTGAAGGCACATTATGAACATAGCACTGTGCTAGGCAATGGTGAGGTAATTGATGCAACCTAGGCAGACTCCAAGGGAAGAATAACATAAAGCAGAAAATTGAGTGCATGTGTCCAGAATATAACAAAATACAAGGAATCCAAAGTGGAGGAGACACACTTCATGACACTCTCCCATATTCTATCTCATTTAAAACTGGTAGGACCTTGAAAAGGGAAGGGCTAGTATGACCTCCAGTTCACTGATGATGAAGCTACACTTTAAAAAGGAATTGATACAGGGAAGAGCTTACAGTTGACCCAACCTGTCTCTAATCTGACCCATGCACTAAACCACTAACCTATAAAACTTCTGTAAGTCTGATATGACAGTGGGCTTTAAAATTATGACATTTAACCTAGGCCAGGGAAGGTTTAAATGTGTACGAGAGAGAGAAAAGCACACCATAGAAACAAAAATATACATATATGCCAGCGCATGATATTCTGACACGATGTAAGTAATAGCTGAATCTTACACAACACTCACTTGTGCCTGCACTAATCTAGCTGCATCCTCACAATGCTACCTTGATTCTCTAAAGAAAAATCCTACAGTTGTTATTCCCACTGCATGAGGAAAATGGGCTTAGAGAGATCAAGTACCTTGTCCAAAGTCAAATAGCTAGAAAATGGCAGAGATGACCCAAGTGATCTGGCTTCCAGGGCTGTGCTTTTTCATCTTCCTAACCTGTTCCCACCTACGACCCTGGAGACTTCCAATCAAAAGCAGGGGCAGAAAAATGAATGCCCATGGGACAAAAATAACTTGGGGCCAGCATGTGAAGGATCATCAGTTATCTTCTATAGGCTTTGAGAGCCTTTTTTTTTTTAACTGTTCCTTTTTTTAACTTTTCTTTTTTTTTTTTTTTTTTTTTTTTTTTTTTTTTTTTTTTTTTTTTTTTTTTTTTTTTTTTTTTTTTTTTTTTTTTTACTTATTACCGTTTTTGTTCTGTTTTGTTTTGCTTATTGTTTTTTGAGACAGGGTCTCACTATGTAGCTCAGCCTACCTTGAACTCAAGGAACTTTTCCTTCCTGAGCCTCATGAGTGCTGGGATTACAGGCATGCACCACAACGCACAGCTTTTTACTTTGTTGAGGAATAAACTAAGAAAACTCAAAAATCTCTTTTAAAAAGATAATCTTGGAGCAAAGAGGAGTGAGAATTAAAGGGAATAAATGCTGCAGGCAGTATTTTTTCATTAAAAATGTACTTACCAGTAAACTCCTACATTCATGCATACCACACACAAAAATCACATGGAGATTACACATAAACATTTGTACAATACACGTTTCAAATACACATATACAAAAATACACCATAAACATGCATACATACATAGATGCACACCATACCTACACATGTGAATGACAAATACAGTGAATGTTTAAAATTTTTTCAAAAATTATTACAGTAAAAGACCACTAATTCCCCTTAAGATACTCCCACACACACACACTTTGAACACACTTACCTTGTCATTCTTGCACTTTCTGAATCAGTTTTGGAAGATCTTTTTTTATGAATGTCTCCCATTGCATAGTCATGGTTACCTTGATATCATGAATCCATTCAAAACAGCTACCAGTTATGATCATTTTGACTTTGGAGAAAAGCCAGACATTGTGTGGAGTCATATCTAGTAAGCAAAGTGAGTAGGAACACACCCTAATGTTTTTACAGCCCTGTCTTTCTGTTGGATGGCATAGGTAGCAGTATTCACCATATTTTTGATCACACCTTATAAAGACACTCATGAAATTAAATTTCCAGAACTGCTTCAGAAAGGGCAAGAAGGCTGGGATAAATGTGTCTGACCTGAGGTGGAAGTATTCTGAGAGAGATTAATGGCAATATGCCTTTTGCTGTAATAAGTACTTTTTTAGTTAAACATTCACCATATGTTTTTATCACCACTATATACCACATACTCTTGTTTACCAAATATATCAAGCATACACATACACACTCATACATACACCACATGCACTTATACTGCACGTCTATTGCCTGTGCACATATACGTACATATACACTCAGACATGCCACACAATATCCCACAACTACGTGCTACACTCCTAGGCCCACCCAAGCACACATGTGTGATGTGTGTGTATGGTGTTATATGTGCACACACCATGTAGGAAATATAGGAATTACACACATAACACCATACACACACATCACATGTACACAGGCGTGCACTCACATATGCATTCTTTCTCTGGCCTTGATCCTGGGATAAATAACCTTAAGGACAATGCTCACAAAACAAATACTTCTGTCATTTGTTCTTTGCCTTCCTGCACAGAGACAAACTTTTCTACAACTCTGAGGCTGCAAGAAAGTAATGCTACTGATCTCCAGCTTCCATTTCTAACAGCCTGATGTCAGAGAGACTTCCCTTTCCCCTAATTAATTGTGGAGCTTTTCTGAGCTCAATTAGGATGGCAGGGGAGCTATTTTAAAAGTCCTGAAGAGGGGTTTTGGACAGCATTGTCTTTCACTTTGTAGATGCTATACTGGCCACTTATGTCTTAAATTAAGAAAAGCACTACAACTTGGGGTCCTCACTTTCACCAGGCTCCCTCCTTGGGAGTTGCCTGTGATAAGCCTGGTCCGGGTCAGTGTCCAGACCAAGATGGCAACTTTAGCCTATCAGAGAATCTCACAGAGCTCTGTATGGACTCGACATAAACTTCATGTCTAATTTTATAGATTCCTTCATATAACGGATGCACAAATATAGCATTCACTATTTTTTTAAAAAATATGCCTGTCTCTAAACAAAATGAAAACATTTATTCTTTCATCAAAATAACTGCCACCTAGATGGTAAATTATATTCAAATAGTGGTTCAGACTTGTAAATTATTTTTAAGGCATCACAAAATTCTTGAAAGCAAAACAATATTTCTGAGCACACACAGTTTAAGTTTCACTTAGGGGCCATGAAAACTACATCCTGCAGAACACACACAGGATATTTACAGGAAATGTGCTCCATGAGATACACAGCCTCTGTTTGGTCTAAATGGAAGATCATATTTTCATATTTTAAGGTCAAATTACATCAGCTTCTTTCCAGTAAAAAAAAAAAACCAGCATCATACTAGCATGTTAATATCTTTAAAACCTCTGAGCCTTGCTATGGTGATCTCCCAGGATAATTTACTGAGGATGAGACTGATTGAGCTGTAGTGGCTATTTAATACCCAGAGTTGTGCTTAGGAGAAAAGGATTTCCAGGATAAACCATTTGCAGGGGAAATTCAATCTAGCAACTTTTATTTCAGAATCTATATATAGGGTGGGAGGAAAAAACCACCAACATATACAAACATTACAAAAATGGAGCTTTTCCTCTTACTTATAAGTATAGCTATTTCAAGTTTTTGGGATAATCTAAGACTTTGGCCTTTAAAATTACATAAAATCATTTCAGTGAAAGAAACGACCACAGGTATTTATTATAGTTTCCTCTGCCCCATCCGTCCCCTGTACCAGACTAATGGTTGTGGTATTGTCTACAAAAGTGCATGCAAAATATATTCACTAAGCATTTCCTGAGCACCACTCCACTAGATACAGAATGAGACATAAAATTGTAGGAGGTAAATTCATATTTGCCCTCAGTGAGCCTGAAATCCAGCAGGAGAGATGACACTTCAGAGACTATCTAAAAAACAAAGCACCATCATAAGGTTGAGCAGGGAGTTACCAATTGCTTTAGGAATGCCGAACTGAAGCTGAGACTCACCAGACTGCAGGCAAAACAAGGCATATGCACAATTCCAACAATGGGATATGAAATTCCTGTTTCAGGGATATAAAGTTTAATTCTGGTGAGGGACATTTTGGCTGCTGCAGCAGATGTTTGAGACCCTGTGCTAGAAATAGGGAGTGTTAATGACTACAGGTGGTTATCATACCACAATGACAAACAACAATAACAAAAAATCCATAAAAACCTGAGTGGCTTCTGCTAGGTTTGCTGGCATATTTTCAAGCTGAAAAAAGGTTGCTCATAAATTATCTTTCAAGTTGATTTCCTTTTTCTCTGTGTGCTAGTGAAAGGCTTTAATGAGCACCCACACCACCTCAGTGGAATTGGGATTTCGTCTTATTTGTGAAAAACAGGTGAGGTTGTTGCTCAAGGACATACTAAGTGTTTCTAGGCAAGTGAAACAGCAGTGAACTCACAAATCTCCTGGTGGGCTGGGGACGACTGCAGCAACTATCAAAGCAAGAAGGTTTTGGTCACTGGGGAGTTTTCCAAGTGGAATTTTACAGAGGACTCTGTCACAGAGTCCTTGAGGCTCTTTCTGAACATTCACATACATCCTTGCTCCTGTTAGCACCTGCAGCCTGAATTTCCTGCACAGATTCACATCCATATCTATAATGTGGAAGAATCAAATTGGATCAGAGGCAGCCCTCACTGCCCACATCCGTGGGGGAAAGACTCCACTGTTAATATCTCCGCTGAAGACTGAGCAGCCTAGATCTATAGGTTAAGTAAATGCTGTAGCAGAATTGCCAGCCTACAGGGGAAATAGCAATCTGTGTCATTTGCAGAACACCTATCATGTTCGAGAGCTTTCCTTTCATTTTTTTTCTCTAGACAATAATCCTTCAGGATTAGTTATTGCTATTCTTTTTTCATGAGCTTCAAAAGGCTAAATAATCTGCCCAAGGCCATACATACAGCAAGTGGTAAAACTCTCTGATTCCAAACCATTGTTCTCTTCTCTGGGATTGGAAATATAACCCACTAGGGGATTATAAATTTCAATTTAAGCAACATAAAAACATGGTGATCAACTAAGTAATAACTATATTGAGCTAACACTAAGAGAAACTAAGAAGAAAAACAAAACAAAAAAGCCCCTGGGAGCCCAGAACTTACTCTTCTAGGTTAGAAGAGGTCCAGCCTGTGACAATAGAACCTCAAGTAAATACCAGAATCTTCTGCCCAGAGTGGCCAGTGTTGTGAAGTGTTACTCACTGTCCTCTGAGACAGTCATTTCACAGGCATGAAAATTCTCTCAGAACACAGACATGGGTCTTGATGATTTGTGCATTCATGCATAGTGCCTACTGGAGTGTACTGGATGAAAATCTGAACCCAAGCATATTAAAACTCTAGGACTTGTCTCTGTGAGCAGTTAGTCAAAAATCAGGTATTTCAAGGAAAGTACGGACATTCAAAACTGCTGTGCTATCCTTTAGGAAACAGATGTTACTTATTCAAAAAGCCTGAAATCTCACAGACTGGAAATGGGCTGACACCAAGGAATAGGAATGAATAGAAACGAAAAATGAAATGATCTTTTACAAAGAATGGGAACCTTACCCTCCACTACTTGCAACTTCAAATATAATGCATCCTAGATTAGGTAAATTTTCCAGCATCTTATATGCAATATCCTTTTGTTCTTTTCCTCTTTGTATTGCAGAGGGATTGGTTTTGGAGTAAAATGCATGTTGAGGCTCATGTGGAATGGAGTTTGATAACAAAGAAAAAAAGCAATTCATCAATCCACTTTGAAAATATCTGGGTATCTAGTTCATACACTGCTGGAAGATATTGTTAAGCAGCCAACAACCTCTGCCCTGGTGGAACTCATGTTCTAGCAAGGGAGAAACACAATAAAAAATAAGTAAAATACAGTATTGTTAAACAATAGTAAGTAAGGAGAAAAATAAAATAGAGGGAAACAGGGAACTATCTGGGATACAATTTTAAATGAAGTGATTATTTAACATAGGCATCCATGTGGCTTATAGAAAGACCACCTTCAAATTCCAGGAAATATCTTATGAAGTGTACCTCCTCTGTGCCTCTCTGTCTCTGTCTCTCTTTGTCTCTCTCTGTCTCTCTGTTTCTTTCTCTCTCTCTCCACTCCTCCCTCAATCTCTCCCTTTATCTCCCAGCTTCTAATGATCTCAGGCTTTCCTTGGCTTGTACATGGCCTTCTTCCCTTTGTGCAAATGTTTTGAAATTTCCTCATTTTGTAAGAACATGGGTCATACTAGATTAGAGTCTCCCCCCAAAACCTTATCTTACCTTGATCATTCCAACAACCTTGTTTTCAAATAAGGGCATATTCACAGGGATTGGGGATTAGGACTTCTACATCTCTTGAGGGGTTACATTTCAACTCATAACAGTTGGTGAATAAGAAATGCTTAAAAAAATTAAAAGTCCTGACAATACCACTTGGAGAGAGGAATCACTAAGTGGGTTGATTACTCTCATCAGAGAATGGTGATGATGCCTGCTTCTATATTTAATAAAGGCTAATTTCAGCACTACAAACATTCATAATGAATTATTTAATGTGAGCTGGCAAAAATATATCTATTGAACACAGATGTTGTCTTCTGTTGCTATTGGATTTGGCTATAAAATAAGAAAGGAATTAGTAATCTCTTAGGAAACAAAGCAATAGAAAATTAAGGTCTCTTTAGCCCACCCTGAAAAATTCTGCACACACTGGGTTAGTACTGTTCCTATGCCAGGAACAGCCTTGAATCACCTCCCTGATTTCTTAATAAGCATATTTTCTTTTCATGCAGGATACAAAACATTATCAAGCTAAATTTTTCCTTCTGCCAATAAGTTAGGGATGATGTGCACCATGTGGATCAAGCTGATCACATAAATTGAGGCTTTAAATCTCAATATCTGAGCATTTCCCAACTGAACATTACTTTTCTGTATAAATTAAAAATGTCTAAAAGGGGGTTTATTAGAAGGAGACTATCAAAGCTTTTTATGAACATGCTTTCTCTTTTGATCTATATAATTTTCAAAAAGTGTTAGACATATCATGATTTCTAGCACAACTAGAATTTTAAATCGAAGAATCAGAAGGAAAAATGCAAATAGAAAAGACATGATTTTGAAGCCATGTCTATTTCACTGCAATTAGTCATTAAGCAAAGGAAATGAATTTCGGTAAAAAGCCTGCCTTATCTAGCACTTTATCAACCAAAAAGCTCCAGAAAAAAAAAGGGATTTCTAATATCTCCCAGAACAAATCTTCAATCTATTAACCACAGGACCACAACAAGGTTGTTATTTGCTTTCTTACTGGTTTGGGAGGAGAGAGAAAATTACATCTTTGCATCAGTGAGCTTTTTCAAACAATGGTGATTTACACGTCAATCTCTTGATTATTAAATACTATCTATGAGATTTTCAACTTCATCCAATAGAAAAAAATTTAAATCACAGATGATATTTTAGAAATGCTAACTACTTTGAGTTTATATAAGCCTTGAAGAAGATCAAAGTCCTTTCAAGGTATGCATATGGATCACTGAGCCAGAACAGATTTGAAGTGGTCGTTTATTTCTGAGCCTTCTCTTCAGGCATGTCAATATTAAAATGTTAGGAAAATTTTCAGGTTCTACTTTTAAAGAACTCAGCAAGACACAGTTAATAGTGCCTTCCTGGGCTCAGGAGATTACCAAATTGTAAATATAATGTGCACAAAATGTCCAGTTTGGTAGTAGTAGGAAATGGTAGAAAAATAGCCCAAGTACTTGCCTAAATGTGAACTAAGAAAGGACAAGGTTTCTCTCTCCAGAGAAGTCAATCCATTAGGTTACTAGACCACAGAATATTCAAAATCTGCAAAGGTGTGTGCATTGGTTTGCTTAGACTGCTATAGCAAAATATTAGAGTGATTTATATGATGAAAATATATCTTTGTCTGGAGACTAGAAGCCCAAGATCAAGGTGCCTTAAAAGTTAGTTCCCTCCAAGGGATATAGGGAACAATCTACTCCTCTTGATAAATGGCCCTTCTGACCGCATCCTCATGTGACCTGTCTTTGGTGTGTATATGCCTAGTGCTGCTGTGTTTTAGTCTTCTCTTCTAGGGAGAGATAGGGCCCACCACCATTTCAGCTTAATTACTGCTTTAAAATTCTTAGCTGCAAAACAATCACATTATGAGATATTGAGTTTAAGGATTCAACACAGGAATTTGGGGAGGAGTCACAATTCAGCCCATAAGAGCAAGCAAGGTAGTATGAATCTGTTATGCTCCATGGTT
Source organism: Dasyprocta punctata (assembly GCA_004363535.1). Classification (NCBI taxonomy): domain Eukaryota; kingdom Metazoa; phylum Chordata; class Mammalia; order Rodentia; family Dasyproctidae; genus Dasyprocta; species Dasyprocta punctata. Next base: position 128,678 of record RJWM01000131.1, on the reverse strand, counting down.
ATGACTAGGGTTTAGATTTCTCTGCTTTTTCCTGTTTGAAAGATGAATGGAGCCTTTATCTCATTCAATAATAAAAGCTGCAACTGTGTCATCTGCCTGAGTGCAGGAAGAATTAGTAAGACGTGGACTGCAGGTATTGCAAGAGCAGTATTAACCTGCTTCAGCACATGCAAGTTGTCAGTCATTCCTCTCTACTCCTGAAATAAACAGGAAACATCTATATAAGTCAATGCAACGTGTACTATCAGAGCCAAAGCTTTCGGGATCTTAAACTCAAATATGGGATCTACATGCAGTTTTCAAAGTCTTGCCTGATGTCATCTCTAGGACAATAAAGAGCTGTCTGAATAGCATATGCTTCAGCATGTTGGCTGCCATCACATCCGTTCTGGTTTGCATCTTTTACTCAAAAGTGCCCTAAAAGCAGAGACTTATACTCCCAGGGTTTCCCTAGCCACCAGCATGAGGAACCTGTTGAGTGAGGAGATTCCTTCTCATTGAGAGAAGTTCTAGAACCAGCACAGTCACCAAGAGACAAATCCTATGATTCCAAAATCACTGCCTTTGGCTTTACTGAGTAATCCAATTTATATTTCCTGCCCATTCTAGTTAGGAAAAAAAGGCAGTTTGATCTTATCATAAATCATAAGTATTTCATTTTTTTCTATCACTCTATACAGTCTACTTATAATGTTTTCTTATCTAGCTAAAGGAGATAATTCTGAAAATGACTGACTTTCCATTGATTGAATTTGCCTTTGGTTTGATTCGTCTGAATCTCAATCAGAGAAGAGACTTCCCCAGATAGCAGCTGGTGGTAAGGGCACATGTACTGAAGTAATGGTGCTTTTTATATTTTACATACTGCAGAGCAATTTTTGTTTCTTCTAATTAAGTATCTGACATGATCCATTTCATTAAAATTCTCAGTGAAGTGAACTAAATACAGTGTCCTCCTAATTGGGAACACTTCCATGGCTCACTTACATTGTGTGACTGAAAGGAGACAGTGTGTGTCTCTATTGTGGTCTTTGCTAATGCGAAGTCTACACCTGCACAGATTTATTTCCTGGTGTAAGCATTCCTCTTTTCCCCTCATTTTCTAAGAATCCAAGGAAAGAACCATGTAGTAGATATAGGAGACATCACACAACTTCAAGAGGAATCTTACTGTCAGCAGCACTCCCTTCTTTCTCTTCTCTCCAGCTTCCTGGAAATGAAGGCCATTCCTCTTTGCTAGAAGACCATTGGTCCTTGACCCACTCTGTGGGGCACCAGGATAAAGAAGGGAGAATAAACAGCAAAAGGAGAAGTTGGATGCTGTTTCTGAAATTGCACTCTCATTCTGATTACAGGTTACTTTATTTAAAAAACTCAACCAGCTGAGTGCGGTGGCACACACCTGTAATCCCAGCACTTGGGAGGCTGAGGCAAGCCTGCAAAAAATGTTTAGCTCCATGAAGTTATAGATGTTATATGTTAAGTCTTTCCTGAAGAGCATCAAACCTTGATTTCTTTTCCTGCTGGAGGAGTTGATCTTCACAGACACCTGTCTGTTGCTAGACATAAGAAGGAAGATGAACTCTGTCCTCCTTCATAAAGTATATTCTGCCTTTCCCCCTCACTTCTCCACTGAACTCACTATGTTTACAAGTGTAGCAATGACTCTGGAGATGAAAAATCTGATACCATCAGCACAAGTGGAACAAAATGAAAAGGGAAAAAAACCTACACCCATCTGGACTTCCATATGCTCTGTAGCCCAGAGGCTAATATAATTCCTTGAATGTTGGTTATAAAGCAATGTGATATGGATAACTGCTATGCGCCAAGCTTATTTAGACAAGTGTTCTTTCTACTCAATAAACCTTTGAAAGGATGAAAGTACAATCACTCCCAATTATCTGTTCTCAAGTTTTCCCCTTCCGATCTAGTTCTGACCATCCTCTATAGCTGGTTCCTGTTTTGAACACATCTGATTCCCCATCCACTGGATCAAATGACAGTGTATAGTGAAAAGACATGGCATTAGGGAATATAAAGAAGTTTAGTGTGACAAGGTTCTGGAAGGTAACGGGTTGCTGAGAAATCTGCCTAGGCACACAGAAGGCAGGCTGTGAGTGACCTTGAATCATACAGTTTAGATTTTAACCTTAGAGGATCAGGAAGTCTTTGGAGTGATGTAAGGATTTTTGTTTTAGAGAAATAATTATATGACAGTATGAACAACATTCATGAGAAAAGAAAAAAAAAAGACAAAAGGGAGACCAATTCCTTGAGATTGTTGTGCTCAAGCAGAGACAACAACAGCCAAACTAAGGCAACTCCAAAAGGGATTTAGAGGGAGGACTGGGTTCGATATTTTTTGCGGTCAGATTCACACACTGGGGAAAATTACTCTGTCCAAAGAAATGGCAAAAACCCACTACCTGAGAATCATTCTGTAGATTTCTTCAGTTCCTTATATAGGAGGAATAATAATAAGAACATCTTGATTTTAGTGTGCTTGTTGAAGATCACTGTTAAAGAAAACAGGGAAAGGTCTTAGAATGATACACCAAATTTTTTTCTCATAGGACAACAGTGTTTAGTATTATAATTTCTCATCTTAACACACATGTTGCTTCTTTATTATCTTTAAAAGTCATGCTTTTCTACACCCTAATTTATGATTTTTTGCTGAATATAAAAAGGCTCTTTTGTATTCCTCCTTATTCCTTACTAGTGACGACTCAGATTTCCACCTTTGAAAGCTCCAGTAACAGCCCTAACCAACAGCCCTACAATACACTTCATGATAAAACTGAAACTAAATGGATTTCTGTGAAGAAGTTTAAATGCTTCTAAGTCCTCCTGTGTAGACATCTTTTCAAGGTGGAGACTACATATTAGTCTTTGTGCCAAATACAAAAAAAAAAAGGACAGAGCAAGATAGATTTAGCACATTATTTCCTTCTGAAAATTTTACTCTTGTGTTAAAATCTAGTCAAAACTGTTGCGACATGGAAGTATTTAAAAACTGATGAGTTAGCAAACAGGATTAACAAATCAACACCACCATATAATTTGTAAGTGCTTATAGTAATAAAAACTCTCCACTGGTTCATACTCAAGACACATATGTGTAACAAAGGTAATCACCTGTAAGAATGAATGAAACAACACAGCTGAACACTGTTTTGGAAGTTAGCAGGTTGAAGGTCACCACTTAGAAGCAGCTTCAGAGAAGCCTGAGGGCATGACTTACTGACCTCACAGAGCACAGGGACCCAGGGCCAGAATACGGGACAAAGAAAGAATCTGGATTTTATACTTTTGAGGTAAGTAGGAAGAGGAGACTGTAAGAAATATTTTAAGGGACTTAATAGTTCCTTACGAATAGGGGGAAACTAATATCTTCACTGAAGGTTCTTGGGAAGTGTGGATACAAATTCACTTCATCAGAGAAGCAGATGTTTCCAATTTCTAGTCGTTTTTCTCTTTGCTATGAAGGTGTTCACAGGGTAAAAGAAGAGTATGTGGTGGGGTACAATTTGGAGCATGCATTCCACCAGTACAGGAGAGACAGCGTTAGCAGCCCTCTCCTGTTTTCATGATGGGCTGCGCAGAGAGACAAGCTCTCGGGAAGCAAACAAGCTTGTCAGTTCACTAAGGAAGCAACAGACCAGCTGTCATTCTGTTGCACAACACTTAGTTTTTAATTTTATTCCAAAGACATGAAAACAGGAGTCCAATACCAACTCTCATTTTTCTTAAGTAGCACAATAGAATTGAGATTCTCTGAATCACAAAGAAAGTGTAATCAGAGTAACTGAAATACGAAAAGAAGTCTCATATATAAGAGAGACTGTTACACTAGACGCTCGCTCAGGGCGAGGTTTTCAATGGATCTTCTTAATTGTGTCTGCAGTGTTTAATGGCAGCTTCCATTTTCACCAGTATAAGCCCACATTTCAAAAGCAAATTGGATACCTGCATGAACAAGCAGGCAGTTAGGCAGCTAATTACTGTTTGCAATTCAATTACCTAATTACTGTGGGCAAGTATAGGGTGTTTGTGCACGCAAACAGTCCCACCCACAAATATTGCAGATTTGATTAAGAAGGCTTAGGTGCAAAGATCCATGTTCATTGCTAGTGCCTTAATAGGCTCAATAATTTTTCCCCTGGGCCCAGAAAGAATCTAGTTAAACACTCTCCTAAGATTGGATTAGAGGAAAGACTGCCTAAGGTGAATATCATCAGCCTCTTTCCAAGGCAGGCTGAAGGATAACCTGGAACTTTACTTTGCTACTCAAAGTATGGTCCATGGACCAACAGCATCAACTTCCTCCAGGAGCTTATTTGAAAGGCAGAATGTTGAACTTCTTCCCAGGTCCCTAAATTGGAACCTGTATTATGACAAGATGCCTCTTTAATTCATACGTACCTTGGTGCTTAAGAACTATTTCCCTAGAAATAAGATTCTCTTGCCATCAAGTTACTTAGAGTTAACTCAGTATAAGGATTGCTCCAGAAGGCTTTTCTTTAAGATGAAAGCAAGTCTGGTACAAGAGAGATGATCAACAGTTTTTCAAATATACTGAGCAAGCTGAATGCTTCAAGAGAAATCCCAAATAGTCTTTCAGGAACAAACCCTAAAATACTAAAACTGAAAATACTCAGTATATGTCTGAGGAGGAAGCAGAGATGGGATAGCTAGCAACCTCCCTATAGATTCCACAGACACATCTTTTGCATTCTCCCCGCCCAACACCAATTAGAGTTCATTTGATATTCGTCTTCATCTGTGGCTACATATTCAGCCACAACATCATTCTCTGAATATCCTCAAAATGGACGTTGAGTCCAATTAATCAATCCAGCCTGCCTCCACCAAGTAACAATATGAGAGGACTCTATTTTGTGGGCTCTACAGAGACAGACCACACATACATTTGCCCAAACATTACTGAGAGGATGGCTGTTCAGCCTCAGGGACAGGCATTTTCCATGGCCAAATAGACACTTTCAACCATCTCATCAATCTCGCTCACTTTTTCATGGTGCTAGAACCTAAGTGCAGTGCCATCTTAGGCAAAATTGTGTAGTTTATCTTTATGATGTAGAGGAAAATCACCACACAAAAACCAAGGATCTGACACCACCAGTAGCCAGTTTTGAGCCTGGGCAAGGAACTTAGGTCTCAGTCTCCTTATCCCTAAAATAAGAGGATTGAATTGGATGATTTTCTAATTCCCTTCTAGTTCCTACCATAATTTGTCATTGAGCTTCTACAATTGGGCTTATGGCTTCTAAGTGTACATCCAGCTGCCAATTATCACCGTGTAGCATAATAGGTTTTTGGGATCTAGGCAACTCCCAATGTGAATTTCTCAGCTATCTCCTGGCTACACTTTCCTACTGTGAATCTCATCAGATTTAGAGCTTCCCCTTGCTAGCAGCCCCATTGACAACCTTCCAAAAAGATGTGCCCTAAAGTATTAGCAACTAATTTAAATGCATTATTCTTCCCATGGGGTTTTTGGATTTGAATGGGAAACTCCTTCCCTTGCACAGAGTACTAAATGATGAAATTTTAAACTTGTTTTCCTACTAAAGAACTTAGTATTTCTATAAATAGCTGAAGCTCTACTCTTGAGAACACATAGTGCAATTGCTCTCTTTTCATTTCAGCAGCTAAGGACCGGAAAGATTAATTCTCTTGCCCAAAGAGATGCTCATAAAACTAGAACTAGTACTTCCTTGATCTCCATACTGTAGAGGCTTGTCTTTTGTATTGTTGTCATTGTAAAGACTACTGCACTTTGAGATAAGTGCCGCCCTATCAGCATGATGATGAACTTTGTCTCCAAAAAGGTAAAGGGCAGGCCAGACCTCAGAAGAGGGATGGATATCACTTCAGTTTCTTCTGTAAAGGAAAAAAGAAAGTATCTTTCACAAGAAGGCCTTACAGTAGTTATCCAAGCTAAAGTTACTGGACTCTTAAACAAAATCATTCAGCAACCCCAAGCAGAAAGAAAGACAGCATTGCTGAAAATGCAGAGATTATTACAAGGTAAGAAAGACCAGGAGATGCAATAAAAGGCATTTTGTGAAATCTCAAGAAATCTAACTCACAAGGATCAATTACCTCACACTTCCTCCCGTGCTAGACGGGATGATCTCTAGTTTTCCTTGTACTCTGAAAGTTCCTTGAAAAACTGTGTTCAGCAGAAATAATTAATAGAACCTGAAATAAAATTTATGAAAAATAAATAAAAGGTCTGATAGGTGGATCCATATCAAGTCTGCAAGAACAGAATGTGGTAAAGATATGGCTTAGCAGCTATGTGATTTAAAATCTTATCAACTCTCTGACTTTAAAAGGCTTAATTTGAGTTCAACCAGTACTGATACATATTGATTTTAAAAGAAATTAAGGAAAGTTACAGTCTTGTCTTGCTCAGTTATGGCATATCTAGCAAGCATTACATTCAGTTTTGATGTCACAGTTAAGAGGTAAGTGAACTATGGAAATGTATTCAGAAGGAAGTAAACACAGCAGTGAAGATATTCTGAATCTTGTCATGTGAGGAATGATAGGATATGAAATGTTGAGTCTGAGGACAATAAAAAAGGCCTCAAATGACCTGATAACTACTTAAAAGACTGTCATTTTCAGTGGCAGTTGGCACTAATCTGTGCAATCCTGGAGAGCAGACCCAGAGCTAGTATGAGGGAGTCACACGTAGGAGGAACTTCTGAGCAGCTAGGGACATCCAAACGCAGAATGCATGACCTCAGGAGGTCACTGGCCAGGGCAGTTCAAGCCCTTCTGTTTGTTCTTCTTTGGAAAAGATCCAAACACCAGATGAGTGGTGAACAAGGTGACCTGAACAGCTCCATCCCAACCCAAGTCTATGAAACAGAGAGAAAAGCTGGAAAAAAGAGAAGGTAGAAATGAGCAAATACTAGGTGTTTATTACTGCTTTAAAGGAAACCACTCCTGTCTCAGAAGTAGCAATAAATCATTCACTTTCGCAGGATGGTATTTTTAGAAGAAGTTGCTAACATGCATAGAAGGCATTTCTGCAGAATTAGAACTATTAAGGAATTCTTGATGTGACTGATACAACAAGGCTATCACCTATTAGTTTTAGTTTTGCTAATGATATGCAAATATATTGACTTATGACTACAAAATTCATTTTTTTCTGTACCTAATATGTAAATTATTTCTGTGTTCCTAGTTTAAGGATATCATATCTCATTAGCAAATTTCATTTTTACCTGACTGGTTGAAAACACAGTACATCAATGGCAATTCTTATTACTAAATTTTATGAAGAAGTCCAATGCCTCTGTATTTGTATTCATTCTTAGTTACTTTGTTGCACAAGTGAAACTATAATTTATTAAGATGTGATTGTCTTTAGCAGTGTGACCATTCGCACTATAAATCCAAAACCAAAACAAAACCTGCTCCTTTTATCTTACTTCCACAACTTCCCCACCAAAATCCAATGATCATTTTATTCTAACTTGCCTAAGAGGCATGAACTCATTCCTGATTTTGAGAATCCTCATTTTGAATGCATTGGAAATTCACATTTGCTCTACAGACATGGGGCTAATCACTAAAACTCTGACAATAAACATCATAATCAAATGTGCAGATGTCCACAAGTATTAATTAGCAAAGGTACTTGAGATTATCAGAGAAAAATATCCCTCTGTAGTTTGTATCACTGTAGTCTGCTTTGAAATTGTACCACATTACCTCCAATAAATTACCTCCCTCAGAGACAGAGGGAAGAAAGATATGTCAGTTCATAAAGCAATGAACATTTTTCATAATTAGACCAATAAACTACTAATTCTTTTTCTATTGTTCAGGGAAAAGCAAAAAGGAAGCAGTGATTTGGGGAAAATTTAGGTGCAAAATGAGGCCTTTACACATTTGGAAGCAAGTGGAAATGGCTACATAGAAGTCAGAGAAAATACATAACAAATGGGGGACACAAAAGGCCATTTCTACTTTGGGTTTAAATTTTACCTGGGAGCCGGGCGTGGTGGCGCACGCCTTTAATCCCAGCACTCGGGAGGCTGAGGTAGAAGAAGCATTGTGAGTTCGAGGTCTGCTTGGGCTACAACGCGAGCGCAAGACCGGCCTGAGCTACATAGTGCGACCCTGCCTCAAAAAACTAGGGCCGGGAGTTCGGCTCAGTGGCTTAAGCGCCTGCCCTGGCAGGTATGAGGGTATGAGTTCACTCCCTGGTGCCGCAAAAAATAAATAAATAAATAAATTTTATCTAGGTTACAGTTAATTCAATTGCCAAATAAAATGGTTATGCCAGTTTATACTTGAAGAAAAGGTAGAGATAGTCCATCCTAGACCAAAAAGAATCTTTTGTTCTAATGACTTCTAAAGAGTTCACACACCTCTTCAATATCTGTTTCCAGGACCTCCCAAGAAACATTCATTGATTAAATGTTCCTGGGGAGTTCAGTCTATTAACTGACTTGAGATTTCAAACTCATGTCTGCTTCTTGGTCACCACACTTTCTATCAGGTAGCTGGCATATATTACAACACTGGAGAAGGAGCAAGAGACCCCACAACAAAAGAACAACACAACAAAGTTATTATATAAAATTACAGAGAAACCACAACCCTTCAATGAGTTGAGGAACTAGCGTCAAAGAATCAAGTACTCAGCCCAGGTCGATATCACCTAAACCACAAAGCACATGTCTGCCCATATCCCTCTGCAGTTATTATGAAAGAGTTCATGAAAATATCTAGCACTGCTCTATACATTAGTGGAAAGGGAAGGACAGTATTTTTATGCTATTTATTTTCTGCAATTCCTAAGATACACCTATGAGTTTGTGAATCCACAAGAGTGAGTATCATGTTCACCAATTAGTAAGTGAAGAAATCAAGGCAAAAAGAAATTGAGAGTGTCCCCACTTGTCAGTGTCACTCAACTCTGGTCATCAGAAAATTAACACAATGGGATGAGAAACCTTTAGAGGTGCTCAAATCTCCATTTTAAAGCTGTTTGACCACAGCATTCACTCTTTTCTCAGGATCATTCAATTTTCATTAAAAAAATGAATTCTATATTAATTCCAGGTTAGCACGAATCAGTCAAATCTGCAAGAAATTTAAATGTAAGTAAATAAGTGACAGGCAAGTAAATATTTCCATATTTGTACTGTGGATTATAATGGAAGCTCATACATGATACTGTAGGAACACACTAGAAAGAACTCAATTTGGTCTAATGATATCAAAGTCATAATTTTGGGATACTTCTTTTTTTTTTTAATTTAAAGATAATAAAGCCAAACAAAATAAAACACAATAAAGTCAACCAAAACAAAACAGTGAAAGTGATACAGGACTTCAAAACAGAATAATACAAAATCATAAATAATTGCTACCATAATGCCTCTTGTTATCTTCAAAACTGCTGCCCTTACCATCAGACATAATAAAATCAAACAGAACAGAACAGACTAAAACCAATCAAAATGAAACATTGAATAAACAAAACAATAAAACAGAGCAAAACAAAACACTGAGAACAATATTGGATTTCAAAAACAAGACAGAAGAAAATTCCCCATAGTTGCTATATTGCATATGGTTATCCTCTAAATAGATGCTCAGATTACTGACTTTAGGCTTACAAAGTCAATCAAACAATCCAAGCATTAAGTTGTTTTTGTACCTCAGTTGCTGTCAGTTTGGTCTTGTTCTTCTGAATCAGCTGATTGCTTAGGATGGGTGATGCTCAGCTCTTCCTGTCTCCCAGCCTGTGCCACTGGCTGGCTCACAGGAAGGGCAAACTGGCTTCTTGTTTCTCCATGGCTACCACTGGCTCATGGGAAGGGCACTTCTTGTTTCTCCTCCCGGCCCACAGTTGCCACTGTGTAAGCTACTTCTTAAACTAAGATAAGGAGTTCTAAAAGCAGAGAGGAGTCAAGGAATATCCTTGCAAAAGGAATGGGATAAACAAAGGCATGAAACTGTGCAGGCAAGTGGCATTCTAAAAGGATAGCCAGTATGTTAGAGGGGTTGGGTTGTAAAAGGACCTACATTCTAAGTGAAAGGTTTGGGATTTTACCCATAGACTCATGGGAGCTATGGAAGGTGAGTAAAGACTATTATTGGTAAGCTATTAAGAGGAAAGTACTAGGGGGCTGATATCATTGTACTGGTCTGCTGACTAGAAATGAGAGCAGTAGGATTTTTTTTTCTTATTCTAACCTTCGTTTGTTTGAGCTGACAACACCAACCACTCGCCTTCTCCCCTATCTACGAGACAGCCATTGTAATTGAACATCTATAGCAAGTTCTATGCTGGCAGTGAATGGTGTCATTCATTCTGGCCACAGGATCTTCATTACAATTGCATGAAGCTTTCACCGTGGGCCACATTATGAGTGTTCAGTGCTGGCAGAAGGAGAACTGCCTCATACAGCCATCTGCAAATGTCATGTCCAGCTTTTACATACAAAGGAAATGAGAGCCTTAAAAAAATGCAGTGCCCATTACCATTGTGATTCATCTTTCCATCAACACCAGGAAGTCTCAGATTACATTGTCTGGCTCTGGGGAGAGAGAACTAGGACAAGGTTGACGTGAAGAGGTTGCCACTGCGAAGTCAGGGGCTCTCCTTTGAGGCTCCAGCTGCAGACAGCCACACTGCATGCTGTCAGTCGAGCCAAGGTCTTCTTGTACAACAGTTGAAAAGCCTTTATAGAACAGAATATGAACCCTGGAGCCTATTGCTCCTGGCAGGAGCCAAAGAAGGGCACAGTAGGAATCAGCTGTAATTTTCTTTGTCTGTGGTAGCAGAGCAAGAGAAAGAGTGTCACAAACACGAGAGAGAGGAAATGAGAGATCTTTATGCCGAGTCACTAGATTCACTAGAGGCTAAAAATCACAAAAGTAAGTTCACATAAAACACCACTTGGCATTTCACCTGGTGTGTTTAAGAACCCAAAGTGCAAGGTTTTTTTTTTTTTTTTCTAATTATGGCTGTTTGGTCTGTAGAGAGAAATTGCTGGTCTTATAAAAGTAGCAACTTCATTCCAAGGAATTAAGTGTTTAGGAGTGTAGTTATGGTACCAATTAGAGCCTAAATATGTTGCCATTGGAATGTAATAATATCTAGAAGACTAAAAGGCATGCATTTAATATTTTTCTCTTCCACCTCATTTATTTCTTCATGGGATATTTCAGATTGTGATTCAAAGATAAAACCTTGGCTCAGAGAGATTGAATAATGTGCTCAAGCTATACAATCAAAACGTAATGGGGCTGGGTTTGAAATCAGGACTATCATATAATACATATTATATAACAACAAATAATACTTGAAAAAGTAAATGTTCACAAACTTCTTCAGGACATTTTTTTCACTCATCTTTTAATGTTCATATTAAATGCTATGCCTTCTCTGAAGACTCTCCTAACCTCAATAAATTAGTTCTCCCTCTGACTTCTCGTATTTTGATCACAATTCTAATTTGTACTTCTTTTTTGTACTATGCTTTCTGTGTGTCTGTTTCCTCTCTTATATCCAGGTACCATAATCTTAATGCAATATGCCTCGTACCCAGCCCAGGTCCCAGAACACAGTAGGAATGGAAACTTTCAGTAACTTCAACTCCCCAAGGAAACAGAAAACTATGAAAACTATAGCAAAGAGAAAAAAGGCAAGGTAAGAGTCATTTGGCTACCTTCTGGTTTTAGGTGCACTGATTTTCGTGAACTTACAGTAACTAAATTTTATTTTTATTTATCTGTTATCCCTCAATCCTGTGTAGGGTCCACAAAGTGACAAAAACACCAGTTTATTTTTCAGTGGCCAGTTTTTGCTGCCTTATAAGCTTAAATCCATGCCCACTTATGTCCTAGACCTTGACTCTTCAAATCACGATACACAGACCACCATCCTTTAGACACCTGTTAAAAATGCAGAATCTCGGACCCTTCTTCAAACTCATTGTTCCAGAATTCACATTTTGGCAACTTTTCCAGTTAAGTCATAGGCTGTATGGTTGAAAAATATGGAACATGTTTAAATTTTAAAAATCTATGACAGTGTAAAACACATTGCCATTAAACCCTCAAAATACTCCCCCTCAATTTGAACACATCTACCCCAAAATTCTTGCCACTTTGTGAAGCAGTTCTTGAAGTATTTTTTCACAAGTGTCTTTAGTTGCACAGTTCTGCTTGCCTTGATGTCTGGAATCAATTCAAAACACTCAACCTTTCAGGTCATTTTGACTTGGGGAAGAGCTGGAAGTCACATAGTGCCAAATCTGCTGAATAAGCTGAATGAGGATACACCATAAGGTTTTTATAAACCCATCTTTCCATTGTATGGCACTTGACAGCACCTTTCACTGTGCAAATAAATGTGTTGACACAAGGAGAAAGAGAATAAAAAATGTGATGTCAGATATTTTTATCATATCTCATAAAGTCACTCACAAAATACAACTTCTAAACTACTTTTAAAAATTGGCAAGAACAATGGAATTTGGGACCAAAGAGAGGGAAAATATTCCGAGGGAGGTTAATGGCAATGTGTCTTTTACTATAACAATTTTTTAAGCATTCACTTATTTTTGATAACATTTCATATGTAGATTAATTTTTAAGATGCACAGGTCTGAATAATGGGAAACAATTGTCAGTTAGAGGGATTAACCAAGCCTGGGCATCTAAAGACCAAGGCTGGAGTTCTGGATCTGCTACATTTGTATTCTTGAGATCTTTGGAAACATTTTCCATTTCTGACCTTAAATTTTTTCAACCATATCTGTGAACTGTAACCAGGCCCTCAAGTCACTTGCATTAGATTCCTAAGTGCTACCCTACAATTATTTAATTTGAATTTATCAGAGGTTTACAATTTTAACAAACTTCCCAGGTGATCCCTAGGAACATTTTTCTATGAAAGCCACTACAGTTAATAAATAAAAAAAAAAGCTTTTCTATCTTGACATCAATGCTTATGATATTCTGTTAATATAAGAAATAGGACTAGTGATTTGAATAATCTCTTAGTAATTGACATTTGTACTATATTTTGTCTTCTTTATTTCTCATCATCAGTAAGGCTAATGATAGCCTTTTCTTAAACCAAATCATGGCAGAAAATTATTTTATGGAAAAACTATCAAGACTGGCAATCACTCTATACTAATGATGGAGAACCTTTTATAGACTGATTGCCCAAACTGTAAGCCAAAACTCATTTATTTATCACAACATACCAACACTGCAATCAAACCCGAAAACTGAAGCTTTAGGTTGGAAAAACCCACTGTTATTCATTGCTCAGCTGCAGGGGCAACTTGGCTCACATGCCAACAGAGATGACTCTGAGTGCCCACTGCAGCATGCATACCATAAGTTCACCACCATTATGCCAAGACAGAAGCATATGGTGCCTTGTGGGTTAGTGTTGCTATCACTGGCTATTCGTTGCTCTTATAATTTGTCTAAGAATACCAAAAAGGTTTCCAAGGAGATGTGGCTTCCCACTTTCTAATTCACAAGATGTTGCTACACCTGGCAGTTAAAGAAAATACTGAAAACCAAATGCTTTCTACTTATTGCTGTGCAAACTTTCTAGATCAAAGAAATTCCTCCAGCAGTCTTATAAAATTAAATTTGGGAGAAAAATGATGACAATCAACATTTAGTGAGCCTCTCTTTTATGGTAGGTACTTTTCTAGATCTTCTACAGATACAGATTCAGAAAATATTCACTGCAAATTTAGAAGGCAAAGTCTTATTGTTGCATATTATAGATAATGATGAGAATGAATGTTGCACACATCACTGTTTTGTGCATAGGTTTTATTCTGGGGTTCAGTTAGCTCTTTGGAGTGTTAAACCATATAAGCATATGTTACACACACACACATACACACACACAGACACACACGCACTAAGAACTAATGCTCCTAGCTTACAATCCATTTGTCATCTATTTCCAACTCATCCACTTTTATGATGTCTTATAATTTAATTCATGAAACATTGTTTAGTACTTGCTCTGTTCTCTAGGCCCCTGATAAACAGCATGAGGGAGAATTACATAACTACTAAATGATCACAGTGCTGGGAAGATTGTTTCACATTTTTTAGAGTGAGGTTGGTGCAAAAAAAAAAAAAGAGATGTGTTGATACCAGTGGAGACAGAAAAAGAACTCTAATGCTTGGAAAGCACTCTGGAAGTTTCCAGAGAAGGAAGCATTGGGACCTGGCTGAAAGAGACAGACAATGTGTGGGAAGTATCTCAAATGGAAGGTCAAGCACTGAAGATAATGGGTAAACAAACAAAAGAGAGGAGATGGAAAAACCCACAGACCATTCAAAAAAAATCAAACTCTATTTTGTTGGTTGCAGCAACAGGGGATATGTAGTTCCTTGGAACAGGGGATGATATCATATAAAACCTTGAATGTCAAATCAGGGACCATACTCAGAACGTTTTAGCACAAGAAAGCATTTAAGTAAAGCTGTGCTTCAGAAATCACCTTGCCATGGAAGATTTTTGTAAGATAAAGGAGAGGCTGGGGGCAGGCAGGTAAGAGTGCTGCAGTCAAAGCAAAGCCCCTGAACAGGTAAGAGTGGAAAGGGGACATCAATGTGAGAAGCTTCCCTGGAATAGTATGAACCTGCCAGGAGGAGAAGCATGAGTAGTAAAGGGGACAGAGCATGTACTGATAAGCTGAGGCAGTACAGAGGAGAAGGCATCTGAGGTCCTGATGTCAACAAGGACCTGTTCATTCCCCAGCTCAGTTCAGTTTCCTAATTTCTTTGACTCTGTAATGTTATTCATAATTCAGAAAGAATGATATTGCAGAGCCATTTTGAGAAGTGACTGAGCAAATTTTTAAAATGCCTCATCCAGGGTGCTCCTTACACCTTGGCTTCCTCTTCTTCCTAAGTCTTTCTTTGTTGTTCAGAGTGTGGTTGATGCATCAAATGGAAACATGTTAGAAATGTGAACTCTCGAGCTCTACCCCAGACCAACTGAATCAAAATCTACATTTTTACCTGATCTACAAAGATTTCTATGCACATTATGTCTGAGAAGCATCCCCTAAGTGATCTGCCTGGATTGTTCCCATCCACATCCCTCTAAGCTCTCTAAGCTTTGACTCTACACTTATCCTACAAGAAGAAAAGAAGAGAAAACAGAGAGAGAAAACATACAGCAGAGACTAGAAGAATGTCCTAGGATCATAATATAACAAAAATAAATTTCTTCTTTTGGTTAAAAAAAATGTCACTATAAAGCATTTTAAAAACAGTTCTAAAAGTTAGCTTCAAAAATGGTTTTCAAAGACAAACTGAATTGGCAGTTTTTCTGCTGTTTGTGGGGGATTGAGGTACCTCATTATTTTATGGACATACATATAGTCAAACTTTTAAAATGATGTATAAAAGGAAAAGGCAATGTTCTAGTGACAGTAGTAATTCAATTTTATAAGGCAACAATCAGGACCTGTGACTGAAAGAACCTTTGATTTTGTGGATTAAGGATCAAACTCAGTCTTAAATGCCTTTGCATTTGGCCACCATTTAAATCAAAGCTTTTAGATGCTTGACACCATGAAGCAACAGCAAAGTAAGGGATCAAAGGATGAAGAATTCTCTGCAAGCAGGGGTTAGTTTGAGTTCTGCCAACACAGGTATTGTCTGCACAGCATCAGCAAGAAGAGAGAAACTGCAAAGCTGGTGAGCAGGCAATGCAGGGCAGCTAAAGCAGATATTCTGATTCCAGGCACAAAGAAGATAGCAGGGTGATCTCTGTGGCCCATGCCTGTGAAGTGGCATTCATGATGAGAAAATGAGAACTACAAAACAAACAGCCCTGGATCAACACCTCGAAGATTTATCCAGGCGGGACTCAGGTCCACTCACAGCACTCCTCCGATTGCTTCTCACACTGCCTAGGAATACCGTACTGAATCCCCTAACTCTGAAAAGAATCAGCATCCAACAAAACATTTCCCGATGTCAGTATAAGTGATGAGAAGGTGGGTAAAAAGTATGGCACTTGGTTGAATAGTATAGCACATTTAACACAAATTTAGATTACTGATACCAGTGCCAGTATGATAGAGAATAAAAAATTAAGATGATGACACTCTTAAACCCTGTCCAGTGAATAGCTAACTAAGTTAAAATCTGTATTTTGAGTGCTCAAAATGTTGTCAGTAGGGACTATAATTTCCTTCTATCAGAGACTATCCTTGACAAAATGTTACCCTAAGAACAATAAATGAAAATCCTATCTTATTAGTGGTGCATCTGAAGCACAGAGAAGTTAAGTATCTTGTCCAAGATTACACAACTGATAAAAGATGAACATACTCATCATCTTACATCTTTCTGACTCCAAAGCCCAATCCACTAATTAACACTCCCTTGCTAAATCTCCCTGTTTTACTGCACCTTGGTTTTCCCATCTATCAAATAAAACCTTTGCTAGATATTCTCCCATGTCCTTTCATGCCCTAACAATCTTCGATTTCACCATCTTTGATTAGTACAATTTATATCACATGGAGTAATGTGATGATTTATTTTATACGTCAAATTACCTAAGCTATGCTGCCCAGTTGTTTAAGCAAACACTAGGCTAGATGATGTGTTTTACATTCATAATCAGTTGACTTTCAAGCAAGGAGATTACCTACATAGTATAGGCAGCCTCATTCAGTCAGGAAAAGGCCTTAAGAGCAAAACTGAGGGTTCATGGACAAAAGGAAATTTTGCTGACATTCTTACTGAGTTTTTTGGTATACCAGCCTGCACTACAGATATCATACTTGCCAGTGACAAATGCATTTAAACACAATCAAAAGTAGCTAAGTTGAATAGTGACACCATCCAAATGGTAAAATTGGAAGCCCCAGACCCTCCTTCTTCCCACAGAATCACCAATTCATCACAGTACATAATTAATTCTCTGTATGAGAAATCTAGGAATGAGTTCAGACGCTCCCATATTCCAGGTGGGAAACTACACTAAAGCAAGTAGGAAAGTTTGTATCCCTCCACTTGCATAACACCATTCAACCAGGAGAAAATCACCACATCCTAGATTCTTCTTCCAAAGGAAAAGAGAAGATTAAACCATCAGGTTCAAACTTATGGTGGAAGATTCAAGAAAAACTGGCTTGCTTCTCACCTTTCTAGGGATGTTGATAAAACCTGGCCTATTCTAGTTTCCTGGAGCTGCTGAGAACAAAAGAGACAGATGATGAGTGTTATGCCATAGCATACTACGTGGCTGCCAATACAATTCAATGTCCTCTCCTTCAGGGAGGAAGAGAGGAATGGAGTGTATGTCTCACGTTCTAGCTTTTTAGGGGGCTGCCCACAGATCTGGTTTCTGTCTAACCTGACTTGGGACACTGATGGAATCATCCATCCGCTAAATGCCTGAGGATTATGGAGAACAAGAACAACAAAAAAGATTCAAACGACTGTCTCTTGCTTTAGAGGACTCATGGTGCAGCAAACAGACATTGGAGAGAGCAAGATTTTTATGAGCTCTTGATTGGAAAAAGAAGGAAGAAAGGAAGCGAGAGAGAGAGAGAGAGAGAGAGAGAGAGAGAGGATAGTCCCGCTAATTGGTGAACCACAGATACAAATTTAAAAGATGACAATTCCACAGAAAGTTATGAAGACCTCAAAACTTTAATTAGGCTTATTGCTGAAAGTCTTTGTGTTCACAGAGACGGTGAGAAGCTGCTATTTTTCAAATGTGGGATACCAACACAAAGTCACAAGGACAATGAAGAAACAGAGTGAAATGGCCCACTAAATGGAACAAAATAAATCTCTAGACATCAACCCTAGAAAAATGGAGCTACATAAATTACCTGATGGGAATTCAAAATAACTGTCATAAAGATGTTCACCAATCTCAGAATATTATAAAACTGTAACAGTAGTGCATAAATCACTTTTAATTCTGGTATGGAAGTTAAAAGAAAAATATAAAAATAACTATAACTACAACTATAAAAGTATGTTAATGGAGACACAGTATGAAAGAAGTTATTTGTGACAGCAACAACATAAAGTTGGAGAGAGGGAGTAGTAAAATTTAGAGACTTTGCATGTGAATGAACTTAATTTGTCATCAGTTAAAAATAGATTTTTATAACTGTAAAATGTTTCATGTAAGCCTCATAGTAACTGCACAAAAAATACCCATGAAAGGTGCACAAAAAATGAGTCAGGAACCAAAGCATATTACTGATTTTAAAACTCAACAAGACAGACAAAAAGAGTAAGAGAGGAAAAGATGGGGAAAAAAATTACCAGAAAGATGCATAGAAATTAATAAATTACAGTAGTAAGTCCTTCTCTATCAATAATTACTTCAAATATAAATGGATTACAGTCTTTAATCAAAAAAGTAGTGTTGTTAAATGGATTGCAAAAATCTGATGAGATAATCATATGCTGTCTAGGAAAGACTCACTTCAGATATAAGTACATAAAAAAATAGTGAAATGATAGTCAAAGATTTCATGCAGATAAAGACTAACAGAGAGCAAAGGTGACTATACTTATATCAAATAAGATAGATTTTAAGCCAAAAATTGTCACAAAGACAGCAAGCCAATTAAAACTACACTGAGATATCATCTCACTCCAGAAAGAATGGCTAACATCAAGAAATTAACCAATAACAAATGCTGGCATGACTGTGGGGAGAAAGAAACCCTTCTCCACAGTTGGTGGGGGTGTAGACTGGTACAACCACTGTGGAAATCAGTGTGAAGATTTCTCAAAAAAGTAGGATTAAAGGTTCTATTCAATCCAGCTATTGCCCTTCTGAGTATTTTCCCAGAACAATTGAAAACATCATACCACAGAGACATATGTGCACCCATGTTTATGGCAGCACAATTTGCTCTTGATTCCCAACATAAATCTGGCTAAGAGCCCCCAACAAGAGCCAGACCACCATTTCAACATTTGGCTGCCTTTTAATTGCTTTTTTAAAACTAATCAGTCCTTTGCCCTTAATCTCAGTCTCAGACAAAGTCTCTGGGCATGGACAGAACACAGACAAATTTTCTGCCAAGGCGTAACACACATCAAGTGGAGTCCAACAACCAGTGAAGTCTTTCTTCCCAGCAGAAACCTCCCAAGCCTGGTCTTTATCAGCAGGCTTTCTATCAACTTTCTGGTCTCCTGGGCTCTGACCAGAATGTCCCATACAGAACAACCTAAGCTGTTCCAGATCTATGCATGTAGGCGACATCTCTGAACCTTTCCAAACTCTTCCCACAAGCTATTTCCAAAGGCTCTTGAACCACATGGTCAGGAATAGTAACAGCAATGACCCCACTCTCTGGTACCAAATTCTGTCTTAGTTACTTTTCACTCGTTGCCAAGACAGAATACCTGATGCCCAAAATTAGGGAAGGAAAGATTTATTTCTTACAGTTTCTTGGGAGTTCCAGTCCATACTTAGTTGGCTCCAAGGCAGCATGGCATGGCAGGGCTGCCCTTCATGGTGGCCGCAAACAGCAAAGTGCGCTGGCGAGAGAGAGAGGGCAGAAGCGAGAGAGGAAGACCTACTTCCTTTACACTGTATCTCAGCTCCACCCCAGGCAGGTGCAGCATTCACATCACCAATCCCAGTGCTAGACAGTGAACTGATAACTAGTGCCAGACTCAGCCCCGTCGAAAGTATATGAGGACTTGGGGGTACATAGTAGCACCCAATATATTGTCATTGTCATCATTTTGCTTTTGTTGTTGTTTTTTAATTGTGTGATTCTTGTTTTTTCTGTTTCTCTGTCTGTCTGTCTGTCTCTCTCTCTCTCTCTTTAAACTTACCTGTATTTATTACCTCTTAAAGCAGAATGTAACCTGGGCACTTCATTTCCATTCACAGTCCTTGTTCCAAATTATTTTTTTAAACAGCAGTGCAGTATACCAACTTTATTCCTCTAAACAATACTTCTCTTTGGGAAACAAGCCCCATGCAGTTTCTGCCATCAAGTTGTTTCATGTATTTATTTCCAGAAGCCTAGGACATGCAGAATTGAAATTACAGGAGAAAGTTTTAAAATAGTAGATCCTACAAGATGAAAACTCAAGCTATTGTAACAAATATTCCCTAAAAAATCAACATATCTCAACAAAAAAAAAAAGACAAAAGATTTGGTCTACTGAGTTTGGCTTGATAACTAAACACTTTAGACCTCAAGAAGGTAAAAGTAAGTTAAGTCTTACCACAAACATCTCAGCCTGTTAAAATAACCAAGGTGAAATGAGAAAAAGCATTGCTAGCTCTGCTTTAGGACCTGAAGTATCACAGTATCACTTAAAAGTAAAAAGAAATCTTATCTTCCCCTTAAGCACTTACCATGCCATACAGACTTATACGTTAACAAAAAATATTTGAGAATACATATTACCACAGGGAATGAAAGTAAAGTACTGAGCACCCATCCCAATCATTCTTCCTACAGAGCTTAGTTGACTTCTTCATGCATGATGTGCCATCATCTCCTTCAAGGGGCAGCAACTCTTCATTGACAGCAGCAGTGGTGTCATCAGCAGTACGGTCATCCTCACTGATACCTAGACAAAGCTTGATCATTCTGTAAATCCTGTTCACCCTTGTCTGCAAATCTTCCACACTGAAGCCAGAGGACAGCAGGGCAATTTCATAAAGCAAGATGACTAGCTCCTTCACAGACTTGTCATTCTTGTCAGCCTCAGCCTTCTGCCTCAAGGTCTCAATGATGGAGTGGTCAGGGTTTATCTCCAGGTTCTTCTTTGCTGCCATGTTGAGTTGTCTCTTAGGGCTTGGGCTTTCACGATTTTTTCCCATGTTTGCCAACCAGCCAAATATGCTGGTGACAGTACAGCATGGGGACATCATCAATCAGTTTGACAGAACCACCTTTTTTATCTTTTTCTCCAAAATGTCTCTCATGATCTTGCAGAGGTTTTCAAACTTTGTCTTTTTCTCTTCCTTTTTCTTTTTCTCCTCCTCTCTTCTGGAAGTTCCAAGCCCTCTTTGGTAACTGACATTAAAGTTTCCCCCCAAAATTCTTCAGGTGTTGGTTGCAGTACTTGTTGATGGGCTCGATCATACAGATCACTTCTAAGCCATGCTTCCGAATACATTCCATGAAGGCCGAGTTAGTACATAGTTTTTGGTTTCACTTGTAGTGTAATATGTGTACTTCTGGTTCTCCTTCATCCTGGTGCAATAGTCCTTGAGAGAAACCATCTCATCCCAAGAAGCAGATATACAGTAGCATAACAGTTCTGAAAGCTTCTTCCAATTCTGAAAATCTTCATGGATTCCAAGTTTTATGTTCTTAGAAAACAGATCATAGAACTTCTTGTAGTTCTCCTTATCATCTGCCAGTTCAGTGAACAATTCTAAGCACTTTGTGACCAAATTTTTTCTGATGACTTTCAAGATCTTGCTTTGCTGCAACATTTCCCAGGAAATATTTAGAGGGAGATCCTCAGAGTCCACCACTCTAATGAAATTCAGGTACTGAGGGATCAACTCCTCACAGTCATCCATGATGAAAACTCTGCAGACATACAATTTAATGTTGTTCTTCTTCTTTCTCTTTTTAAATAGGTCAAAAGAAGCTCATCATGAAACAAAAAGAAGAGCCATGAATTTCAACTGTCCTTCAATGAAAAAATGCTTCACTGCCAAGTGATCCTCCCAAAGATTGGTCAAGCTTTTACAGAACTACCCATACTCCTTGTTAGTAATATCATCAGGGTTTTTGGTCCAAATGGGCTTCATTTTGTTCAGTTCTTCTTGATCAATATACTTCTTAATCCTCTTCTTTTTCTTGTCACCATCCTTCTCCTTCTCCTTCTCCTTCTCCTTCTCCTTCTCCTTCTCCTTCTCCTTCTCCTTCTCCTTCTTGTTCTTCTTCTGAGCCAACATTTTCTATTTCAGGTTTGTCATCAGATTCCTTTTCTTCTTTTCCTTTGTCTTCCTCTTTATCATCCTTTTCTTCAGCCTCATCATCACTTACTTCTTTACCTGTTTCCTTCACAAAAAAAGTAGTGGGATAACCAATAAACTCAGAATGTTTCTTCACAATCTCTTTTATTCTCCTTTCTTCCAAGTACTCAGTTTGATCTACTTTCAGATGCAGGATAACCTTTGTTCCTCAGCCCATAGGTTCGCCTGTGTCAGTCCTCCCTGTGAACGACCCTCCTGCTAAAGATTCCCAGGAATACTGTTCATCATTGTTATGATTGGTTATCACAGTCACTTTCTCAGCTACCAAGTACACAGAGTAGAAACCCACACCAAACTGGCCAATCATGGAGATGTCAGAGCCAGTCTGCAAAGCCTCCATGAAGGCCTTTGTCCTGACTTGGCTATGGTGCTGAGGTTATTGATCAAGTCAGCCTTGGTCATTCCAATCCCAGAATCCCCAATGGGGAGTGTGCAATCTTGCTTGTTTAGAATAAGATTTATGTGCAGCCCCTTGCTTGAGTCAAGTTTACTGGAATCTTCAGGATTTCATAGCTGATATTGTCCAGAGCATCTGATGAATTGGAAATCAGTTCCCTCAGGAAGATCTCTTTGTTCAAGTAGAAAGTGTTGATGGTCAGGGACACCAACAGGGCAGTTTCTGCCTGGAAGGTGAAGGTCTCAACCTCCTCCTCCACCATGCACTGGTCCTGGAGCTGGGTCTTCTCTGGCATCTTGGCTAAGCAACGCGAAGGGTCCAGTAACTATGCTGAAGCAATTGTTTTTTCTCTTTAAAAAAACCCAAAGAGACCAAGCCAGATATTGTATAATGGAAAAAGACACTTTGTCAGGAAGATATAACAATTATATATGCACACAATATTGAAGCACCCGAATTTATAAAGTAAGCATTACTTGTTTTAAAGCTAGAAGTAGATAGCGATCCAGTAATAGTAGATTTAAATATTCCACTTTCAATAATGGATGATACATCCAGATGTAGAATCAATCAGGAAATATAAGACTTGAACAATACTAGAGACCAAATGAACCTAACAGACATACACAGAACATTCTCCCCAACAGGAAGAAAATACATATTCTTTTAAAGTACACATAGAGCATTCTCCTAGATGGGCCATATGTTTGGGTTACAGAATAAATCTTCACACATTGAAGAATACTGAAATCATACTATGTATATATTTTCACCCACAATGGAACAAAACCAGAAATCAATAGAACTAGAAAATTTACAAGCATATGGAAAAGCCGTGGATTGAGAAAAATTAAATGCCAAATTAGAAAATATCTCAAAGCAAATGAAAATGAGATAAAACTATATCAAAATTTGTAAGATACAGCAAAAGCAGTTCAAAAATGGAATTTTATAGTAATAAATGCTTACTCTACTGAAGCAATGTCTCAAACAAACAACCTAATTTTACACCTCAAGGAAGTAAAATAGAATAATAAACTAAGAACAAAGCTACCAAAAGGAAGGAAACAATAAAGAAATAAATGAAATAGAGAATAGAAAAATATCAAATTTGACATTTAGCTAGATAAACAAAAAAAGAGGCAAGAACTCAAAGTCAAAACTGAAAGAAACCTTACAACTGAAGTCATAGAAACAAAGATTATAACAAATTGTCTCAATAACTCAAATAACCTAGAAAAAATGGATTAATTCCTAAATATGTACAACTTACCAAGACTGAATTAGGAAGAACAAAAAATCTGAACAGATCTATAATAAATTCAGAGGTGGTTTGGTAGTTAAACATCTAACGAAGAAAAAAAAAAAAAACCCAGGACCAGATACATTTATTGGTGAATTTAACCAAGTATTTAAACAGAATTAATGCCAGTTATACTCAAACTCTCTCCAAAAATTGTGGAGAAAAATTCTAGACTCATTTTGCAAGGCCAGTATTACCCCAAAACTGAAGGCAGAAAAAGACATCACAAAAAGAGAAACTACGGAGTTAGTGTCATATTGTCATCTCAGTAGATGCTGAAAACTTCAACATTCTCTCAAGATTAAAAAAAAAAAGAATTGCACAGACTAGGAGTAGAAGGAAATATGAAGGCCTAACAAAGGCCACATATGACAAGCCCACAGCTGACATACTCATGGTGAAAATGAAATCTTTTTACCTAAAGTCAGGAACAAGATAAGGACTCCCACACTTACTACCTGTTTCTAGTATAGTGCTCGAAGTCCTAGCCTGAGTAACTAGGCAAAAGAAAGAAATAAAAGACACCTAATCAGAAAACAGTAAGTAAAATTATCTGTTCAAAGATAATATGACCTTCTATGTAGAAGACCCTAAAAGATTCCACAAAGAAACCTATTAGAGCTAATAAATGAAATTGTATTGTTATTTATTAGAAAACTCATAAATAAAAATGAACTAATTAATAAGAAATTCAATAATGTTGCAATATACAAAATTAATTTATACAAATCCACTATTATTTCCATGTATAACAATAGCTAATCTGAAAAAGAATTTTTTAAGATTCCTCTTTTAATAGGATTCAAACAAATAAAATAACCAAGGAGGGAAATATATATATACCCTTAAAACTACAAGAAAATTTGCAGAAAATCATAAATAGAAAGATATCCATGTTTTGAGATTAAATGATTGAACATTGTTTTAAGTACTAACCAAAGCAATCTACCAAACAAATGCCCAATAACATTTCTCCCAGAAATAGAAGAAACAATCCTAAAATTTATGTAAAATCACAAGGATCCTCAAAAGTCAAACTAATGTCGAGGAAAACAAAAAAGCTTCATGCCTTCTAATGTCAAAGCATGTTATAAGTTACTGTAAATAAAAAAGTTTTATACTGGCAAAGAACACATATATACACCAATACAGCAGAATGAGATGATCCTGTACACAAGGCAGGGCAGAGATGAGCCTGTACACAAATGGACAATTCACACTCTTCAATAAAAGCCCTAAGAATGTACCAGAGACAAAGGAAAATCTCTTAAATGATGCGGGGAAAACTGGGTATCCACAGGCAAAAGTATTAAATTCAATGCTATCTTACATGATACAGAAAATCAACTCTACATAGATTAAAGATAGAAATGCAAGACCTGAAACTAAAACTCCAGAAAGAAAATGGGAGAACTTAGAAACACTGGTCAGGGCAGTGATTTCTTACATAACACCTAAAGCAAAAATAGATCATCGAGGTAGTATCGAATGTAAAAAGCTTAAATACACCAAAGGAAATAACCAAGTAAAAAGGCAACCTAAGGAATATGAGAAAATATTTGCAAATCATATATTTAACAAGTAATTAATATCCAAAATATCTACAACACAATAGCAAAATCAAATGAACAAAAAACCTTGGTTAAATAATGGGCAGAACTTGAACAGACATTTCTTCAAAGATGTACAAATAGCCAAGAATTACATGAAAAGATGTCATTATCATTAATCATATGGGAAACACAAAAGCACAATGAATACCACAGCATACGTATAAAAATTAAATTTTTTAAAAAGAGAAAATAGGCATTGGTAAGGATGTCAAAAGACCGCAACATTCAAGTACTGTTGGCAGGAATGTAGAATAGAGCAACTACCATGGTAAACATTATGGACATCCCTCAAAAAATTAAAAAGAGAGCTATTATGTGTAATCCTATTTCTGAATATTTACCTAAAAGTATCAAAATCAGGATCTAGAAAAGACATGATTCACATGTTCAGTACAGTAGCATTATTTACAATAGCCAAAAAGTGTAAACAATATAATTGCCTGTCAATGGAAAAAAGAAAAAGTAAATGTGAAATATATAAGTACTGTTAAATATACATGGAAGGAAATCTAGTCATATGTTACAAAATAGGGGACTGTTGACAACATTATGGTAAGTGAAATAAGCCAATCATGAAAAGTAAAATGAAAAGCATAACTCCACTTATATGAGGTGTTTAACTCAGAATCAGAAAGTTGAATGGTGAGCACCAGGGGCTGGGGTGAAAGGAAAATAGGAGTTACTTTACACCTAGTATAAGGTTTCAATCATCAAGCAGAAAAGTTCAGGAGATCTACTAAACACTATTCTGACAATTAACATTACTGTTATGTACATTGAAAAACATGTTAATAGAATAGACCTTATTTTATGTATTTTGTACCACAATAAAAAGAAAGTATATAGTATATATTACAATTGAAAGTAAGCATCTAATCTGTGGAAGAAATTATAATTAGTATAATTTTTGATTATAGTCGAGTGACAAAACCATTTTCAGCTTTGTTTTTCGAACTTTATTCTACCATTTTTCATGGTAACTTCCTCTATTATCCACAGGAAATTCTTCTTTAACGTTGTCCTGAGTCTATCATGAAATATGGCCTTTCTTGCTTGTCCTAAGTCTGAATCTTTTATTTGATACTTGTCCATGCCCCTGGGATTTTTTTGTGTGTCTTTTCTTCTTGTACCATAAAGTTTTTTAAATGACTCTGAGACTTTATTATGTTATAAACTACTAAAATTCCTTGGTGTTGTCTAGCAGATTGATGATCCTTTAACTTCATAATGAAATAACCAGTTCAGTCAGCAAGATAGTTATCTCATCAGATTTTATTTTCTTAGCCTTCCTTTTTACTTTGCTACTTAGCCTTTCCTTTTCAAAATTCCTGGAATTAGGTTCCATAAGCCTGTGTTTCCCATAATGTGACAACTTATATTTAAATTTAAACTAATTAAAGTCTAAATTAAGTTTTATAACATGTAAATTGCATTATCCTAGTCACACTGGCCACATTTCAAGCAATCTATAGCCACATGTGACTGAAGGGCCACTCTACTGGATTATGCAGATACGTGACATTTGTATCACTGTGGAAAGTTCTTTTTGATAGCACCATTCTAGACCCTTTCTTTATCCTCCAAAGTCCCCATGTTCATGAGTATATTAGCAAAACACTTGGCTCTAAGTGTATCTTGTGTCTCAATAAGGAAAAGGGAGAATAACACTCTTCTGACTCAAGAGAAAAGACTGACCCAGATTGGCTTTCAGGTTCCTTACTAGTCTGATAGCCTCATTTCTGTGAATCCACTAAGACTTGACCCTTGGTCAAGAAGATAACTCCATTATAATAATGTTTCTCTGGAAGAATCAAATTTGAATTACATCATCCTAACTCATAGCCTCTTTGCCAAGAATATAACCTACTTAAGTGCAAGAACTGCTTTCCAACTCCATAAATTCCTTATTGGGTCCAATAGAGCAGGTGGTCCTTAAACAGTATCAGTTTCTTCATAAACAGCAGGTCTGGAAAATACTGTGATAAGAGAAACAGCCTCTTTAAGAAGGGTCACAGCATGCCTATAAGAAGACATCTGGGAAGCAGAACATTTATTTAAAAATGCAAACTGCATAATCCTGTAAGTAATTAATTGGAGAACATGAGTTGTATTTGAACTAAAATGGAACCTTTGATTACACTTAATGTCTGCTGTATGATTAATGTATAAAGTGTTTGCTGTTTACTAAACAAAGGACTTGTCTTTTCTGTACCATCTGAAAAATCTTGTTTAAAACACTTATTTTCAGAGATGTGATCATTTCTTTGGCACTTACTGGACTGTTAAATTGAATTCATGCTGTCCTTCCACGTTTCCCAGCCTACCCAGGAAGTATGAAAATGGGAACTGATGAGCGAGGCCTGGACATGTTTCCACATCAACTGTGCTAATGTTTATCAATGCAACTCAGCCCTGCACACAGAACTCGCACCTGAACCAAGATAAATGGTGAACAGTATACTTTGCTGCTTGGGCAACTTTCCCTCCATTTATTCTAAAACAGAACACATTTCCTGACTTAGGGTATTCCTCACTTTTATCACAAACCTTACTGAGATTATCACATTATATCAGCAACCATGTAAAATACTCAGATATGTGCAAATAACAATAATTCTTAATATAAGATACTCATCAAATGCTCAATTTGGGATTTCCTGAGCAGAGCAAATTAATTGAGGAAGGGATGAGTGACTCTCTCCACCCTTTTTCTGGTCTTCAATAGTGCCAGCTCAGTTCTGCTGGGTCATTCTTGGCTTCTTACCTTGTGAGAAACCAGAAGTTTAAAAGTACATCCAAGAAAGAGTGGTTTGTATTCTGTGACTTACCAACCTTCAGAAGATAAAAGATAAAAGCAAAATTGTAAAAGTGCATGCTTGGTGGGGGTGGGGGGCTGACACCTTTTGTGAGATTTTTGAAAGGAATTCATGATTCAACAGATTTAAAACTCCCAGTTTTCATGGAGTTTGAAAACAATCACCTCATCAGTGCTGTTCTTCTTCCACTAGTGCAGTCAATAAGTGGGTACAACTCAGTAACCAAACCTCTAAAAAGAAGCAGAATGTAAATGTTTAACAGTTCTCCTCTTATCACCAGTTTTTAATAGTTGGGGTGTTATAAGCAAACACCATTGATGGACTTCTGAGTTATGTTTAAAAATATGTATTTGATCTTCTTATCCATCATGGCTATGCAGCTCTTAAAACATTTGTAATTTCCTAAGAGATAAGAGGTACTGAGTCCAGCAGTAGAGGAAAAAGTTTTCTCCTAGATGGTATAGAGAAATTTCCTTTATAAACCAACAATTATTGTTATGCAGGAGCTGGGATTGTGAGAATATCTGCATTATTGGTCATGTGCTTATGTGCCAACCAATTCATACACAATCTTCCATTTAATCTCAATAATTCTTCAAGGTAGCTATGGTATACCCTGTGATGAGATGAGAAAACCAAGGTTCGAACTGGGTGATTTTTTCAAGTCAATAAAAATAATATAGTCAATGCTAAAATTAAAGACCAGGTCACTTTGAATTAAAAAGCTTGTTCACTAATATTGCCCAGCTGGGAATATCTTTCCAGCATTTAGGAATGGACCTTCAGTTCTTCTGTCATCTTGCCTAAAACTGAAAACATGGTACATCTCATGATTCTTTCAGCACCGCAAAGCAAGGCTAATTTTAGAAGTCTAATGAGAAAGGATTAAGGTACTTCCTGGTAGACGGTCAACACAAGTAGCTCTCATTAGCAACAATGAAAAACCAGCTTGTATAGTCAGCCAAGGCAGCAGTCTCTGCTTTCTTTTATGATTCTCAGCTGGGTTGCCCCTTTAAGAAGTGTAGCCCACACAGTCACATTGATAGATCCTCTAAATCAAAGGCTTTTTTAAAAAACACCCAGGAGTGATTCCTAACTACCAAGGAGTAAGACATCTTTTCAGGAAAGAACACTGAACAGGTTTGTCTGAATGTCAGTGACTTTCAACTACTCAAGAGAAAGCCATCTAGAAAACTGATTTTACACAATTTGTGAATTTTATTCAATTCCAGAAAACTTTTAGTGACACCTGCTCTATGCGAGAATTTCATGAAATACTGCAGAAGAGGCAAGGGTATATAGAAAGAGATGGCTGTCCTGTAAAGGTTCGCAATTCATTGGCAGATACTCAGGATGGATAATATTGCAGACAGTTGCACATCAGAAAATAAATTTCCAGCTAACATACAAGAAGAGAGAAGGAGAAAGACACAGTGATTTTGGTAGTTGGGTGGGGTAGGGACAAGTCAGAGAAGGGCTTGTGAAGAGTATGGGCTCTCTGAATAAATGGCAAGTAAGATATTGAGGGGAACTAGCATTCTAAATGCATAGAACAACAATGTATGTATGCACCTAGGTGAATAATAATGACCTAAGAAGGCCAGAAAATAAAGTGACAATGGAGAGTTGTATTGCTCAGCTTTCCCACTGCTGAGAATTAACACCTGACATGCATAACTTAAAGGAGGAGAGATTTATATTGGCTCACAATTACAGACGATTCGATCCATGGTCTACTGGCTTCACAGCAGAAACATGACAGAAGGTGGTGCAGCAAAACTACTCAGATGATGGAAGTAGAGCAGGGAAGAAGCATACAGGGATAGGCGAGATAATGCTAGGGAGGAAGAGGACAAGACCCAAATATAGTATCCAAAGTCATGCCTCCATGACCTCCTCAGACATTCTCAAAAGTGTACTTCATTAGTCTCCTAGGCCAGTGATGGCAAGCCTTTTAGAGGAAGAGTGCAAAAACTGTGACCCAAAACCCACTTATTTATCCTAAAATGGTAACATTACCCCATGTGCATTGTTATCCAATGCTCAGCTGCTGGCAAATGCAGGGGTGACTTGGCTTATGTGTCATCAGAGAAGCTCTGTCTACCACCATAACATGCATGCCATAAATTTACCACCACTATCCTAGACAATTCTCAAGCCAATCAAGTTGACCATCCAGTGTAGCTGTCACAAAAATTAAGAATATAAAGGAAATAAGCTTTGGAAAGTGGGTTGAAGTAAAGTGTATGGATTCATCACTAGCAGGTCTGTCCCATAGACTTTTGCCCCTCGAATGGTTTCAGTGAAGAACAGCCTCAGAAACATATGAAAATAGGCATAAGCTTCCCCGCCCTGAACTGATCACATCAGAGTGTGTGTTTTTACAGATCCCTGGATAACTCATTCGTACACTAAGGTTTTAAAAGCACTGCTGCTGGCAAAGGGGAGCCAGATACAGTAGTACACATTTTATCTAAGGTTTCACTTTCTCCAGTTTTAGTTACCTGAGTTCAACAGTGGTTTGAAAATATTAAATAGAAAATTTCAGAAATAAGTAATTCATGAGTTTTAAATGTGTATCATTTTGAGCATTGTGGTAATATCTTGTGCATCCACTCTGGCCTGCCTGCAACCCAAAACATCTCTTTGTCCAGCAGTATATCCACACTGTTTGTGCTACCTGTCTGTTAGGAGCCAACTCAGTTATCAGACACTGTCCCAGTTTCACATTTGGTTCTTTTCAAATAACCATTATTTCACTTAATAATGACCCCCTACACACAAGAGTATTGATTCTGACAATTCAGATATGCCAAACAAAAGCCATAGTGTTTCTTTTAAAGGTAGAAATACAGTAAGATATTTTAAAGAGCGAGATCCCATTCACATAACTTCTATTACAGTATAACATTATAATTATTTTATATTGGTTATCATTGTTAATCTCTCATTGTGCCTAATTTACATAGTAAACTTTATTAGGCACCTAAAGGAAAAAGTATATATAGTGTTCACTACTATCTACAATTTCAGACATCTACTTGGAGCAAGCGTCCTGCAGATAATTGGGGTACATTATAATCCGTTCTTAACTGTGCTTGGAAAATGCACATTTATGGAGTAACACAGAGACCACATATGATGCGTATTTGAAGAGCAGTTTTTATAAAAAGAAAATATGAACAGTTGCCATTTTGCAATGATGACTATTAAATGATACCCCTGTAGTCATAGCTCCATCACATCTGACTTTGAAGTAATTAGGATATTAATATTCCCATGAAATTTATTTACTGGACAAGGGAATGAGGAAATAAAACCAGTTGCTGCCAAAAAATACCATACTCTTCACCATAATTCATTATTTAGAATCTGTGTAAGCATGCTGTTTGATTTTAGATAGCTCAAAAAATTCTTACAACGGTCTAAAGTCTGGAAACTAAGGACTCTGTAATATGAGATAAGATTAGTCAGGCAAGCTCAGTGCCCTCATTCCTGAATAGTTTCTAGCAACTCTTACGCCCTCCCTTTCTCCCCAAACATCCATTTTCAGATGGCCAGGATAATTTTCTTCATTTCCTGCCCAGACAGCTGTGGAACATTGTAATTCATTGTTAGACAGCTGCAGCAATCCTCCTTAGAAAAGGATATATCTTGTCAAGGATACGGTTATTCTCAAATTTGGAGTTTATTTTTTAAACAGTGATGTACCCACCAGATGCAGAAATAGTCTAGTCTGAGAAACTTCAAAGGGAGACCGAATCTGACATGCACATCCCTGCTTGCAGGTCGGTGATACAAACACCCGCACCAGGTCGCATGTAATCTTCTGTGCTTCAGCAAACAGTGCGACCACTTCCTTTGAAAAATCCTCTGGACTCCTGAATACAACTCCTTCCTAGCTGAGTAAAGCTTAACCCTCTCCTACAAGCAGATAAGAAAATGTGGCGTGTCTAGAAAGTGAAGAGGAGCCAATTTTAATCCTCAATTATCTCCTCCCTCCATATTCACCAAACAACTCTGTTATCGTCTCATCTTTACTACAAAACTGTGGAGAAGAGAGAGAAAGCTAAAAGAAGATTAAAATCCCTGTGTATATGTGTGTCTATGTGGGAGGGAGATAGAGACCACCACATAGAAACAGAATGACCTTGTCACCTCAGATAACAATGCACAGACACAACTTAGAAATCTCTAGAAAGCAGAGATGGTCACAGTGAGGAGGGTCACAGGAGGGCTCAGATGTTGGACCATGCAAACTATTTAGGAACCACTGCTAATTAGGTCAAGGGAATTCTGTTACTGTGCTGTGTCCTGTAATTTAGATGTCACAAATCACAAATAAGACAAATATGAAAGAAGTTTGGCTGATCTTAAGGCAGCTCCTTCTGCTTTCTTAACAACCTATTATACAGTACTCTTTTAATTTTGTAACACACTTTAGAGTTGGCAAAATGGAGACACAAGCAGTTAAAGATCCTCTACTTTCTTTTGGAACATTGGTGTTAATAGTTATTTGGGGAGTTTCTCCCAATAAAAAATTCCATCTTTCCCCATTTCTACTTCAGAACCTCTAACAATTCTTACATTTTGTTTGACAAGTAAAATAAAACTATTTTACAATTTCATAAAATCAAACACAATATTCTCTGAGAAGAGACTAGGTCTTTGGCCATTGGCATAGGCTTGAATGACAAGGATAATTGCAACATAGGTTTGTCAGTATAATTGAGGCAGGAGTTTATTGAGGAGCATCTCTCCAAGATATGGTGGATTTTGGAAGAAAAATTTGATGGAAATTTTTGAAAGACATGGATATGTCTAGTCAGGGTTAACAACTCCTAGGAATTCATAGTTCGACTAAGAATTTGAAGTAAAACAATCAAGGGTGTG
Organism: Dasyprocta punctata; assembly: GCA_004363535.1. Classification (NCBI taxonomy): domain Eukaryota; kingdom Metazoa; phylum Chordata; class Mammalia; order Rodentia; family Dasyproctidae; genus Dasyprocta; species Dasyprocta punctata. The sequence goes on along the minus strand of RJWM01000131.1, from coordinate 95,581 downwards.
CATAAAACAAATTACCATACACCAAATTTGAAGAGGTTTGAATCCTATCAACAGGAGGGCCTCTGAGGTACCTTAGAAACTTGTGCACTAGTATGTCTCAGGCAGTCTGTGGCTGGCTTGGTAGGAAAAGTCTGCAAGTCAGGAGGGGCTCATAATAAAGCAGCATGCAGCAAGCTCCAGGGTTGGACTACCTGGGTCTGAATCCCGGTTCTCACATTTACTGGATATTTGAGATTTAACTCTCCATCTCCATGAAACAGTTTTCTCACATAGGAAATCGGGATGATGATGCCTACCTGGATTGTTAAGGAGCAAGTGAATTAATATTCCATTGTCTTAGAATAGGCTTTGACCCTTTTTGGATGCATTGGAAGGGTTACGTTAAGCAAACACGAGTGTTCAAAGGAATCCAATTCAATGGCTATCAAGACAGGGTGGATGATGCATAATTTATCCAAGGAAACACCTGTTTTTTCTATGGACGAGATGACCTTTCACTGAAGGAAAAGAGCACCAATCTAAAGCAGCCTCCCTCTCAGACATCAGAGATCTGTTCAGACTGTATTAAAAAAAAAAAAAAATAGTTCCATAGCCCCTTCCCTTCTGCTAGGTCATGATAAATGGGGTATATTTGCCCAAAATTTTTCCACAGTGAGACACATCATGTCCTCTCTTAACAATAAATATTCAACCAAAAAACAAAAGGCTGTTTCCTAGGAAGAGACTAGGGATCCTAATATCTGATAACAAATTACCATTATAATCCAGCCATGTTCTATATGTCTCTTCTCATTGAATTTAATTACATTGATTAGATTTGTTTTATCTCTGATTATAGAATTAATTTTCATAAATCTCCCTATTGTTCTCCATAAAAGCTAGCAAACAACTATCCTTCTCAGAGCAATCTAAAAAAATTACACTTAGGCTTACACATTAGCTCTAGACTGACAGATTTCTACAAAACTAATTCCCCCTTCCTCTTATCAGAGGTCCATACGGAAGCAGCAGCCACATGGAAACTATTTATACATTGCACTGGGCAAGTAAATGCCAGGAAGCAAAATTGACTGCCTGTAAGATTTTACACAGACATTCCAAGTCCCAGAGCTATTTCTTTTCCAAAACTTTAATAATTAGTCATTTTCTTAGGCTGTAACCAAACAAATCATTAAGGACAAAAACTTCCTTAGGAGGACATTGGGATTGTTTTACCCTACTTTGTCAGGCAGCTTAATAAATGTCCCACTGAGAGGGCAGGAGCCACAGTCCCTCCCAGTCTTGCTGCAGATAAAACTCCACTGATATGCACTTGAGTGCCTGACCTGCAAGTTAACACTCCCTGTTTTTCCAGATGGCCATTCTCCCGAGTACGGGCTGACAATCATGTCAAACGGGGCTGGGACCAGACCACCAGCTTCATTTTCAATTGTGAGTAAAATCAGAATTTGAAGCCAGGTCTCCGAAGATCAGACGCAATGACATGAACTTGGTCCCCTAATAAATCACAGCTGAAGTTAGCGTTCAGGAGAGCAAATGCTATATGATGCTGCTGGCAAGATGAATTCTATTACAGGCTCACTTCTCCCTTTTTGCCTTGGTTTAAAACTTTCAAAGAAATTTAATCAGAGTTTCCAAAACTCAGTGTTTATTCATTGTTTAAAAGCGATTTTTGTTCTTTTAGGAAATCATCTTACAGATAATCTCAAAGGAAAAATTATATATTTTGTGTTTATTCCAAGTGCTGTGGGTTCTTAGAGAAGCAAGTTTAGAGCAAAAAACATGCAAATCCAGGAAAATTTGTAGTAAATAAAGCACAAAAGTTACTTATCAAGTCATTTCAGAAAGAATACGAATTACATATCGCATTATTTTCAAAGCATTTTTAACATTTTATGTTTTCTATCAAGAAATGCTGAAAATAAATAGCAATGCCAGAAAATTATGATTTACCTTTTGAATCAAGCTTCAGTGAAACAGGTAGCACTTAAGAGGGCATCATCAGTGAAAATCAAAACATCATAGAAATATTGATGTTTTATCTCTATGCTCTTCTTAGCAAATTTTAAATAGGCCAAATGTTATAAATTCGGTATTTAAACCTGAAAATGTACAAAATTATTCTGATTCTTAACACAAAAATGTGTCGTCACAAAGAAAAATCAATTTGTCAATGTTATGTGTAAACAACATTTTTCATTTCACCACTTGCTGAAGAGAAACAAGGACAAAGTATACCACTGAAAGAAGTGACATTTAGAGAACTGTTTTCTTTTCACTTAGTCATATTAAAATTTGTATTTCAAATATTACATGAGTAAGCCTTCCCTATACATTTCAAATCAAACCAGAAAAATTCCTCGACAAGAAGTACAGTTTTCACTTATTCAAATCATCCTTTTATGCCTGTTGTCCAAATGGTACAATGTAATGGCATTGAAGCCAAATAAGCAGAAAATTCTGACTCTGTGGACAACAGTTCACAAACTTACCCAGATTGTCATTTGCTTTAATTGACTTACTTTAGCATCAAACACATGCCTTCTGGTCTATGGACTCACCTTTAGTTTTCTGGCTGCATTTCTGTAACTGTTGAACATGAGGTAGTTCATTTAGTTTCCTATCATAAAAGAATTAGAATTACTTCTTGAAAGGATACAGTTAATCACTGATGACTATATCTTCTATATTTAAACTATTCTTTTAGTCATGTCCTAACATTTAAAAAGTGGGTTTTGTGGCAATAGACTGCCTGCCCTACAATTTTGCAAATAGAACACTTTCTCCTAAGAAAAGTCTTCATTATACTGAGTGAACACATTGTTGTTTCCCTGACGTGGGGTGACAACCAATAACTCAGCCTGTTTTGACTTCAACTGTTTTATCCTGTAGGAAATGAGGGCCTTGCTCAGTACCACATCTATTTAACATCAGTGCCAGGCCCTGATCATTATTCCATTTGTTTCTTGAAAACAATAGTCCTACTGGTCATCTTAAGTGCCATTTTCTAGTTGAAGAAACTGAAATTCTGAGAAGTACAGAGGAGGTAAATTCACCTAGCTATCAGGAATCCTTACATAAATGGTATGCATCCAAAATCTGTATCGTAGTCTTCCTGCTTCTGACCATAAGCAACACATGGTTGGTAAGATCTATTAGTCCATTTTCTGCCACTATAACAAAATACGTGAGCCTGGGTAATCTATAGATAAGATGTTTATTACCTCACAGTTTTGCAGGCTGAAAGTCCAAAATCAGGTAGCCCCATCAGTTGAGCCTCTGACAAGGACGCTCTTGGCTAATTTGCAATTCGGTAGATGGTTTCACAGAGAGAGCATGTGCAATAGGAGAGATCACGTGACAAGCGAGGAAGTCAGGGAGCTAGAAAAAATCAGCTGTGATGTTTTTTAACAATTTGCTTTCACAAAACTATCCCCAAGAGACTAGCATTAATCTTTTCCAAGGGCTATGCCCAGAATGACAACTACTTTCCACTGTCTTAACCCCTAAAGTTTCCACTACCTTTTAATATTTTAATAATGCCCACATTAAGGACTAAGCCTCAACATATAAACCTTTGGGGGGGTCAAACCACATCCAAACCATAGCAGATCTGAAGCCCAGGTTCAAATTTAACCTTTGTGCCTCCTCAGCTGATGCACTTTGGTAAAAATGTTAAGCCATGGAGTGACACTATGCTATAGGTGTATGAGTCTCATAAGGCATTTGTGAAGATTAGAAAGCCATAGATGTTGACTGCTGATGATATATTATTTTATTATATTTCCAAGGGGACTTACAACTATCTTGGGTTTTAATATCCAATTTCTTACTTTGGGATGTATTCTAACTCATGTATGGAAAGTTCTGTTAGAATCCAGCAGGGAATCATAGCAAGATGGAAAATCTTGAAATTAGAGAGTCACTATACAACAGCTTAAAATACTACATTCAGAGCAATAGATACTAAAAATGAGAGAGAGAGAGAGAAAGAGAGAGAGAAGAGAGAAAATGATCTTCATAATGGTAATAATAGCAAATAGCAAAATACTCAGATCATTTTAATGATTCAGTGTGGCAGCAGAAAAATCCTGTTCCATTGAAAATGTGTTAAATTTTTCTTCAAAGTGCTATTATTCTGAATCCAAGTAGAAGTAGCTTTAGACTTTTACTTAAATACAAGTTGCAGAAAAACTCACCAGTTAAACAAGCACCCCCATATCATACCCTATACTTTGCACACCCTATACCTTCAGCAGACCTAGCTATATGTAATACATATTTTGAAGCAAAGATATTGCTCCAAATGGTTCTTTTCTCATTTCTTTTGGAATATTTAGGAGAGCAGGATATATTTTGAGGCCAAATTCATTAACCATTTTATTGATTGCAATCTCTGTAGAAGACATTATTTGACCAAAGAACTTGGGACCTTGATGATTTTTGTCAACAGCTCCAGAAATAACTTACAGTGATAGTTCTACTTTTTGCCTACTGCACTATAATTGGATTTGGCAGTTATCTTGTATCAGTCAACTTTTGCTGTGTAATAAGCAAATTCAAAACACATTTTACACCCTCTCACACAGGTGTTTGCGAGAAACCTTCGAGTTAGTAGATCTGGGTTGAGCTAAGTTGGGTTTAGCTCCAAGCTGCAACGTAGTTTAGGGCTGTTCTTTTATTGTCTTTAGATGAGAAGACTAGTTGGAGCTCTTTGTTCTTTTGGAAAACTGCTTATATTCAAGAGGACAAGGTCACTTTGTCAGCACATTTCAAGCCTCTATAAAAACAACCTACTAGCCAAAGAATATCACTTGCCTGAGACCAACATCAAGTAATCAGCAAATACTCTCCCACTAATGGTAAGGGCCACAAAATCATACCTCAAGCAACAGACATACCATGCAGGGGCCAGGAACTCATATTTCATACATATGTTTTAGAAAATTATTAACTGTTGATATGTTCTATGCCTAAAATTAGAATAAATATTATCAGTTGCTTAGATGCATCATTCCTTGGAAATCATAGTTAAGCATGTTTCTTTAACATTTCAAAATTATCCCATATGATCTTGTTATGGTTTGGATTTTAAATATCCCACAAAAGTTCACATGCTGAAGGCTTAGTGCCCAGTTACTTGCACTGTTAGGAGGTGGCAAAAACTCTAGGAGATGGGGCCTGGGTGGCAGAAGTTGGATCATTTGGGCCACAGCCTTAAAGAGTATATTGGCCAAGTTAAAATCTGAATGGATTAAAGATCTCAATATTAAAACAGAAAGATTAAATTTCCTGGAAGATAGAGTTAGTAAAACTCTTGAAGACATTGGTTTAGGCAAAGGCTTTATGAATAAAAGCCAGATTGCACAGGAACTATTGCAAAGAATCAACAAATGAGATCTCATCCTATTGACAAGCTTTTGCACAGCAAGAGAAACCACCAATAGAGTGAAGAGACAACCCACAATGTGGGAGAAAATGTTTGCCAGCTGTCCCTCAGATAAAGGATTACTATCAAGAACGTACAAAGAACTCAAAATCAGTCCTCCCAGATTTAAAGTCCCAATCCAAAAATGGGCATTTGAGATGAACACACACTTTTCAGGTGAAGAAATACAAACAGCAAATAAATACGTGAAAAAACATTCTACAGCACTGGTCATTTGAGAGATGCAAAATTAAAACAAAACTGAGATTCACCTAACCCCAGAAAGAATGGCTAATATTAAGAAGTCAACCAGTAACAAGTGCTGGAGGGGCTGTGCGGAAAAAGGAACCCTTCTCCACTGTTGGTGGGAATGCAGGCTGGTGCAATCACTATAGAAGTCACTGTGGAGATTCCTCAAAAAGTTAGGATTGGAGATCACATTTGATCCAGCTATTCCCTTTCTGGGTATTTCCCAAAAGAATTAAAAACATCATGCTACAGCGATATATGTGCACCTAGGTTTATAGCAGTGCAGTTCATAGCAGTCAGATCTTGGAAACAACCTAAATGTCCATCGACTGAGGAATGGACAAAAAAGATGTGGTATTTCTATATAATGAAATACTACTCAGCTATAAAGAATGATATACTGGACACCTTCATACTTAAATGGATGTGCCTTGGGAATATACTTATCAGTGAAATAAATAAGTCACACATATGAAAGCATTGTATAGTTGCACTTGTGTGACAGACTGAAGGAAAAGCTATGTATATGTTTATGTATATGTATATAAAAATAGTTAAGATAGTTAAAGAAAAAAAATTCACTGAGATTTTGATAGATATTGAGGTGAATCTATCAATAAGTTTAGGGTAAGTAAATGTTTTGATATTTGTCCAATTCACATACATAGTCTCTCTTCACTTATTTAGGTTGTATTTGAGTACTTTTGACCAGTTTTTATAGTTTTTAGGATACAGATAATGAATGTATTTTGATAGATTTATACAGTAATGTTACTTTAAGCTTTTTTGTGATGGTGTACTTGTGCTTTTACAATTTTACTTTTGAATTGTTGATTGTATATAGGCCAACATTAGATTTCTATACATGGCTTTGTGACCTTGTACCATGACCTTGCTAAACCTGCTTGTCTGTTTTATTGTTGTTTTTTTTTTTTACTTTGTATATTCTTTGTAAATTAAAAAAAAAAAAGATTATATTGGAACCCTGGTTCCTTCCTGTGTCTCTCTACTTCAGGGTCATTGTCACATTGGCAGGTTTCCTCCACTACACACACTGGCCATGGTCCAAGGGCAACAAGCTCTTGGACCATGTTTTGATGGTTTGTTTAAATTTAGAAATGAAACCTCTGAAACTATGAGCTGAAGAAAACGTTTCCTCTTTTTAAAGGTGATTTATCTCACTTTGTCACACCTATGGAATGCTAAGTCACACAAATCTAATCATTACAAATATTCTTACAAAAATATGGGCACTACTTATATAACAATGAATTTTAATTAAAAAATGAATCACCTACGTCTATATACTAGGATGTAAGACATTCTATTTAAAGTAAGATCTGCAAAAATTAACCTGCATTAACCCATTTGGAGGTTAAAGGTTATTCTAAATCTTTAGCATTGTAGCTTGTCTGGTGCCTAACAGAAAAGATGTCTAAGAAAGATTTGTTTACCGAGGAACTGAAAATCAGAATTACTGGAAGTCTCTTCAGAGACTGGTACTTTGTTTACAAGCTTTGCTTAGCGGTTTTCAGTTGATCTTTAGTCAGCTGATAGGTGCCTCTGGCTCAGAGGTTCAAGTCTTTCTATCTTACATAGCCATAATGTATACAATTATATATATGTCTCATGTCTTTGATGTTATTATCATCTATGAAATTAAGATTTGTCATGTTCCTGGTCAGATTGAGATTTGTGTTTGCATTGCTTTAAAGCCTTTTTTGGCCAACACTTACACATCTTTGTCTCTGGTGTGTGCGTGTGTGTGCATGTGTTGTGTTGTGTTTCCTCCCCTGAGGCCAAGTGGCTCTCTTTACCCTTTCTTACTATTATCATCTTGAAAAGATAAAAACTAAAATGTAACAACTTTTCATCTAACACTCAATCCTAACCCTATCTTCAGAGCTTGCTGTTTTCAGTCTAAATAACTTGATCATTTTACTCACTTTATCTACCTTTCTTTCCTTCATTCCCCTTTCTACATATTTAACTTTTTATCTTTTTGGTTTCTAATATATTTCCATTGTATGTTTCCTTATCTTACTTTTAGAAAATATTCTTTTCTCTGTGAAACTTGACAAAATTGCTTTTAAAAATAGGTATATAAAAGCACCTTCCCAGGCAGTGTATTAAAATCAGATTGAGGTGGGCCACCTTGACAAATTATGAGGGACTGTCAGAGGGAGGCAAGTCCCTCTGGCTGAAGACATTCCCAGTCATTGCAAGGGTCTTCAGTACATTTGTAGAGTTAAGATACAAACAGCACAGCCAGTTCCTTAGTTATCTTTGGCTTTAATAATAATTTTTGAAACTATATTTTATTAAATGATTATTCCTACAAAATACTGAAGTGACTATTTTATATACCCCATCTCCACTGTTTCTTACTTCTACTACATGAACTGGAAATTAGACCTAGAAATCAGATCTGTGTTGTTATGTATTCAGTCAGCTAGCTATGTAAAATAATTATGTAAATATAACCCAGGCTAAGATCAGAGCATAAGCTGTTGCTTTATTTTTGTGAACTACCCTTTGATTATCTCTGCAAGTTGTCTAAACTCAACTGCTTTGTTGCTCTTTTATTTTTATTTTTTTGATACATTAAAAGGACAGAATGCAAACATTTCACTTCCCAGAAAATTTAAAGATTGAGACTTCCTTGGACTTTTAAAAAAAAGAGATACTAGCTTATTAGTTGCTAACAGTTTAAATTCCAAGAGTTCTGAAAACAAGGGACCATTCACTCTGCAAGAACAAGGGGAATCATCCTGTTATTGTTGAAAAATTGTGTCAACTTGAGAAGTTTAGAAGTTTAACTGAGACACTCAGCAGGGAGCCAGGATCCTAACTTTGTAAATATCCTCACCCTGTGCCAGAGGAGGACACAGAGATTTTGTGAATGCTATACCAGCCTTGGAGGGAGGATGGCCTGTGTACAATATAAGGGAAGAAAAGAGGCTTGTTTCCCTACCCTTTTGCTCTGGCTGCTTTTGCTTGCTGCTGCCTTGAAGTATTGCCCCTGTTCCATGCCACCCTGCTTTGGAGTCAGGTGATTATGGACTGAAACCTCCACAAACAGTGAGCTCAATAAACCTTTTCTTCCTTCACTTCGGGTGTCAGGTATTTTGTCCTAGCAATGAGGGAAAAGTAACCAGACATAGGGTTTCCACAGAGTTGAAGAAAGGGAAGGATTCTCCCAGTATGAAAGTCAGAAGAAAGCAATGGCAAGAAGGAGAAGAATGAAAAGAGTCATAGGAATAGGTACCTCATCACAAAAATGTCCCCTTAACCAAGGGCAGTTCTGAAGAGTGTGGGGGGAAAGGTAATAAGTGATAAAGAGCAACAACTCCGAAGTCATCCTCCTTTGGATTGAACCCCAATTCCACTACTTACTGGTTCTCTGGTCTTTGACAAATCATTTCATCTCTGTGCTACTCAATCACTTCCTCAGTTTTCTGTTTCACAAAGCAACAATAATATTATCTTCTCCCATGTAAGTCCTAAGGGCTGCTTGGTTTGATATGTGTCACACCATTAGAACAGTGTCTGGCTCAGAGATGTGCCTACTAGGTACTAGATCTCAGTGTGTCTGCAATCTCTGAGAGCTCTGGAGTTGACTGTTGTCATACACCCAGAGCAGAAATCTCCCCCAATAACCTGTCTCGTGTGCCACCAAAAGGACTTACTCACTATGGATTAACAGCGGTCCTGTGGCCTTCTAGCCAGAACCACTCCCGACTGCTCTACCAACCTCCACTCTCCCACCTCCAAAAGCCCCGAGGGAACCACTGTCATCCCCATAACAGAAAGCTATTAACCTAAAAACCCCAATAACGAACAACAGAAAGCACACATCCTCCATCTTTTGGCCCCTGATACTATTTTATTTAACTCTCTCACCTGTAAAATGGAACCAGTCACTATGAGCTTTAAATAAGATAAAGCAAAAAGTAGCTAGCACAGTGCCTGCTAAGTAGTAGGTAGCTTTAAAACACTCATTTGCTTTCTTTTTTCCCTATGCTAAAGCCTTACTAAGCACTGTTTAGGGACTAATGACTTACAGTAAAAGGCCAAGTGGGAAGTGGGAAATTGGTTCTGTCACTAAGCCACGACTGCCTATCCCAAATCTAGTGATTTATGCCTGCCTCACATGTCTGCTTTTCATAATGTAGATAGGTCAGGAAGAATGACTTCCATATAGGAACAAAATGAGGATAATAACAGTAATGATCATTAATGCTATCTAGATGAAAATATATAAGAAAATTAACTTCTGTTTCTTTAATACAAAAGTCTGCAATTTTTTCATTCAGTCTCTGGAAAACTGAATCATTATTCCCGAGTATCAGATCTATTCTGCATTAGTCATTAGATTCATTCAGGTTCATGCAACAGAAGATGTTCCAGAGGCACTGTCTCATCATTAAATGAGCACCTATGTGATGCTGCCAGCAGGGAAGACGATAAAGGTACTTTGAGGAAAGAAAAAGCACTAAAGCAAAAATTAATCAGATGAAGCATATTAGTCGATAGAGAGCCACAATCTGTTTACTATCCCCTTTGTGACAATACTGTAAAGAAAATTAGAGGAGCTCCTAGAGAGTGTCCACGATTTAAAGGCTAACGTACGAAAAACAAAGGCTTACTCGAAGTGCTGTTTATGATGCTACACCTAACTCTCGGCAAGACAGCTAATTTCTCACACCAATCAGTTCATTGCTAGAAATGCTGAGGAAGAAAAAAAAATCCCTACTGCACACTTTCCTGTCTTTCCCCAGGTTCTAAATCTTGACACTGAAAATAATTTGCAAGCTCAGGAATATCTGGGATTCAATGAATTCTCCTTACCACCTCCCTTTGTTCATTCAGTCCTACAGGGGTGCTCCAAGCAGATAGGAAACATGGCCCAGAAACCTGGTGACACATCTGTGTCTCATTTCAGGAAGAATCACGCTGCTCAGTCTCCTCTAGCAGAACACACACATTCCATCTCTGAAGAAAGAAAATTTCAACAGTCCTGGCTCATTCCATCCTTTGTTCTCAGGACCAGTTTAGGAAACAGCCTACAGGGCACAGAGGCTGTAAAGGCTCAGTGGTATGTCCTGTGCTCCAAATACATCCATTCCAGGTGGGCTCATGCTGTGGATATTTTCTTGTCATACTTTGGGGACAAGATGCTTTGTTACCAGCTAGTGATATCAGCTCTGATCTAGACTGCACTTCAAGAATCTGTGTAGATGGTCATATCCTGACCAACAGAGTGAACATAATATAATTGCCTAAACTTTAACTGAGTTCTAATGTTTCCCTTTTGGTATAAAATACCATCATAAATATTCCTAAAGAAAAAAATAGAAAATACATGAATATTCCATACAAATATCTATAGTTAGCTGGTCTTTACCTAAATAAACTCAGAGAAAATGCATGTATGTTAAGTAATATCCATTTCCTTTCATTTGTCAATAACTCAATTAATCCCTTGTTGAAATGTGACTTACAGGTAAGAGTGTCAGAAACGCTTAAGGTCAAGACTCTTGGGTCAGAACTCACCTTACGAAGCCATAAGCCATAACGTGTTCAGAACTGCCTCTGGCAAATATGGAAAATAGGCACAATTTAGTAAGAGATAGTCACCTTCCTAGCTCAACCTTGAGCAGCCCCTCTGGCCCGAGTTTGTTGAGCTGTTGGGAGTCTGAATTTCAGGTCTCATTTGTGACCTCAGTCAGCTGAGTTTCTACATTTCACAAACAGCACAAGTCATAGAAAGCAGCTGCCAGTCCTGTGCCTGGGGCACTTCCAGAGCCAGGTGAGAACAGGAGAGCAGGGGTGAGATGCTGTTTGGTAACAGAGACTGTGCTACAGGTAAATGCTTAATAAGCTGGCATCTTCTTCATCTTTGTGGCTATTCAAGTAGAAGTGAAAGTTCTTCCTATCATCCTGCCATGCAAAAAATAATCACACATTGTATCTTCAGCCTTATCCCCTTGACTGAGGCAGATTTTAAAAGTGGGGTGAATGTTCTCATAGCTCCTTGTATCAGTAGCAAACCACTCTTACATTACTGTTGAATAATGTTTTGGGATACATTTCTCCGATACAAAAATCTCCAGCATATCAAACACTCTGGTGCAGTTTGTTCTGCAGGAATGGCTACAGTTTATAATCAATGTAATAGATGAATGGTTCTATTTCTTAGATACATAGGATAAATTTTATCTTTTCAAAAGAAAATTCCACTGTGCTACCCTTCATAAGCAAAACAAACAGGCTTATAAAAAGTCATAATCAGGAAAGAAATTTGAACCCACTCGAATAATTTCTTCTGACTCATCTATTGCTCCATTTCTCTTTCCCTCTCACCCTCCCATTGTATGTACTTGCCAGCAAGTAAACATGAATGCTGAAGCAAGAACAAAAGGAAAACAGAAACATATATTTATGTAAACTTGTATTGATTCAACTAGGAAGAAATCCCACAGCTTTCAAGGTCTGAGTCACAAATCATTATGATCAGAAATGCTGATGTGCTAGGAATACATGAGTATTTTTACTTATTATCACAACTCAGGCCCATTGTAGAGCACAGTGAAGCTGAAAAACATTAAACATAGTTTTCAGCCTCCATTTATCAGGTGCTATTTCGGGAAATGGAGGACACAATGGCGACAACTCCAGGCTTGTGCATTCAGCTCCACATTCAGTCACTGACAGATCCACATTTGGGAAAATCAGAGGGAGGTCACATCACCTTTCCAAACATGAGAAAACTCTGTTCTTCCCAAGATGACCTGAAATGTTCTAATTATTGGTTATTCCCTCTGGCCAGCCATGCAGCCAACAAGCACGTAGAGTTCAGTGAACCCACAAGCACACAGCTGTTATCTTTGACTTGTGGCCAAAACAAAAATTGGAACAGAATTTACCCAGACAAGTGTAAAGGCTTCTGTTTAAAGCAGCTATTTTCTAAGCCAGATAAACAGCTTTGAAATGGAGAAGAAATGAATCCTTTTCTAGAATGTCTGAATCAAAGCGAGGTCAACGTGTGGAAGACAAGATGTTAACATAGATTACCCACACGGCTGCACAAGTCTCCCAAAGAACGAGGCAGGCTCTGTGCCTCCCAGTTGCCTGTACTTCTTTTGTCAACTTGCTTTTGTGCTTTGGAAACAACTTTCTGTATTTGGGGATGATAGCTATGCTAATTCAGTCAGTTCAGGATAGAAAGCATTGAGGGTCAGCAGACTGCTATGCTGGAAGCTTCCATAAGCCAGCAACCATGTGGGCCAGGAGCCTCTCTGGACAGAAACATGAAGAGTTCTTATCTGGGAGTTTGAAGGAAGAAGAAAACAAAGTAGTTTTATTTGGGGCTCAAGTCAGTGATTTTGGCCTTTGAATTTCCACTACAAAACATTAACAAATACCTCATTTTTTATAGGTGGCAAAGGGACTGGTGTGAAATAGCTAGTAGCAGAGGCAGGGAAAAATCACCCTCCCTGTTCCTTACACAAACACTGTGTGCCTGTGCTAATCTGGCAATCCATCTTACAATCACCAAACAGTACAGAGCGAGGAAGCAATTCACACTGCAATAGTGCTCCTCAGAGCTTTTCATAGCTTGATGCCTATTGCAGCTGCTTATATTGTACCAGCAGGTGGGTATAAAATAGCAGATTCCAGAACTTACAGAAGCCATGTCCCAGGGTAGAAGAGGAGATGATTTTTTTCCAGTAGAGTGAATATGCATATCAATGTACCTGAATGGAGAGCTGGGTCCTGGTGAGCTGTCATCAGCAGCAAATCCGTCTGTACTTCCATCTCAAGTGGTCTATTTCGGCGATAATAAGGCTTATGCAGCAAGGGTTTGAAAAGCCTGCTTCTCTTGATTCCAGTGGGGTTACAGACCACATCAGCAGTGCGGACAGCTACTCTCAACTGTCGCTCACTCCTAAATTCTCCCTACCTTCATCATTTGCAGCAGCAGTAAAAGTCTCACCAGCTTTGAAGTCCTGGGTTTGTAGAATAATAAGCTCCAGCATCTAGATGTGATAAGAACAAGAACAATTGTAACTAGATGGCATTGTAGCCCATTCTAAAATATTCTATCATTAAGGCAGCCAGCTGCATAATTGGTGTCAACTTCATACCCATTGGGCAGGGATAGTTATCAGAAACCCATTGAACAAATGGATGGGATATTTCAAACCTATGAGCATCAAGCGTCTCCAAAAATAACAAGAAGTGACAGCTGAAGTCATGCTTAACAGAATTGGTTTAAAATGTGAAATGGGTTTTAAAAGCAGCACTGCCCTCCTATTGGGTGTGAATGAGGCTTAGTGTACAGGAAGGGAAATCCCTATTAAAGCTGGGACTCCTGCTTTGTTCTCTTGTGTATGACAAGCAGCTACCTCTAGATAATTCTTGAAAGGACTAAGATGTGTGGTAGACAGCTGCATAGGTGGCCAAGGCTGGGTAAAACAACCCTCTCAGAAAGAGATTCAGTGAACTTTGTAAGCAGCATCATTAGGATTAGCACCAATCTTTGTAATAATTCCAGAACTGATTTTTATCTGGCAATTTGTTTACATGACCTAAGCAACAGAAATTGTGCCTACCACCTTCTGTCCCTTCCTAGACCATATGTTTCCTGAAAGTGGTTGTCTGATTATTTTACCATCCCTCCACCCAAATCATTTGGCTTTCTTACAACTCTGTGACACTGGGATCAACAAACTTGTTCTGTGAAAAATCAGGTAGTAAATAGGTCAAAAGTTTGCAGCGCATACAATCTATGTCACAACTACTTAACTCTGCCATTTTATCATGAAGCCAGCTATAGTCTATACACAAATAAATGAACATGGATGGGTTCCAATAAATTTTATTCACAGAATTAGGTTGGAGATTAGATTTAGCCCACAGTCATCATTGGCGGATCCCTTCTCTAAAACACTACATCATGAGTAAAGCTGGTTCTAGGAAATTATGTGAATTTTTATTTCCTTTCCTACATTTGAAAACCTATGGTAGGTAGACTGTTAGATTAATGACATCTTCATTTCTTCCTACTTCCCATGTCTCTACCCTTAGGTAGTTCCCTCTCACACTGAATGTTTTGGGCTTAATTGTATTCTCTCCAAATTTGTATGTTGAAGCTCTAACTGCTAATATTTGATAATGTAGCCATGTTTGGAAATAAGATCTTAAATTATAGTTAAGTTAAAATGAGGCCATTAGGATAGACTCTAAACCAGGTCCTTATAAGAAGAGGAAGAGACACCAGGAATACACACAGACAAAAGACCATGTGAAGAGGCAACAAGAAGGCAGCCATCTCCACGCTAAGAAGAGAGCCCTTGGAAGAACCCAGATCTTCCAACACCTTGATCATAGACTTTCAGACTCCAGAACTGTGAGGAAATATATTTCTGGTGTTTAAGTCACCCAGCTTGTAGTCTTTTGCAATAGCAAGTCTGGCAAACTAATACACTGACCCTAGGACAAATATGTGACTTTCTTTGGTTAACAGGAATTGGGAATCATGATCTAAGCAAAGATTTGAAAAATGTCTTTGTTACTCTGGAGACTCCTGTCAGCCACCTTGTGAACAGGCTTGTGCTAACATGCTGGATGGTAAGAAATTCACCGTAGGCAGTCCATCACCACCCCAGCTGACAAGTCAGACCCCAAAAGCAGTCACCCAGCTGACTGGTAACTGTCTGGAGATGTATGAGCAAATCCAATTGAGAGCAACAGAAAAACTATATGACTGAGACCAATCCAAACTGCTGACCCAGATAGAATATGGCTATTGTGGTAAACTTATTAGTTTGGAGAAACTTGTTACTTGCAATTGATATTTACTATATCTATCAACTAATTTCCATGTCTTCTGCACCCCTCACTCAGACCATGCTGTTTGTCTCCTGCTTACTTGGCTCACTTCAAGACTGGACTTCATTTTTCAACCTTTCCCTGATCCCTCCAACCATACAGTAGTTCAATCTACTACCTTTTCCACTCAGGACACCATTCTGTACTAAGTGGGTATATTTATTTTCCATTACTCTGGTAACAAATTAATGCAAGTTTAGCAATTTAAAACAGCAGACACTTATTATCTCACAGTTCTATAGGCAAGATACTGGACATGGGTCTCAACAGCTTAAAATTTACATGTCACCAAGGCTGTGCTTATCTCCAGAGGCTCTAGGGAAGAGTCTGTTTCAGAGCTTTGGCAGAATTCTGCTCCTTGCTGCTGTGGGACTGAGATCTCCATGCCTTTGCTGGCTGTCAGCTAAATGTTGCTCACAGTGTCCAGGGTCCATCTCTAGGTCTTCACTCATGGTTCATTTTTTCCATCTTCAAAGACAGCCGAAATATATCAAGTCCCTCCTGTGCTTCAAATCTCTTCTGAAGTTTCATGCATCACTTTCTCTGACTCTAATCAAGAAAAGACACTTGCGTTTAAGAGTTTATCTGAAGATTGGCCCACCTTAATAACTCAGAATTACCTCCTCATCTCAAGATCCTTAACTTTTATCAAATCTGCAAAGTCCTTTTTCCCACATAACATAGCATATTAATGGGGCCCGGGAATTATGATGTGGATAACTTGGGAAGAGAGGAGGTTCATTATTCTCCCTTCCACAGTGAGCAGCTATAAGAGTGAAATCAAAGACTACTTCTTACCAGTTCTGCTAAGATGGGAATTTTTCAGAGGCTAACTACAAACTCAGTGGGGTTCCCATTCACAGTGGGCAATACAACAGCCCAACAGTGTAGAATTGCTCCTCCTGTTTATTTGCAGAGTAGTCTTCATTCACATCTCTGAACATCTCCATCTCCTCAGTACTTCTCTGTATTTACTTATGCATTAGGATGTGATTCTCTAAATATGAGCTTTCAAGAATGGTGTCTGGACTCTCTTATGTCTTGGGCTACTGACCTCTAACAGTAATCATTTTTTCTCAGCCGTATCCAATCTGCTTCCAATTCCGAGAAGTTGTTGAGCCAACTTAAAAGATTGTGTACAGGAAAGTGCCAGTGTTAGAAGAAAATGTCATAAGTCCCCAACCCTATACACTTAGAATTTTGCAAACTGGTTTATTACAGTCCATTAAAGCTACTAGGATATATGCTTTATCAGTTAGAATGCCTTCAGCTACAAGTAAAAGAAACCCTGATTTAAACTGGCATATACAATATGAAAAATTATTATTTCACATTACGAGAGGCACAGATGCAGATCAGACTTCAGGGTCAGTTAATTTTGTGGCACAGAAAAATAATCAAGGTCCCAATTTCTTTCTCTGTCTCTACTCTGACACTCTTAGTGTCACTAAACTGGTCACAAGGTGTTGGCAGTTCTTCCTAGCTTCCAATCTAATTATAACCACATCAGAGGAAAAAGAGCGATTGTTTTTTCCTGCACCTCTACCTTTGCTGTAAGATAATGTTTTCCTACAAGTCCCTCAGTAGACTTCCCCTCTGCTTTCACTGGGAGAGCTGACCTAACTTCAAAGCAAGGAAAGGCAATGAAAACATATGTCACTTCATCAAGGCTTTCCTTGATCACCCTTTAAAATAGCAGCTATGTGCCAAAGCTGTCTCCTGCTTTCCCTCCACCTCCACCAAAACTGTGTTTTTCTACTTAGCTTTTATCACTGTATGGTTTGCTTTGTTATTTATTCTTCTTCTCACATGTACACTAGTATGTCAGTTTCATTGGTACTGACTTGAGGCTCTTCTGTTCACCTAAAACTTTGCCCGGTACATAATAGAGTTATTTCAGTATTTATTAAATAAAGGAACAAATCACAGTTCTAGAACTGATCAGGCCCTTGAACCTAGGTATGATCTACTTTTCCTAAGCCATATACTATGAGAGGGCAACTTACTAAACAAGACTAAATTTAAGAGGAAATGAAGAAGTGAATGCCAGCTGAGCAACCTACATTCTTACTCATAACCTTATTAGCCCACCATTATTGTCACTCTTATTGGCCAGACTTAACTTCGATAAGACATTTGGTTTTGTTGAATCTAAAAGTCATTCACTGATAATATTTCATACCAAAGGGTCATAGTCTAAGAAAAATTTGTGAAACATTTCTTCACAGATCCATTCATCCTATCCTCATTTAGGGTAGAAGGATTATTGCTGCTTCCAAATCAAAAAGAATCATGCAATCCTTATGTGTTAGTTAGTTTTTTGTCTCTATAACAAAATATCTAAAGTAAGAAAGTTTTATCTTGACTCATCAGTTAGAGGCTTTAGTTCGTGGTTGGGTTGTGCCTTTGCTTTAGGTCTGTGTTAAGATAGAACATTTCAGCAGAAAGGCATGGAGGAAGAAGACTGTTCACCTTGCTGCAGACAAAAGCAGAGAGTGTGGAAGAACTGGAGAGGAAAAGGCCAGTGTCTTAGTTACTTTCTCACTGCTGAAATACAACATCCGATATCCATAACTTGAGGGAAGAAAGGTTTGTTTTACATCACAGTGTTTCAGTTCATAGCCAGCTGGTTCCAAAATACAGCACCATGGCAAAGGCATATGGATGAGGAGAAAGGGTCTATGGCATGGCAAACAGGAAGCAGCAAGCTATCCTTCTGCTGTTTTTATTCTATCCAAGCTGCAGGTCTACTGCTTGGTGCCCCCCACACCCAGAGTTGGTCTTCTCCCTTCAGTAAGTCTCTCATCCACAACTGGAACTATGCTAAACCAATCAGTTGACTAACACAGTGTCACACACCCATGACCCAGAACCACACACCTATGATACAGCCACTCTCAAAATGGATGACTTTGAGGGGACATCTAGATATAAGCCATAAACAACCGGGGGCAAAATACACTTTCTAAGGACACATCTCCACAGTCTACTCGTTCAACTACACCTTACTTCCTAAATTTCCATTATCTTCCAATAATCCAATCAAATTATGGTTTAGTCAATGGATTAATCAACTGATGAAGTTACAACTCTCATGATCCAATTAGTTCAAAAGCCCAGCAACTAGCAACAAAGACTTCAATATGATAAGCCTTTGGAGAGCATTTTAGGTAATAACCACAATACTTTCTATTCTAATCATGGTAATGCTACATATATAATTACCCTTATAATTCCAAGAAAACAATTTTCCTAAAATTTACATATTAATAAGAAGTGGGTTTATACTAGAAATAATCAGGATAACCTATAGCCATTAATTATGCAATAAAAGACATAAGCAAAGTCACTATATTGGTGTCTGGCTATTCAAATGTCCCCAGCTGAAGGAAACTGAGAAGAACTTGGAGAAAGACAGTAAGTGACCACACTCTCCATAATTAGTGTCAGGCTTCTGCAGCATAATTCATAATATTCTGCATCATGTTCTACTCCCAGAGTTCTTGAGATCTCCAAGGAGAGAGATCACCAGGTCTCTCAAGACCTCTTTCCAAAAATCCTCCCTAAAACAGAAGCCAAAATAGTTACTACATATCACTTACCTTGTTTATGTCAGTCCTAGAAATTCCCTTCCATTCTCCTTCTTAAGACCTGTCTTTATCTCTGGGGGGAAAAACAAGAACAGTTAGTCTGTTCCTCTCAGATAGTTATTGCGAGATGTCTTGCTTCAATAAATACAACCCAACATAGCCTGGGCTACAGAAAGCTGTACCCATGGGAGCCTATCCTGCCTCAGGCTCTCTCTCTTTAGAGATTGCCATCACAGACCTTTACAGATCTTGCTAGCTCAGGGAGCTACTCTGCTCCCTACTCCCTCAGGAAACCAAAGACAACAGAACAAGTCACTTCTGCCCAGGTTCCTGCCTTGGATCTTGATTCAAGCTCCCTCTTGGAATTCCTTATGATATCTAGGGTCAACTCCTCTCAAAGAAGCTTGACTACTTTTAGGATCTCTGAGAAAACTGTTGCTACAATCTGCTACAATCTAGTATTTTCATTATTTATTTTATTACTCAAATTGTTCCAACTTCAGGTTGACCCCTGAGTCTTCATCCCATGTACCCCACACTCTGTGCACACTTCCTTGCAATACAAAATGACCCAGGTTAATCTCATAGCTGTCCAGCTTCAGCCTTGGGATCAGTCACTTCTTTATGAAGCCCATTTTCTGTTGATGATTATTTGTTTGCTTACTTGTTATTAAAGAATAGTGTTTAGAAAAGAAAGCCTAAACACCAGATATACTTATTGTTCTTGAAGTCTTACTGCTTCTAGGCCTTTTTAGAAGGCAGCTAGAAAACACATGTGTGGAAGCTAACTCATACATACATGCATACTAACATTTCTGTATTTACACAGATAGATAGGTAGATAGATAATAGATAAGATAGATAGGTAGATACATTTATAGAAACTAAAGTTCGTGAGTTTATGCTGATACCTCTTCACAAGTTTCATTCTAGCCTCCCTGCCCCTTTTCCATATCTGTAATGTCTTTCTGCAATAGGCAGAAATCTGTCTTATTTCCTACTTTATTATTTTATACATGCACTGTATAAGTAAATACTGTATGTTTACTTATTTATTTAACTCTGGTATACACACAAAGCCTTCCAAAATTAACCCATGAGACCATGAGAAACACATTTACTAATAAAATTACTAACTGTACTATTGGTACAGTTATTTTTTATCTTTATGGTATTCAATCAAAATACTCCTTACTCAAGTTACTTACATGGGTAATTTAAACACATTTTAGAGCCCTACTTGTAGGTCCTACTTTTAGAATCCCAGGCTAAATAAGTGTCAAATATATATTGTGCCCAATCTTTAAATGTCTTCTTTATAAGATTGAAGATATTCATTAAATGAAAATGGGTTTGACTCTTGTGTATATTGTATTTATGTTTTATTGTTTTTCTATACAATACTTTAGTTGCCTGAGATGATCATTATAAATTTCATTTTATTATTCTAAATTTGTATTACCCCCTTAAGTAGTATATTGGATTACTATAGTTCACAACCTCCAGCCATAAAATACAAAGCAATAAAATCTTCTAATTAATGCACACATATGCAAAGTTTGTAATTAAATGCAAAGCTATAATTGGACCCAGTGCCCTATCTAACACAAAACAGCAATAGCAAGGAACTGAGGGAGAAAAGAATAGTTAGAATACTCAGTCATTGAAGTTGAGTGGTTATTTACAGCAATTTAAAGAAAAAACATTATGCTAGAGTGTAGGGAGAAGTCATATTCATATGACCAGTAAGGAAAAATTCTGTGTCTGCTCATCATTACACAGGAGGTTAAGGTCTAATATGCTCATGACACACTAAGATGGGGGAAGATGACAGCAAATTTGCAGATGTGGTAGCTAAGGAAATAAGCTCATCTGTAGCCTGTAATCTGCCCACATATATCCCTGCACAGTCAAACATGCACACACACACACACACACACACACACACACACACACCAGCAGGGGCTTTAAATTTCTACTTCCACTTGATTTTTTTGTTTTACAAATTTCTATATAAATAGTATGATTCTTGTTACAATTGGAGTTGTTCTATACTTTGATTCCAATCTTTTCAATGATAGGGTCAACTGATCAGCAATACAGTCTTCATGAATAATTTATTTCTAAATTAAAAAAAATAATTTAGGAGTTCTGAATGTCATATGGGATGAGAAAAATCCAAGTTATTATGTTATGTTAATTTTAGGACCTAATTAACCAAACTTGTTTCAGCCCTAAACTTCTGAGCACCAAAAATCACCAGCACCCACACAGTTCCCCAAGACAGAGCATAGAAATCATCCATTATTCTTCTATTTCTCTCTATCCTGGGCACCTTCAATCCATCAATAGTCTGATTAGGTCTAGCTTCAAAATGCAGCATGAATTCATTTTTACCTTTCAGTCTGTACAGTCACCGCGTTCATCTAGCCGCTATCATCTATTAGTAGCCTACTGTGACATTCCTAACTCTTCTCACAACATCCACTTTTCCCACCTTAAAAGCCTCCTCTATGCTATGCCCATGCCAGTAAATTTTCACCAGTATACATCTGATCACATCACTTTTTTGTTTAAAAAAAGTTAAAGATGTCCCATTTCCTTGTGGATGAAAGATCATCTTGGTCTGGTCCGTTGGGGGTCTGGTCCCTCTGCTCTCACTTTAACTCATTCTCTAAACTCAAGCTGCAATCACCCTTCAGTTTCTGGAACTTCTCTTTTCTCCTAAGGGGCTTGGTCCATCCCTCTCTCTCTGCTGTGCCTGGTTAACTCCTACAGTCATTCATATCTTAATTCAAATGTCACCTCCTCTAAGAAATCCTCCCTACCTCCCACATAATAAAGCAAAGTACCTCTCATATATTCTCAAAACACAATAGCTGTTTTCTTTATTGTATTGGTTATCATTCAAATTCTACATTTATTTGGAAATGTGTTTAATTACTGCTTTTCTACCCACAAAGGGCTTTATAATATCCTTTGCCCCCAGGTGAGTCAATACGTGGTACTTATTAGGCAATCAGTATTTACTGACTGAATACCGGGTAGAAAGGCAACAGCTTGAATGTATGGAATGTTCATTTATGCCTTCTTCGTCAACCATCAACAGCAGGTGGAATAAAAATCCTGTCAGTGCACGTGAATCTCCTATTGTGATCCCTGAAGTTCCGCTGAGCTCAAGACAGATGGACACCCTGCAGCAGCTGAACAAAATGGCTCTCAGATCTGACCCGCATACAAAGCAGAGAGCAGGAGAGTGCTCCAGGGCAGAGCGCCCGCAGCCTGTCAACATCCGTGAAATACAAGGCCAGCTCTGGCTTTGACCCTCGCAAGTCCACTAAAACATGGTAAAGGTGCAGAGAAAGACTAGACTGCATTCTTGGAATTATTCCAGACAATTCAAATACACGACCGATACTTGAAAGTATGACCATTTATCAGCCATTCTGTATAATCTGATAGTGTGCTATCATCTTTCCAACCTCAAAGAGCAGGAGACTAAACCCTTCAATAGTGTTTTTTCTTCTTTGTGGCATTTCCAGGTGATATATCTTAGAGTAAGACAAAAATAAGGATAATACTCTGGGACCGTCTCTTTTTGAGCTGCACGAAAACATCATATTCAGACCATGTGGGACATAGATGGCAGAGGAGACCAATCTGGAGAGGAGAGATGGCTGCACCCCAGAAGGAGCCAAGGGGCCACACACTGCACGTGGGCTGAGTGGTGAATGCTTGCCAACCCTGGAAAGGAGTCACATGCCTGGATCTGGTCCCAGTGTGCTGGCTGAGCATCACAAGGGACATCCAGGTGGCAAAAGTTGTGGGACGCACATGGTACCTAAAGCGTAGACTGAAAAATTATGCAAGCAGCTTCCAGTGCTGAGAGAAACTAGTGGGGTCTAGGGCAGTACAATCAAGGTCCCTGGCCAAGGAAACTTGGTTTCTGAAGGGGAGATGAAGGAAAATGAGAAACAAAGAAGACAGAAAACTGGCCAAGTAGACTCTGCTGCTCCCCTTTCAAGCTCACTTATCTTAGATTCTTACTGAGATCCCCTAAGACTACATCTCAATAGGTTCTTTTTCTGAATTTGTTCCCCTGATGAACCTGCCAGGAACACCCAGCAGTTCAACCCCTCTATTTTCATTCCTATTACTGGTCTGCAGTTACATACCTCAGGAGAAAGTATACTAACTTTATAGAATGACACATTTAATTAATGATATGCCTCATTGAATTCTTATCATCCTCTGTCTTCTTTCTCAAGAACCCATTCAAAAATGTTAACGTTTCAGGGGCTGTTTTAACTTTCTCCATTCCATCAAACCCCATTCTACCATGTTCTCTGCCAATGGGTACCTTCTATTTTATGAAGAAGACAAAAAGTCATACAGTGATCGGTTTTGTCCCCCTCTCCTTTGATATGAAAAGAAAACTAGAGGGTTGCTTTCTTCTCTTCTATCTAAGAAGCACAGGTCATTCTTGCACCCTGTATTATACCCTGTCCAAGTCCTCACAGGACTGGTTCGCCAATCACATGCTCCTTTCTTTTTCTCTGTCTTCCAGGTCTCCCTTGCACTTCCTCTTAGGAAAAAAGTTTCCTCCCATTTAGAAAAGAGAAAGTTACCCTTTTACACCTTTTCTTTTCCCTTCCCAAGTGACTTCATAGGATCCTCTAAATTCAAAAATTTATACTTTGGTACCTCCTATTCACTTGGCATAATTAAAAAGGCTCTCACCACGTCAACAATAATCTCCTCAGGTTCGAAACCACTGAACACTTTTCTGTGTTTATTTCACTTGCCACATTTAACCCAGTGGACCCTTTCTCTTCTCTTCGCTTCTGTGACACCAGCCTCGTCTAATCGCATTTTTGTTCATGCTGCATTCCTTTGTGGTTTCTTTTGCTTCCTTTTTCTTCCCCCAGCACATACATATATTTCTCAGTCAGTCTTAACTACACCAGCCAGCACCAGCACATAAATACGCAGAATTTATAAAGAGCCAATCCTAATCCCCTTCATTGCATGGGACTCTGTCCAAAAAGTCTGTTAAAACTTTCATTTGGACACAACAGAACTACGTCTAACTTATTATATCCCAAATTGAACTTATAGGCTTCCTCAGAGAAAAAATCTCTAGGGACTATTCACTCCCAGTCACCCAAATGAGGAACTGAGAGTCAGTCTAGATTCTTGTCTCTCCTTTGCCCTTCACACACAATTGGTCACCAAATGCTATTGATCCTGCCTCTTAAATACTTCTTAACAGCACTACTCATGTCTGTCTCCATTTTCACCGCTACTGTCAGTCTCTCATCGTTACTTTCCTGAACTACAGCAATGGACTCTTAATTTAGCTCATTGTCTCTGTCCTGGCATCCGTTAGATCTGTCCTGCAGAGTTCTTGTCTGTTTTCATTCCATAAAAGATATACTTTAGAAAAAACAACAAAACTTCCTAGAAAATTATAGAAACCATTCCCAATTTGAGAAATACAATTATAATGATTATGTTTGTGGGTTACCAGTACTTTTTGCATAAAGTATCGTAAGTCATAAATTAATTTATGCATTTTAAATATTCAGAAGAGGGTCCCAAACAAAGACAGGGCTCAGGAAAATTAGACAATATCACAGTATGAATTCAGTAACTAAATATTCACTAACTAAATGATAACTGATACTCATCAGAAGACATGATGATTTGCATTTCAACATTATGCAGACACTCAAAACCAAGTATGGGCACAGCAGATTTCAGATTTCATGACTGACATGGTGCTTGTTAGGGACCTTAATGATTCGAAGACAAATTTTTGGATTTTACAACCCACATTTGAGTAAAGCAGAGCAATTTGAGATGAAATTCATCCTAGTCCTAAGATTTTATTTTATCTGTTTCTTATTTTTACCTCTATTGGGACTGATTTGCTTACATTTTCTTCTTTGCTTTTTCACTTGTTTGAAATTTTCTGGTATAGATTTATACAGGGTAAGAACTATATTGCACTCAGTAGAAATTCAAACTCTAAATGATTTCCCTGGGTGTATTAGCCAGATTTTTATTGCTGGGACAAAATACCTGACACCTACAATTTAAGGGAGGATAGGTTTAGTTTCGCTTGTGGATTCAGAGATTTCAGTCCATGATTGACTGGCTTCAAGGAAGAAATGGGCCTGGTGATAGAGAAAGCTGCTCAATTCAGAGTAGGTTGGAAAGAACCAGAGAGAAAGGGACTGGGGGCTAGATACATTTCCTTCAGTCATGTCCCCATGATCCACTTCTTCCAACTAGGCACTGCCTCGCAATAGCCCAGTTAGGCATGAGCTGACTAGCTGATGAAGTTAGTGCCTTCACATTGCAATCATCTCTCCAGGAATCTCTTAATCTAGTCAGGCTGGCAATAGGGACGAACTGGCACACTCTGAAATCAATGAGGAGAAGATGGTCAAATGATGACAACAGAGATGCTGATGATGAAAAACTTCTTTCCTATTCACCTATATACCTAGGTTAGCCAAAATACACTTCCAACCCTTAAAACAATAAGGAGGATTTTACATGAAAATATAGTCATTTTTCAGGGTCACAGGTGGCAGACCCTATCTCTGTCAGATACAGCGTAAGTTATGCTGCAAGAGGATATCTCTGTGCTCTTTCACTTCAACCTTCAAAACCAGCCTGAAATTCCCTTAGTGATCTGTCATGGTTATTTATTTAAACTGGGCCGGCAAGCTGTTTATGTTAGGAATCTCCTTTACTATTTGGGGGCAGTGAATGTCTCAAATTCAAAATCACTTCTTTCAAATTGAAAGGGCTTGACTTGTACCATCTAGGTCTGACATACCCAGATATAGAGGAAAATAATAAGTAGCTGAAAGAGAAGTATGAGGTATATTGGTAAAATACTGCTACCCAAAATTTTTCACCAGAGCCGGAGACAACTTTCAACACAAAAGCCACAGACCATGGCCAATAATAAAGAAATAATTTACTTCAATAATTATGATGAAAAAATTTATTATTATTAAGAGATAGTAGCTATTACAATTTAGATTTTTTTATTCCTGTTACTTCTTACTGCAGTAGGATTCAGAAAAATTATGTCATGAAATTAATGGTTAGTATAACACTTAGCACAGAGAAAGAACAACAAATGGTCATTATGATATTACTATCATCAATATATTATTACTGATGGTTATCATCATCACCATATCACAAGACCTAGTGGGATACAAGCAGAGAGCAGAGGTAGCCATAAGTCTGTCTTCTAGTAAGTGTGAATATGTATCTATACATATATACTCACACACGTTCCTACATACACACACATGTACGTACACATGAAGTGCTTTTACATTTATCCCGACATCACTTTACTTAGGATCCTTGTGCATAGGCAAAATTATAAAAAAATTTAATTCTAAAAAGTGTTCTAATTTTATGTGTAAAGAAACTACATCAAAAGAAACAAATCAACTCCCCTAAAGCTGTCAAATGAAAGATTGGCCCCTAGAATGCTGCATTTCAGTCTCTGATTTCCTTGCTGTTTCCCTCTGCTGGTGAGGGAAGGATAGAAGAAAGCTGAAGCATGGGAATACAAAGAAGATCAGGATGTAAGTGATAATTTTACAGGAAGTTGTTTTCCAAGGTATCCATGTCCCACACACTTGCAAGTAATGTCAAGCAGCTGATTTTGTTTGTGGCTATTCCTTATAAAATTTGCCTCTGTTCTTTGTAATCATCCCTGATAAACTAATTTAAAATAGGCATTAGCCTGTATTTATGATTTACTGTTTATTTCCACAGTATGAAAAACATTGGTATACAGTACTGGTATAGTACTGGTCTATAGTACTATATACTGCATAGTACTATGTCCCACAAAGCCTCAAATTTTTCTTTGAATTTATAGTACTGTTCTAAAGGAGACGAAGTTAGAGTCTGACAAGTTCGGGTTGATTTCCCATTATGTTTCCTAGCTTCTTGGCTCAATAAGCTAGACCTTCAGCAGTGCCAAGCATACGCTGGCTGCCCTGAATTACCCAAGGTATGCTGGAGGCCTTAGGAGACCATATGTTAGGCATCTGACATATGTTAAAAAGAGCTGGTCATATTTCTGAAGCATATTTCCATAATGGAGTTTCAGCAATGCTAGAATTAGCCCTGTAGCTCATCATGTTTAATTCATGCTTAATTACATTTGAATTTGTGAACTTTTCCACAAAGTCTTCACAACTGCACCTTTATCACAGCAGTCATACTTGCTGAATCTTTTGTGCTTTAAGTACAAATGTCAGTGCCTTGTGAAATTTCACAATTATACTATTCACTGTCATTTTTCATTCAGCCATGAATCAATATGATTTGATGATAACCGTACAATTATTAAAATATTATCTAGTAGACATCACCCTTGTGAACCTAGTGTTAAGTATTATTATAATGAAGTCAATGTAAAGTCATGAAATTCCTAGCCAGCCTGAACTTAACAGAACATGAAGTCATTTAACTTAATTGAAAGTGTTAGCACTGAGTTTTTCTACTTCAGCAATAGAAGTTCCATACAAATTAGAGCTGCTTAAGAAGGATTGCCTCCACGGTTGCCTTTTACACAAAGCAGCCAAAGCTCTCTGAGTTATAATGGTATTTCTTATTCACTCAAACTTCTTCTCCAAGGACCGTTTGATTATCTCCTATTGCCATGTTTAAATCAAGTCCTACAAAGCTATCTATCAGGAAATCATAGAATCATAGCTCAAAAGAACTTTATGAGTTGTCTCTGCAGAAGACAAACTCAGACCCAGACTTTCCTAAGATCATAGCTACACAGCAGTTGACTGGAACTGGAACTCAGATGTTGTGATGTACCAGCCAGAAGATCATTACAGCTGTGTGCTAGAGCATCTCACAACAATTGTAGTTGAGACTCACAAGCAATGCCAGATGCAGTGCTCCCAGTAAGTACACCAGCAAGGACCAAAACCCTCTCCACCCAAAATTCATTCCCATCACTCTGCTTTTAGGGCTGAAAACATCACTAATACACCTTCTTCCCTATTGTATTTTCAGTAGTGTGTTCTTAGTGGAATATTGTTAAAATGGAAGCATTTCCTAAAATGTTCCACTAGCCTAAACTTCAAGTTAAAAATCTATGCACAGGGCAAGAGATAGATAGTGTCTGATAGAGGAAATTAATAGAATGAAATGAAGCCAGACTGCTTTGTACACAGTAGGGGACAATGGTAGGTACCCACAATGTGAAGGTCTGCATAGCAAACAAGCTTCCAAGAGACGGAAGTAGGTATTTAAAATAGAATGGAAAAAGGGAGGAAAAGTCAGATAAAAAGCACTGGAGTGAGTGACTGATACACACCGGAACCCATGAATAGTGGCCAATGCCCAAAATGTGCTTCCTTGGAGACAAGTTATCTCTACAAAGCATTTCCCTTTTCCATCCCATTATTAGTCAGAAAAGGCAAGAAATATTCTGAGTCTATCTTAAAGCATTGTTGCCTAAGGTTTTCTCTGGGCATGTGTTACCGAAAGATGGTCAATCTCTTGGCTGGAAATCCGATGGTTTTAGTTCTCTTTCTGAGTTCCACCAGAAAAAAAAAATCCATACTGTGCTATAAATCTTCCTCAGAGTTTTGGTTAGTTTTGAAGCTCACAAAATATAGAAGAGCTCTTTTACCTTCTGCCTCTCATCTCTATTCTACACCTTCAGGCCTCACTTGCAGGGCCAGAGAAGGTGATTACAGAGACATTCAGGTGCTCTGGGTTCAAGCTCCTGCCATTATTTTAAATGCAATAAAATATAATGGAGTTAGACAATTCTGACTGAGAGGTAACCCCTTTGGGGATAAGAGGATGATACACTTATAAGTCAGATTATGCTGTACCTAATTCAATCTATCCAGCAAGGCACTATGTGGTCAGTAAGAGCAGAAAGAATAGAAACATATGCCCTATTCTTGAGAGCTTAGCCCAATGGAGAAGAGAGGACATTTAAGTAGAGAATAACCAACCAAAGACTGAAGGTCAGAGGAAGGGGAGGGAGAGAGAAATGGATGGGAGAGGTAGAAATAATTGGGTAAAGGATAAAGAGAAGTTGAACTGTACCTTTAAGTAGATAGCAACAGTCATGCGAGAACCATCTTCCCACCAAATGCTATCATTTACATATATTATATTATTTGGTGGTATTTACGGCTTCACGTCTCCAGGAAGAAACTGCAGTAATTAGTGAATTAGTATAGTACCTGTCTCTAAAGCCTTAACTCTAGATGAAACAGCTAAGCAGAGGGGCATCATTTATGAATGACAAAGCAAAGTTGCTACTGGTAGTTTGACAACAGCAAATCAATCTCAAAACTTTGCCTGATAGCTCCTTCCTTCAGGAACATTATCTGCCATTTTCTCTTTGCTCTGAGTATCCTTTCAGACCTGGCATGGCATCCTGCATAGAGCAGTTGTCCAACATTCACTTGTTGGTTTGCCTTGAAGTATAACTTCTTATACTCTGAGTAACTCCACATTTTTGTCATCATTGAGCAATCAAATTCTTACCTATATTTCATTTGCAAAAGACTTGACTGAATTTAGCCAGATCAGACCCACTGTGAACCTTTGGCTGATATATCGCCTTCATCTACAGCCATAAAAATTCTCTCTCCTATTCCTCCACAGAACTAGGAGCTCTTCCAAGTGCAAAGTCACCCTGAAGTGCAAAGAGCACAGGTGGAATTGAGAGATTAGTGATACAAACACAAGAGTGATCAGAAAGTGGTTGAGGGCAAGGGAACAACAGCACTTGTCATGCAAAAGACATTCTCATCCAGAGCAGGCCAAACCTTTGTCTGCCAGCTTTGAAAACGCTGGCCACAATTTGCCCTCAGTGTGCCAGAATAAAAGAGATTCTATTGTGGAGCTCTCTCTAGGCTCAGGGCAATAATTATTAACTGTGGCTTCCACAGGCTAGGATTATGCCAGGTGGAAAAAACCATGGGCTTTAATCTGCTTGATCTGAAATGTCAAATTGGGCCTAAACACTTCCTAGTGCTCTAAGTGCTCCTGGGAGAGCCAAGATCTTGTTGTCTTAGACCTTCTGTTCCCAGCTTAGGCTTTTCTTTTACATTTCCACACTAATTAGAATTCTTTGCAAGAGAGAATAATTGTTCTCGCTATTATGTACTATCAACAAGCCATTTCCAAGCCTTTGCCCAAAGTTCAGTGATTAGACTGCAGTGGGTATGCCTTCTGGTTACCCTCCCTCACCCCTCCACACTTGCTGAGTAGACAATCGTCAATCCTGCGGTTTTGAGATTGGAAAAATATTAGGCCTCCTTCCACTTTTAATCTCTGTGCCCACTGAGCACTGAGCAAGGAAGATCAAAAATGGGTCCTCCTCCTGGGACCAAAGGAAAGTACAACTCACTTTTACAAAAGTGACAGAGAAAGCCCTTGTGAGGCACGTGGGGAACAGCCAGAAATCACAACAAGGTCACACTAGCAAATGGGGGCCCAAACCGACTGGCAACAAGGACTCTCAAGAATGAGGTGGGTTGAATGCACAAAGCAATAAAATGAAAAAACCAAAGCCAAAGAGCAAAAGGACATTGGCCTCTCCAGATGGAGACTCTGGATGGTGCTGGATGCTGCTGTGTGTGCCAGCTTGAAGGTGGCTTGTCACCGCCATTCCTTTGCCACCAGGAGCAAAGCCATTATGCATGGGAAGTTACTAAACCTACTAGAAACACAAATTGATTACCTTAGTGTGTCACTCTGCTTTGTCTAGTTTTTCAAATTGTAAGGATTATTTTTCAAGAGTAAAGAGGATCTTTGTGACTAAGCTCTCAAGGAATAAGAAACATCGTGTAATAAAGGGTCTGACTCCATTTTTGATGTTTTTCTCCTGACAGCTTTCAAGCCCTGGCAACCCCTCCCTTCCATCTCACACTCGAGCAAACCATCAAGAAAGCCCAGGAGCTCCCTCCTTTGGCACCTGCAGCAAATGTAAACCTCACAAGCCACAGTCCATGTGTGGAAACCCACACCCAGGCCACAGCCCCTAACCACTATAAAACCTCCCCTCTGTGTTCTCCCAAACTGCTATCAGAGTGGTTAGAAATCTCCCTTGTGCTCCCAGAGTGCTCATTATGTCATAAATCTTTGCAGACCTTCTGGGTGCATGCATGGCATTATCTCAAACAAATCAGAGTTGTGGACTGCCCCTACAAGTGTGGGTTGAACACCACACTTTGTTTAAAGTGCATAATAGCAAAGCATATTTGAAAACTTAATCAGAGGCAATTTCGAAGACATATTTATAAGCATACAAAGGAATTTGCAACATGAATAATAAGATACCATTTATATTTTTTAAAAAGTATCAGCATTTGTGTGTGTGTGAGAGAGAGAGAGAGAGAGAGAGAGAGGAGAGATGAACAGATAGATAAATCTCTCTAATCTTAGGTGCTCCAGCAAAGGCATGAAGAATAAGAAGGGGTTAACCAATTACTTCAAGTTTTAATCTTTGTACCTATGTAAGGCTTCAATCATTTACCATAAATGTATTATTATATTATCTAAGCCACTACCAAAAAGAACTAAATAAAACATTGAACTTAAAATATTTTTTAAGACAACTTAAACAATGTTTTTTAACTCATCAGACAAGGCATAGTATGTTTCTAATGGAGACACGCTTCACTGACAAAGGTGTAAGGAAATGGAGGGCCTGTTAGCTCAGTGGCCAGCTGTGGCAAAGGCTGGAAACATATACACATTTATGTCTCAAAATAATCAAGTCTTCTGACCCAGTAATTCCATTTCTAGCAATCAATCCCAAGGTAAAAATCAGAACTATGCACAAAAATGTATATAAAAAACTCCCATCCCATTGTGTTTAAAGTTTTTTTTTATTTCTACCAATGGAATGCAGGCACATAGTTGAGTTGTGTTAAGCAGACACAAGGCTTACAGTGAACACTGCAGTCCCACTCCAGTGTTTTTTACCCGAGTCCACTCCTGAGATTCCACACCATCCACTGATGTTTCTTCTAAGGTGTTTCTTTGTATTTTTAAATAACATGCATATCCCTCTACCTCTTGATTCTCAGTTTTGGACATAGTGTATTGTATTGATATTATTGTGAGTGAGATTTCAAATCTCCTTTATCATCATTCCCACTCATTCATATTCACTGTCATCTCCTTCTCTCAATATTGTTATGCCATGGCCAGGTGTGGTGGTGCATGCCTATAATTCCAGCACTCAGGAGGCTGAGGCAGGAGACTCACTGCAACTTTGAGGTCAGACTGGGCTACATCATAAGCTCAAGACACTCTGAACTACATGGCAAGACCCTGTCTGAAAAAATAATGTTATGTCACAATGTTCATTTAGTACTATAGCTATGTACATGTTGTATTAAGCGAGACTCCTTTCTGCAGGCAGCCAGCACTGGCAGAGAGAGCTAGCCAGATCCACATCTGCCTGCTGTACCCCCCCCAAAACTGCCAACAGAAGACTTGCTTCCTGTGGGCACCTAGTGCAGGCAGAAAGAACCAGCCAGATCTGCCTCTGCCTTCCTGACACCGCCCTGGAAGACTTGCTTCCTGTGGGCAGCCAGCAGGAGCAGGAACACGCAGCCAGGTAAGCCCCATGCACCCTCAGGCCACCGTTGGAGGCTCTTGCTTCCTTCAGGCAGCCATCACCCACCAGGAGAATCAGACAAACATACCCCACTGCCACCACTGTGGGAGTCCCAGTGTAGGCACACAGGCCAAGAGAAGCAGCCCCACCACCACACACCCCTGGCCATCAGGGAAGCCCCAGTGTAGCTGCACAGGTCTGGAGAAGCCCACCCCATGCCTTGCTACCTCCCTGTAAACCTGGGGTCAGAGGAACCCAGTTACCTTTCCCATTCCCCTGTACTGGGAGGAGCAGCCAACAGGGAAGTGCCTGGGACCCCACAACCGGCTTGTTGGGAGGAACCCAGGAGAATGTCAAGACGAAGGAGCAAAAGGCAGTCTCAGACCTCCAGCCCACACAGAACAAGTCTGGCACACACAGAACAAGTCTGGCAGATACAGTCATGGAAGAAAATGGAAGTCACACACCTGAAATCTCCAAGAGGATAGCAACTGAAGTAAAGAAACAACCTCATGAGATGGTAAAAGTAATCAAGTCAGAAATAATGTCTCAAGTAAAAGAAGAAATCACAAACATAATGAAAGAATTGCCCAGCATATCTAAAGAAGACATAGGTTTAAAAAAAAAAGGAAGACCATAGGTAAATGATGAAAACCTTGAACAATCAATATAGAAAGGAATTACAGTACATGTAACAGATTCAAAAAGATATCCAGGAAATTAAAAAGTCAATTAAAAGCTGGAAAAACCACTTGAAAGACACTGAAGATAGACTTTCAGACCTTGAGGACAGGATTGCAGCTAGTGATCATGGAAGGAAGTATCTCATATTGTATTAAGCCACTGCCTTGATTACATTTCCTTTTTTATGATATTTTGTCTAAGGTTAATAACTTCATCCTCTCCTTTTCTATGTAATTCTGTCTAATATTTTCCCAGTGTTCACAAATGTTTATTATTTAGCCCCCTCCCAAGAACTACCTAGGAATCTTCTCTCTCCTCTTGTGTTATATGAATATCATTTTACTTTATCTCCTCAATTTCCCCCTAGTTGGTTTGAATACATTTTTGAACAGCTTTCCAAAAGGGCAAGCAAGAAAGTACCCCATATTTTAGTATTTGGAAAAGCCTTTACCATTTCTTTTATAATTTTTCCATCTTCATTTTTAATTTATGTCTCCTTAGTTTAATGTTGAACTTTCTGAGATGATCTTCTAATTTCCTTCTCTTTCTTCCATTTCCTGTTTCATTTTGTCCCATTTTTCTGAGAATTTCTCAACCTCAATCTGTAGTCTTTTAATGAGTTGTTTATGCTCCTGCCATATTTCTAATTTTAAAGGGTTCTTTCCAATCCCTTGATTGAACTGAACCTTTTTGCCACATCTTTTGTTTGTTTTATAGATACAGTACCTTTAATACTCTGAAGATATTAAATATAGATTGTTGTTTTCTTTGAATTGAATTTTTTACAGATCTATTATTATTATTATTATTATTATTATTATTTGTTTGCTTCTCTGCAGTGTTGGGTGAGTTACTCAAGTGGTGATTCTTAGCCATGCATTCACATTAAAGGCCACAGTCCCAAACTTGATTGGAAGCTTGGTGGTCTTGATTAAGACTCATCCGTCACTGTGAATGTACTGCACATGAGCATGATTTGTCAAATGTACTAAATTGGAAAATGTTTAAATCTAAAGTAAACACGGCTTGGTGAAAGATATAAGGCCGATATTTTGAGGTCTCCACCCTAGAATGTTATATTTCTTCAGAAATTCTCTGTGAATTGAGTGAAAAGGCAACACACAACTGACGATTAGAATTCTGGAGGTAGGATAGGTAGAAATCCCTGAGAATTCTAAAGATTGTGCACAGAATTTCATTTAGTAGCCCTGATTTCAGCTGTGTCCTTCTCTCCCATTTTCTGTAATACCATTGCAAATACTGTGATACATAGTATAGCTTGGAGAAGGGAGACAAACAAATAGCCAGAAAGGGCAGTTAAGGGTAGAGGCTAAAAGAACTGTTAGATTACTGGAACAATGTCCCATACTCCTCAGAATGCATGGGGCTGCAAGACCAGTGTAGTTTATTGACACTTAAGGTTTCCTAAAGATGAATCTGACTCTCAGGACTAACTCTAGCCAGAACACAGAGATAAAATGTTGTAAGCTGGATAAAAAGTATCAGGGAGCAGCCTCACATAGAGTGATATTGCTAAAATAAATCTTCCTGGTAGCTGGTCAGGAGCTCAATGTTTCTGTGTATT
Organism: Dasyprocta punctata; assembly: GCA_004363535.1. Classification (NCBI taxonomy): domain Eukaryota; kingdom Metazoa; phylum Chordata; class Mammalia; order Rodentia; family Dasyproctidae; genus Dasyprocta; species Dasyprocta punctata. The sequence goes on along the minus strand of RJWM01000131.1, from coordinate 60,485 downwards.
GAATTTTAGCCTGTTTTTCTAGTCATGTGCTCCTATAGAAACACTTATTACAGACTGCAAAGACATGATTATGAAGCACAGCTACAGAAAATGAATTATGCAAAGTGAACATCTTGCATTCTTAATAAATACACTAGTTAACAAATAAGCAGCAGAGAAACAATGGACTAATGAACATCCACTATCTCCAAAATAAGTGCTTATTTTGACTATTTTGAGTAATAATATCTTAGTTACTTTTCTTGTTGCTGAGACAAAACGCCAGACATCCAAAGTTAAAGGGGAAAAGGGTTATTTGGCTTACAGTTTGTAGAGGTTTCAGTCTATAATTCACATATGGCAGGCAGGATGTATGGCAGGCAGGAAGTCCTGTCAGAGGAGAAACATTCATGGCGGGCAGAAAGTAGCAAAGCAAGGGAGGGGAACCTTAGCAGCTTCTTTCTGCTTCTGTCATACTCCATCTAGACTACCTGGATTGGGGTAGTGTCAAACCAATCAACAGACTGACTTAGTAAACACACACCCTTAATCCCAGCATCACATACTCTAGATCCAGCCACCTCTGAAAAAGCCCCGCCTATGACCAAGGCTTTGGGGAGACATCTCAACACAAACCATAACAATTAATAAGGGTGCTATTTATAAATGACCTGCACCATTTGGCAAACTTAGGTAAATGACACCTAGCAACTTTAAGAAGATGAAGACAGTTCAGGTTATGAAGAATTTACCTTGTCCTACCACTGGGAGAAAATAAAAAGAAATCTTTCTGCTCTCCTTCTAGACTCTGGGCTCAAGTTGGATTCATGTCTGGGTTAAGCAGAGACTCATTTCTACAGTTTGCTTTGGTTTCATTGGTACCTTGCTGAAAGAAATAGGGAGAAACATCTACAGAGCAAGTTCAAAGATGGGTTTGGCATGATCAGAGAAATTCTGAATCCCTGCTACTAGCCACTTCAAGCTTCAGGGTAGTGATTGGTTTCTGTGGATAACTGAAACACAGCTTCACACAACTTCACTGCTGTTATTCTGGATTCTCCAGAGAAACACAACCAACAGCAGATACACATAGGCACATATGCACATACACATACATACACACACACACACCAAAAGGCTTGTTATGAATATTGTTTCACACGATTATGGAGGCCAAGTGTCCTGAAAGATTGCACCTGCAAGGTGAAGAAAATATCTGGTGATATAAATTCCATCAGAGTCTGGGGATGATGATGTTTGCCTAGTTCAAACAGACAAGAGGAAATTCACCTTTGTCTTGCCATTTTACTCTATCCCTTTCAGGCCCTGACAGACTGGATGACAACCATGCACACTGGGAAGGGAGATTTTCTTTGCTTAGTCTACTGATGGAATGCTAATCTCTCCTGGATACACCCTCATAGACACACCTTGAAATGATATTTTTACCAACCATCTAGGGATAGTCAAATCAAGCAGATACATAAAACTGACCATCGTGACTCTTTATATATGAGTTTGTTATATATGACCCCAGGGAGAGAGACTTGGTAGATTCCATAGACACTATTGCAATTCGAATATTTATTTGATATAATCCCACATATGTACCCATGCATATATCTATCCTTAACTAACCATGCCTATATTATGGTTACCATATGTATTTAAATGGTTCCATGAAATACTCTCTTGGCCTCAATGCTATAAGTAGGTAGCCCTTCTATGTACTGACATGGTACCCTATACTTGTTCTGTTTTAGCACTGTTTATAATTTCCTGTTTATACATCTCACTTCTAGAATTTAATTATGAAGGCATATTTAGATGTCATCCACAACTCTATACCCTGCTCAATGCCTAGCATAGTGCTGATTACATAGCAGACATTCAATAGTTACTGCATGGAGGGACTTATGATGTCTTTAATTACTGCTTGCCTCATTTATTTTCTCATTCTAGTCTAAACAGTCTGGTGATAAATATGGAGGTGTAAGGAGAGAGCAAGATTGGGCAAGTGTCAGCATATCAAAAGAAATGGACTCTTCATATACCTAAACCTGTTTTTGGAACTCAAATATCGAAAACCACAACTCTGCTATTTAAAAGTTTCAAAAGGACTCTAAGTTGATATAATCATGTTAGTCCATAGTTAACATTAAATTAACATAGCATACAAACCAGCAATTCCATTTCTATACTCTTGAGAAATTCTTGTCTACCTGTACAAGAAACATACATGAGAATGTTTATTACAGCTTTGTCCACATCACTCAAGGAATGAAACATGTAAGTGCCAATTGACAAGAGAACACCAAAATAATGGAATGGTGAGTGAGCTGTAATGAACTAAAGTTACACACAACATATGCAGTACATTTTAAACCAGGCATGGTGGTGCATGCCTGTAATTCCAGCACTTAGGGGGTTGAGGAAGGCAGATCACCATGAGTTTAAGACCATTCAGGGCTATGTGGGGAGTTCAATGTTACCATGAATTACAAAGTGAGACCCTGTCTGAAACAACAAAATTAAGAAAAACAGATTTTAATTAAACTAGTTTAACACTCTCCCTATAATGTGAATGGGCATTATCTAACCAGCTGAAAGCCTTCAGAGCAAAGACTCAGGCATTTCCAAAGAAGAAGGAATTCTGCTTAAAGACTGTAACACAGAAATTCTGCCTGCATGGGACTCAAAAAAGCACAAACAATAAAAGCAAAAATATACAGATGGAGTTGCATAAAACTAAAGAGCTTCTAGACAACAAAGGAAACAATCAACAAAGTGAAGATGTAATTTACAGACTGGGAGAAATATTTGCACACCTTACAAGTTGTCAGTATCCAAAATGCATAAGGAACTCAAATTAGTCAAAGCATAAAACCAAATAATCCAATTTAAAGTGGGCAAAAGATCTGACTAGATACTTCTCAAAAGAAGATATGCAAATGTCTAACAGGTATACTTAAAAATGTTCACTATCTCTATTCATCAAGAAAATGCAAATGAAATCTAGAAAGAGACAGCATCTCATGCCTGTTGGAATGGTTATTAGCCAAGAGATGAAATACAACAAGTGTTGATGAGAATGCAGAGAAAAGGGAAGCACCTATACACTGTTGGCAGGAATATAAATTAGTGCAGCCATTATGGGAAACAAAAGGTTCTTCAAAAAATTATGAACAGAACTATCACATGATCCAGATGTCCTATTACTGGTTGCATCTCCAAAAGGAAATGAAATCAGTATGATGAAGAGACTCCTGTAGTCTCAGGTTCACTTTAGGATTAGTAACAGTAGCAAAGCTATGGAACCAACCCAAATAGCCTTTTATGAAACAAATATTTTATGATTAAAACTTTTAATAATAACAGATCTTATAGGCAACTATAAAAGAACACTGTGTTGAGCTCCTTCTGGTAGCTTAGCGACTGTTCTTAACATTAAATATTTCTTCCTGGAAGGCTCTCTCTGTTCCCCTTCCTTTAGTAACACTCTTGCCTGTTTTATCCTTATCCCCCTTTAGTTTTCACAGCTTCTAATCCATTAACCACTCTGATATATGGATTTAAATGCCCTTCTTATTACACTCTGTTGGATCCAAGTTCTCCAGGTCTGATTTTCCCATCTCTGTCTCATAATCGGAAGCTTTTTGGTAACCTTCATTTTCAGCCCCCTCATCTGGCTGCTCAGCACTCCCCATCGCCCTCGCCTTGCCCAGACGGAACTATGAGTGTCCCAGAAGAGTGCTACACGCCTGGTGCCTCCTTGAGCTTTGATTACTTCTCCTCTTAACCTTGTTCTTCTGGTTAAATAATGCTTCTTGGCCCAAAGTTCACACCTGTACCCCTAAATTTCTTTCCTTACAGTCTCTTTTTGACCTTTTCTAATCTGGCTTTTACCCACTTCATTCCAGGGAAACACAATGCTACCAATTACCTCCTCCTGAGGGCCATGCCTCGTGGCCTCTGTGCCAGCCTTAGCCTGTGGCTTTACAGCTACCTTTGATCTCGTGAAACACTCCCTCCAAGCCTATGCCGGCCCCCGCAAGGGCCAGTGGGAATGCACTGCTTGCCTACAACATTAAGGAGTGGTGTACAGCTGGCAGCCCTGAGTATTTTGCATGCAGCAAAGTAGCTCCCAGCTGAATGAGAGGAGACTGGAGATGAGAATCAGTTTTTCATTTGAAAGCCGAATAAAAGGATTGACTGAGCAATCCTGAAGCACCTTGAGGAAAGAAAGAACTGCCAATGATTAGAAAATACAGACCTTTTTCAAATTATTTTTCAGTAATTCAACAAACAGTGGTTTAAAATAGATATTTTCAAGGCGTTTGAACTGAGTTCAAAGTTCACTGTAATGACTTGCTCCCCAACACACACAGCCTTTTTTTTACTACCATATTTGAGTTTTAGTTTTATAATTAAATATATGAGCAGCATATTTAAATTTTCCTTTTTTTTTAAGATTTAGAAACAGCTGGAAATAATCTTTTCTAAACTCATGCTTTAAAATATCTTCTCTGATGGCCCTTATTGTATTTTATCACATATTCAGAGTAGACACATTATTTATAATATAGTTTGAATTCGTACTTATTGTTGGTTTTCTACACTTGGACATTCAAGAGAGCCCCTCATAGTGTTGTTCAAATTATTATCGCTGATTTACCTCCATGCTCCATGTACTTCAGCTACACAGAACTCCATTCTCTTTCTGCCTGTGTTCCTGCCTTAGTATTTTTGCTCCTATAGGTTTGTTTGGTGTTCATTTGTTTGTTTGTTTGATCCTTTGTTTCTTTCTTTTTTTTCTGACTGATGGATTTCCTGCCCTCTCATTTCCTCTCAGGATTTGACTAGCAGTAGTACTCAGCTCCTACCCTCTCAGACATTATTTTGCTTTGTTTTGCATACTTGTTATTTTTTTCCCATTAACTTTTTATTTTGAAATAATTTCAAGTACAGAAAAATTACAAATATTAATAAAGAGCATAATACCCTTTTCACAGAGACATGGATGTTTACATTTACAATATTTATTGAGTCTTTTGTGTGTGTGTGCATGTGTATGCACTATTCATAATATTTCCCTTCTGGATTTTTGGGGGACTATATCACACTCTCTTCTCCTTTAGCATTTCAGTGTGTGTTGCCTAAGAATGGGCTATTCTTTTACATAACTACAGTATGATTATCAAGTCCAGGAGATGTAACATTGATTTGAAACCTTTTATCAAAGAACTCCATATTCCCACTTTACTAATGGTTCAAAGTCCTTCAAAATACTTTATTTTTTTTCCAGGTGCAAAATTCAGTCTAAAATCATATAGTCTATTTATGTCGCACTTATTCTAAGTTATGTTACTAGATAGCATTTATCACTACAGCTAATAAGCAATCTAAGGGTAGTCATATTGAGAACATATAAACATCCTGTTCCTCATCACATTCTTCCCCCTATATTTAGCAACCACTGCTGATCTTTGCCTGAATCACTCTTCACTTTGATGCTTGAAAAATGGAATGTGAAAAATGGAAAGTGAATTTCCAGCTCCACTATCTTATGTACATTTATCTATCTGAATTATCCTGTAAAAGCCCTCCTATTACCATTTTTATTTACTGATCATTATCCATATAGACTCATAGATTCTTATTTTGTTCCCATGGGTTATGTCTTTATTTATTTTGATCCTTAAAGTTGTTCAATATTTGGCCAGGAAAAGCCTCTTGGAGCTGGATCCTGTATCCTCTGAATATTTCCATAGATTTCTTTTGATCCCTTCCTTACTTTCTAGCAGTCTAGACTCACTCATTTTTTACTTCTTCCCTCCACCTGATATCACTCATGTGTTCATTCTTACCACACACATGATTTTAGTACCTGGCATGTACCAAGTGCCCTACTAGACTCCAAAGATACAATGATGAACAAAACTAGACATTGCACTTTTCCTAATGGAACTTAAGTAGGTGAGACAGACATTAAACAGTTCTTTCCCCATGCCTCACACTCTCTCAACCCGTGTGTGGTGAAATAATTGAATTTCTCACAGATTCATTTAAGAGCATACTGAATAAGTCTTAAGTTACCTTCTGATAATCCCCAAACCTCTGCTTTGTCTAAATCTAGAGTAGGGTGATCCTGCAGTTAGGTAAGAAATAACTGAGGATAAGGCTGTCTTTAGCTGTCTAAGGAGAAGGTTGCTGCAGGCAGCTTCCGTCCTTGAATCTGAGCACACCTCATTGCCTCCCTCGCATCTGCTTTTGAGTACACTTGACGAGCCCAGTGCTGCACATGGGAGAGGCATCGTGTTCGCTGTTAAGAACACAAGACTTTGGATCCAATTTTGTTGTTGTTTATTTTACTAGACTTAAATTTTATGAAACAGTATTAGATTTACAGAACTGACTATATAACACAGAGTTCCTATATATCTACCCCACTCCCCCATGTGCTGTTCCCCCCAGTATTTATTTGTTGCATTACGGTGTTAAATTTGTTGCAATTACTGAGCCAATATAATGCTGCCAATATTGATAGATCTTTATTAACTAAACTTCATACATTACATTAATGGTCATTCTCTGATTTGTATAGTTTTATAAGTATTGATGAAAGCATAATATTGAGTATCCACCATGATAGTATTATACAAAAATAGTTCACTTCCTTAAAAGTCTCCCATTTATCACCTTCTTACCCTCTCTTATTCCCTGTGAATTTCTGCCACTGTGGATTAAAACTTTAAAGAGGAGTGAAATTGGCCAAGTCAGAGATCTTGGTTATTAAACAAAATGCAGTAGAAAGCCACAATTTTTTTTTCCGTCTGCATCCTATGGTTCTGTCTTATTCCACGTGTTTTAGTCACCATGACTTTCCTTCCACTCCTGGAAAATGCTAAGCTGTGTCCCACTAAAGTTCTCTGTTTTCTTTTCTACACCCTTTTCTTCTTTCAGACAAAAGAGACTATCTCTGACCATCTCCCCAAGACCACTGTCCCTTTAACATTACCTTTACCGTCTGCAATACAGAACCTTGAAGAACAGGACAGGAGGCGTGGAGTTATGTTCAAGGGCAGTAGACCTTCAAAAAAAAATCATCATGACATTTAAGGTAATTGACTATGGATGTACCCTCTCACTTGAGCTAAGAAACTTAACAACCTAGACAAAAATGTTAGTATTCTCACCTCTATAGTTCAGGTTTGCTTGTAGTCTGAAAAACTAGAAATGCACAAGTCAGTGCACACAGATTCAAAATAAATGAAATGTCCTATGGTGAGGCTTTAAGCAGAACCTCCTGTCTGATTTAGGGATGTTACTTCCTGCTTTGGTCATGCTGTTTGAAAGTATTAGTGTAACTGTTAGGTACACCTCAGGGACTTTTGAGAATGTAATTTACAACATTTAATATAGATGAAAAGTGAATGCTTTCCACACTCAGTTCCACAAAGCTGAATACATAAAGAGGATGGCTGAAAAAATGTATTTGTGCTAATTCTGCTTAATTATAAACTTTCCCACAATCCCTCTACCTCCTCTTCCATATCAAGAAAATGGTAGGAAACAGCAAAAATTCCCTGAAGAAATGGTATCTTGGACACTGTTAATAATCTAAATTTTGGGAAATTAGGGTCTTCATAAAAATGTAATCAACCAATCTGGAAATTGATCAGTAAAATGGGAATCTAATTGTTAACTGCTTTGTTCACTCACAAACAAAAGTATCTATAGTCAAGATTTAAGGAATTTGCTCTCTGAGAAATTATACATGAGGAAGACTGGTGTATGAATTTTATCATTTTTCTGATTACAAAAGTTACACAAAAAGTTGACATCTTGAATTGCAAAAGGAATGAAATAAAATAAACTTTCTAGAATCCCACCCACTATCCAAATGTGCTATTATCATTTTGATATATGAATGAGATTTGTGATCAGATTAAAGAATCTTCTTTTATTCTGACTTTGCCATCAGTTTTCATTCTGAGCATCTCTCTTCATCATTAATCTTTTAAGCCATAATTTTTAGTGCCTACTTTTAATTTCAACATGTACATATACCTGATTTATTTAACAGTTTCCTTGTTCTAATAGATGTAGGCAGTTTCCAACTTTTAATTAAAATAAACAAGTTTCAGAACTCCTAGTTTTAAAAAATGGCATAATGACCACAACAGAACTTAACCTTCCACTTCCTCAAATTCTGCTAACCATATCAGAAAAAAGGGTCTTTATCCTTAAGCATAAACAGAGTGCTGGGGGAGATACCAGTAAAGTGAAAATTTAATACATTTTTTGGGTGATAGAAGAGAAGAAGGTGACTGTTTTAGCAGGGGGCGGTTTCAATGAGAATCTGATCAAATATTTCAAATGAACACAGGCTTAGCCCTTGGAAATATTTTGCTCCTTCATTCCTATAAACAAATCTTGCATATCTCTCTTTGCAACACCTAGGCAGGAATGGCAATGCGTTTCTGACTTGACCAATTCAAGAATCAGCCAGCAAAGTCTTCCTGCAAAGAGGATTGGGGTCAGGTAGCACTATTAAAAGAGAAAACAGACCAGTTGGTCACTGGTTACTTGAGGAGGACCTTTGTTTTTAATGCAAATTAGCAAATGAAAAATAGATGTATCCTGTATTATAAACTTACCCTACTTTCATTTTCCACTACATAGCTTTTCCAATCCTCATTTTTATTTATAAAGCAATGATTTGCCTTTTCAGAGTACTTAAACATATATTCTAGTCTACAACTGTTTGGAATTTCATTTATTAATCCCATTGCCCTTTTTTTGGATGCAATGTAGATTCTATATATCTCATTTTATTAAGTATATACACTGAAAATTTTCAAGCACAGAATTTATTGAGTCATGGCAGGAACTATAAGTCTATTTTCATGACTTTCAAAGGACCCCAACTTGTACCAGTAAGCTTACAGAGAAGCTCTGGTGGTTGATTAAGTGTTCTTATTATGTTCAAATATGGGTACTTGTTTTTACACTTTTCCTTGGTGTAGATAACACCACATTTGAAGGCTTCCCATCTCCATCTATCATAGCTCTTCTATTGCTGCATTTATCACTTTATAATGTAACTATTTATTCCCAGAACTGTCTCACACACTAGCCTCTGAGATTACTGGGGTCAGGAACCATATTTTCATTCCTTCAACACATATTTTCAAACACCTGCTACACATCACGCAGTGCAATAGAGACAGAAAATGCAATGATGAACAAGGTAAGTATGGTTTATTTAGGCAAATAGAGTGTGGTCTGACCTCAGATGACTGTATTAGTTAGCCATTGCCAAAATCACATCATTTTGCAAACCACCCCAGCACTGAGTCACTCACAGCAAGTATTCACTCTTCTACCTATGGTCTGCACATTCCCTGGAGTTTTCCTGGTCTGGGCTGGGCTCCAGCATGAGGTTCTACTTCAAACAGAAGATTGGTCAGACATGATTCCTCCTTGTAAGCTGGTGGTTCAGGTCTAAGACATTTGTGTGGATTCTGGGGCACAGGGTTCTCAGAGCATGGTCAACAAAGGTCAAAACATTAGAACCCTCAGCTGCACGATGTCCATTAATATTCTGTGGGCTACAGCAAATCAACATAGCCAAGCTCAAAGTCAGTAGACCAAGAAAATGCCCATTGTAGGGAAGCACTGCAAGATTACATCGCAAAGGATATGCAAGATAATTTTAACGCAGATTTGGTGCTAAGAATTGCAAAATATGATTCAATCTACTACATAAGATTACTCTTTTTTGGTCACAGCTTCCCAGTGTTCCCCGTAACACTCCTCTTTAGATGCTCATTGCACTTACAAAGAACTTGCTTGAGATCTGTCACCTTACTCTTCTTTAAGCTCCAGAAAGGTTGAGATCCTGTTTTACGCACTAACTATTTCAAGTTTCCTTTTACACACAGTAGATGTTCAATAAATTCATATTGCATTCAGTTGAATTGGCAAGTGTCATGATAGGCAAGTTCAAAGAATTAATGAGCATGTGGAACTGAGTCTGTTTGTATTATCTACTCATTGATGTTACCTGGGGAACTTTAAAAATTCTCAAAGGCTGTGCCTCATCCAAACATATTAAAGCAGAATCTCCCTGTTACAATCTTCACAAGTATAGTCTGGGCCTTGGCATATTTTAAATACATACCAGATGATCCTAATATGTAGCCAGGAAGAATCACCAGTGTGGATCTACTTTCCCGGGTTTGGGCAGTCAGGGAAGGTTTCCGGAAAGAAGCATCTTTTAAGCAGAGACTCTGCCCGAACTGATGTATTGGGCATGAGTTGGAGAGGATTTTAACAGACTAATTCTCACGTGCCAACACACTAAGAAAAGCTACTTCATCTGATATCAATAATAACATGAAGTCAGTTATGGGGAGCCTAAAAAATGTTACTCTGGGCAGAAGTCTCAGATAAGATGACCCTGAAAGTTTGAGATGCCAGGAGAAAGCTTCCCAACCAGGAAGTAGAGGTTTTGTGGGAAAGACTCTGCTTAGTTCAGGCTGGGAAATTTCTTTTTTTTTTTTTTTAATTTTATTTGAGCAAAGAAAAACAAAACAAACAAAAACAACAACAACAGCAAAAAAAAAGACGACATATATAGTAAAAACAACAAGCAAAAGAGACAAGCAAACGACTAGAGTAAATACACAACATTGCAGGTTTACACAACTGGTAGATAGAAGCTTGACAATGGTTGCAATATTGCGCATCGTTATCTTTAAAATGGTTTCTTACATTATCAGATATAGACATGCTAGATTGATCTAATCATATGAGTATTAACTGTTCCTTCTCAATAACGATTACATTCAGCAGTGTTCTTTTTAGTTATCTTACATATACATATATACAGGTTTATATCTTTTCCTCTTCAGGCTGGGAAATTTCAACGTGACTGCGTGCCAGGTGCAGCTCTGGTTTAGCACTGGTTTTAACTGAATTTATTTTTGTGGCCCTGTTGTTATGCTGAACGCTCTCCAGCAATTCTTTGTTTTGTTCTCCAACAATTCCTTGTTTACGTAACTCTCTAGGTAGCCATCTAGTTTCTAGCAGATGACAATTTTTCCACACAACAGCTTTATTCATGATGACTGTTGAGTTACACCTTAATAGTAGGCAAGCAGGGTTTTTTAAGCATCAGTAATCTTAGCAAGAATATTCTGCTTTTTTTTTTTAAATTCCTCTTCAATATAGGCTCCACATAGCTCAATATTCACCTTATACAGATTGGTAGGATGAATCCTTTTCAGAACCTTTTTATCAGTAAAGGTTTGTTGTTCTTGTCAAAATGATTTACTTTCCTGCATTTTATAATTAGAAATATTTATCCATCATGTTTTACTTCTTGTCTCATTTTCTAGGAATCTTAGCGCTGAAATTGCAAAATTCAATATTAGCCCAGGTTTGAGAGTATAACTCTCTCACCAATGAAATTCTAATTCTTTACTTTTATCTTTGCCCATGTACTTTCTATGTGGTTTCTGTGGTAGTTGTTTGTTTGTTTTTAAGAGAGAAGATTGCAGATTCAGAGGTAAGTATCTAAGCCTCTTACAAAATGCTATGGCAGGTACAAAATCATAATAGACTTAGTCACTGTCCAGAAATTTTCAGCCTACTAAATATACAGGGATAAATTTCTCTAAAACTAAGTCTGTTAAGGAAAGGCTGATAGTTTTATAAGCCCAAATCATCACCACGATATCTAAAACTAAAAATGTATTTTTTGCTTTCTACCTTAACGCCAAAGTTTTTTTAAAACTCCAACTATCTGCAGAATATTCTTTTCTGGAAAAATAAATATGGATGAATGTACATGCATGTGCAAAAGTACCAAGTAGTTAGTATTACTCGCGCATCACTGTGAAGGTTGCCCAATATGAAATGTTTATTCACAGCAGCTCTAGTTAGTAAGTATATGGGCACTAATAGTAAAATAGTAAATGCTAAAATAGTTGCTGCCTGCTGCCATTTTGCAGCTTTCCACAGAAAATGTCAACTTAAACCAACTAATTTTGAACCCTGTCATTTTGCAAGAGAAGAAAATCTTATGAAAACAGCACCCTCTTCTAAGAAAGTTACAAATGCAAAATTAAACAAGTGAAGATTTCTCAAGAAAATTAGGCTATTCCAGATCCCAACACAAAGGGTGTCTTTCAATCCACCTCATTCAAATAAAAAGAACGTTTTAAAATCCTTTTAAAAATACATTTTGTCATAGTTCTGCCTTAGGAATCCCATTAGCAATTTTATCACCTCATTTAATTAACAGCTATTAATCTTGAAAAACATATTAGTGGCATCCTATTGATCCTTTCTGGTCTGTATTTGTAAATAAGAAAGCTTATTTCTCTTTGCTAATGTGAAAGAAAAAGATTTAAGACAGGGCCCTTAACATAGAAAACTCAAACCTCCGCCTAAATAAGCAGCTACAGAAGAGTAGATGAGTGTAGACTCACTGATCAACAATGCTGAGTCACTAGCCAATCAACACAGTTAATGTTCATTGTAATATACTTTCGTCAAAATTGCAATCCATCTTAATTTCTGATTTATGTTATTTTTCAAAAAGTAACTCTAAAGACCTAGAGTTTATTATCTCTATTCCTGCTAATGGAGATTGACATGGTCAAAATACAATTTTATCCTACGTACTCAGATATCAGGTTCATTATTCCTGTTGGTTCAGAAGGGACTAATATTTACTAAGTCATCATCCACTCAGCCTGGGTCTGCTGCAACAGCTCAAAATACTAGTGAGGCAAGATCAACAGGTCTTGACCAAACCTTGTTTACAGAAAGCACTACAAGCATTTGTCTCTAGCTGCAATAGCCTTATGACTGTCTTCAGAAATATTTGTAATGCATTGTGGAGTGCTTTAATCATTTCAGGCAGTAAATGGTATGTTTTCAAAGTGGGAGCAGAATTGAAATTCAATTTTTACTTGATCATAAGCCTCCACTGAATGGTTCTGTGATTGTTCCTTACACATCAATTCCAAATCCTTGGGACAAACAGGAACGGCAGGAGCCAGATCCATCCCATGTTATTCTAAAGAAACTGAAAAGCTTTGGGACTTCTTGTTTATTTAGATGTAGAAAAATCCTGCCTGATCTTTCTACTGCACAGAATCATGTCGGACAATTGTCCACCACCAAAGCACTCTCTCTCTCTCTCTCTCTCTCTCTCTCTCTCTCTCTCTCTCTCTCCCCCTCTCTCTCTCTCTGTCATCTGTCTCTCTTTTCTCTCTCTCTCTCTCTCTCTCTCTTGTCTGTCTCTCTTTTTTCTTTTCTCTCTCCTCTCCTCTCTTTCTCTCTCTGTCTCTCTTTCTCTCTCTCTGCCTTTCTCTGCCTCTCTCTGCCCCTCTCTGCCCCTCTCTGACTCTTGCCCTCTCTCTCTCTCTCTCTCTCTCCCTGCTCCCTTTCTTTCCCTCCATTCTTCCCTTCTTGTCTCTCCTCCTCTATGCACTCCCTTGCTCTCTTTCTGACTCTATTTATGACAATCTGGTTTACATTTACCTTTAAAAATTTTTTTGCTAGATAATTCACATCCTTTGGGGAGTGAAAAAATACTTAGCAAAATGCCAGGTTCTGTACTAAGACATTTACAGAAGAAAATCTAATAATTTCCTGTAGCTGTTCTTCCCAGCATGGTATGGAAATGCATTCAGTAGTTTAATTTTCTTTTCCTTCTCATTGCCAGAATTATTTATTGCCAAAAATTGAGGAGTTGTATTATAGTTATTATTTCTTTTGATTGGTTTAAGAATTCAGTTTGATAGTAGTTTTAAAGAAAAAACCCACAAAGTTTAAATGTGGCTTGGAAAGGCAGCAGAGGGATTTGGTCAGAACAGATCTGATGAAAAAGAAAAATGTTTTAGCATTTTCAACGGACCAGAGTAGAATCAGTGAAAAACAGGAAGTCTCAGAAGGAAACTGCAACAAAGTAAAAAGGGTTTATAAAAGGATACATAGCCATTTTGAGAGTTGTGTTGGAAAGGATAAAATGATATTTTTTATCTGAGACTATAATGAAAAGACCAGAATGATGCCTCTGTGGGAATCAAACTTTTTTCCATGACAATAAACTAGACTTCTATTCCTGGCTAAACATCTTGAAAAGATATAGAAACATGGAATCCATCATATAGGGTTGATTCCATCACAGTTCATTAAAAAAAATTGCACGTGACTATAGACAGAGGGCTATAGACGTGACGTGAACAGATTACAGCGCAGTCTGCTTGCTGTTCCTGTCTATGGGGATTGTTCTGCCATCATCTCTGCAGCCACGATTATTGTCAACAGCCACCATGAATGTTAGTAGACATTATAGTACCCTGGAGGGGAAACATACACAGGGAACAGAGGTGAATTTTAACCTCTTCTGTGACTCATCATGTACTGAGCCACAGTGCAGAAAAAGCCCAATGAACTCCCTGGCTCTCAGTTTCTTCAACTTTCAAGTAGAAATTACAGTACTCCCTTCCCCACTGCCTTACTGGCTGTGGTTGTGAGGTTCAAATAATATGAAAGGAGTAAAATATTTATTGTTTTCCCAACTGTCTCTTAAGAATTTCTTTAGAAATAGCAAATTGAGATAGATTATACAAAAGACTTCTCTTTTGTTCCTATTTTGCTGAAAGTGCTAAAGTCTTATTATAGAGACTTTCATTTTTAATAGTTGGAAGACTTTGGAAAGAAGTTCAAATTCAAGCCGGGCGTGGTGGCGCACGCCTTTAATCCCAGCACTCGGGAGGCTGAGGTAGGAGGAGCGTTGTGAGTTCGAGGCCGGCTTAGGCTACAATGTGAGCGCAAGGCCAGCCTGAGCTACATAGTGCGACCCTGCCTCAAAAAACCAGGGCCAGGAGTTTGGCTCAGTGACTTAAGTGCCTGCCCTGACAGGTGCAAGGTTGTGAGTTCAATCCCCAGTTCCGCAAACAAGAAAAAAAAGAAGTTCAAATTCAGAGGTGAGTTTTAAACTCCCTTCACAGGTATTTCAACAGTGATAATAATATTAACAGTTCCCTTATTGATAAAGGCCTTGATATCCACTTACAATTATGCTTTGTACATATTGCAATTTGAAGTAAACAGAGCAATACTTCATGAGAAAAGTCAGCTTTCTGCCCTCAACATGGTGGTTGGAAATTTACTGCAGTACATCTATAAGTGGCCTCAAGGAAGTAATTCAAACCAATTCAATTCACAAGTTTGATGTTAAGAATCCAGAATACCAGTTTATTCACTAAAAGATCAAAAATACAACCTGGGCAAACCGAGGTTCACCAAAGGCTGTGGAGTCAGAGGCTCATTGCACAACCTGAATGGTGCTGGGTCAAGTCACTATGCAACAGCATAGTTCACTGCATGGGCCAGGTCCCTGGGCTCATAGGTTAGGGAAGCCAGACTTTCAGACAGGGCTGAGATAGAAAATCTGTCTTTGCCCCTGTGGTCTGCCATACTTTTAATCAAACAGCTTTTAGAATAAGGCATTTTTCTTCTATTTGCCCTATCAGTTCTTTTCTTTCTAATTTGCCCTGGGAGACATACTGCCACTTCAAAGGTAATTGTATACCTTTGTCTGGATATGTCAAATATTTGCTTCATAGAAATACTTGGAAATTTATCTTATTTTTATTCCAGTGTTCTTGAACTGCTTCTCACTGGTGCCCAAGGTAATCCAAAACCAACAATTCATCTTCATGTCTCCCTGAGCATGCTCTTCATGGCTTAGAATGTTCACCATACCCCATAATGTCCTATAATACTTCAGTTCCATGTTAAAGATTTGTGGCTCTATACTTGTTGTGTAGACATGGGTTGAGGTTCATAAAAGAAGCTGTGTATGTCACTAAACTCAACTACACTAAAGAGCTTCCATCATTTTTCTAGATAGCCTTTACCTCCAATAGAGAAAAATAGACTAGAGCGTCCTCCTCATTTTATAAGAGTGACAATGCTGATATCATTCTTCAAGGAACCACCTCAGCCCCACAAGCCCACAATAACTGTGAGGCCTCCTCTTGGGTAGGATGATTTTATTTCATCAAATAAAAGTTGTTACATTGTCAAAAATAGTGTGTTACTAAGCACTAGAATATTTTTGAGATTCAAGGAATTGCTCTAGCCCCAGCCCCAGTGGGCTACATCTGTAATTGCAGTGACACTTATTGAGAGCTTACTATGTGCTAGGCAGTGTAATTAAACATTTTGCATGACTTGTTCAATTTATCCTCACAATGATATGATAGGTGGCTTTAAAATTATCATCATTTTACATTTAAAGAGCCTCATGATAAAGACAGATGGTAGGGGGTAGAGCCAGGACGTGAAGTGGCTGGGGAAATCTGAAAAGGTTTGGTTACAAAGGCGTGTTTCATTACCAAAAACCTTTGTTTTTCCCATGGCATTTGTCTCTACAGCAGGCCTGCAGAGATGGATCTAGATGTCCCACAATCGCTAAGCAATTTGGCTAGATCTAGGCAAATCGAAAAAAGAAAATTGGAAATGTACAAAATTACACTTTGTTGAAACAGGAAATGTATCAGGCACTCCCTGGATCTGCTATATTTCCTGAAAGACAACTTTCTCAGCTGCCACACAGTCCTGGAATCCACTGATCAATGCTCTCTGATCCATGTGAGGAGGATTCCACATACCTGGGAATTATTGAAGACTTGAACTAAAATAATAGTAAATAAAAAGGTGTTGCCTACAGCACCATCTATTTTTTTTTTTTGAAAAATTGTAGAATCTTTTTGAAAGACTCATTGTGTTCTCATAATTGTCCAGAATGTTAGACATTTGCTGGTTGGATGTATTCACATTTTCTATTCTTGGGCCCATGTAGCAACAGTCCCTGGGAGTTCCCAAAAGAAAAACTTTTGCCTCACCTAATATTCATAGGGTTAGAGACAGCACACTTTTTTCCTTCTAAAAAACAAAGGGCTTTCACCATACATGGATGATCATCCCCCAAGGCATTGCCGTATCTTCATTCACAGTATTTTCTCAGCCAGAGGAAGATATTGTGTAGGTGACTGCCAGCTCCCACCGGGACTCGGTGGGCTGTACTACCTAACACAACTACTGTTTACCACGTCCTCTGGTTCACTGGGAAACATGTTCAGCACCTACCAAGCACCAGCCACTTCGCTATCAACCCTTAATATTTTAAACTTTATAATTATAAGTAAGTACTAAAAATTATTTAAAGATCGAATTTAGAAACCAGTGTGTAAATGTTAAGAACCATGCTTATTGTGTGTATGAAATGTCACTTCATCAAATGAATACTCTGGTGTGTAATTTGGACAAGGAAAGTGTGCCTTTTAGAACCAGAGAGCACTCAACTTTGAAACCGGTGGTTACTTCTCCCTTCCTCTCTGTCCTTCCCCCAAATCTATCTCCAAGTCACCTATCATTCTCTACACACAAACACACACTTAATCATAAACAAATCTGTACAACAGTGACTCTCACAGCTACTTCATCATTAAGATCTATGGTTTCACAGCACCTTATTGTTATAATAAGATCCCCCCACTTTGATTAATGCTTGTTCAACATCTCTCACACTTGCCCGCCCAAGGAACTCTTTCCTAGAGGGAGGAAACAAAATTACACCTTCTTTTACAGTGATCCAGCAGAGAAAATGAGATTGCCCAACACATTACAGCTTCTACTCGGCAAAGCCACATGCTCCCTCTTGAGAAGATGGAAAATGAGCTGCCAACTAAAAACTCCTAAAGAATGTCACAATTACAACTTTTCGCTGGTGCTCCCTGTGACAGTACTTCTGACCTAAGATAACTGAGACACGCAGATGTACTTCCAGTCTGCTCATTAGCCTAATGAGGATGGAGTCAGGCAAAGAGTTAATTTGACTAATTTAATCAGCATGTCCTTAAATGCGTCTACTGGGAGAATACCGAAGTGGCAGAGACAAACACAGAAACACACTGAGGAAAGGGATTTACTGAGCTGTGCTTATGATTAGGCAGAGTCACAGTTGAGAACATAATAACAGTAAAGCTGGAAAGAATCTTAATGGTTGCTTAACCCAATCATGTCATTTATAAGGTCTAATGAGGTTTAAAACCATAAACATGAAACTTTTTGTAAAATGACTAATGGTAAACATTTTATAAACTTCAAACTACTACAATATATGTGCATTGATAAAAATGCTATTGAGTTGTTTTCCCAAAATAATACAAGAGAATTTATATAATGGGTACATTGTTATGCTCTCATGAAATAATCACTATAAGTAAATTTCTTTCTCTCCTCCCTCCCCTAACTAACCCTGATCTTTTTCTGTGTGGATACACTACAAAATAATCATCTGTTGAGAATATAGTTTGAAATTACTATTTAAAATTTCTCCAAACATTTCTGGTTCTTGAAGATGCTAGAAAACTAAAGCACTGAAGATTATTTGATGAATACAAATTTTGATTTTACCAAATTTGGGACTATTCAGTTAATATTTGATGTGAATGATTTCAGACTTTTATTAATGGTTTTCAATCTCTTTAAAGTTCTATGTTAGAGCGAATACCATACAATATCTATTTAATGTTAGCAATACTTTTGACAGAGTACCTGGATCATACAATTAGAGATCAAGCTACAATTACTCATCAGTTCTGTTATTCTAAGACAGGGTTTTTCTGGACAATGGAATAACATTTGCATTGATTATTTCATTATATTAATTTTCTCATCACTTTCCCTTTTTTCTTTTTTCTTCATTTAAACACTATTAAGGATGTTTTTTCAACAGGCACAAACCCAAAGGAATAAAAAGGAAAATAGGGGTTTTTTTCCTATTAAAGGCAGAAAAGAAGGGCTTGTGGGGATGCTCAGTCTCATGGTCTACAAATTACTCTTATTCCCTTTTTTTACTTAGTAGTTTGTAGAATTAAAATAGAATGAGGAGTGTTATATTTTGAGGGTAAATATTTTAAGAAATTGATCTTTTGTAATGTCTTTTTTAGCTAAATTTCTCCTATCCCAGCAGTCAGAACAGGCCATATACAACATTTCCTTTAAGTTCATTTAAAATATTTTTCCCCTTATTAAATTATTAATGGAGACATGATTATATTCACTAAGCATAAAGTTTATACTCCTGCAGGAGAACCAGATATTAAATAAACAAATAAATATTACTAAAAACATAATAGTGATAAAGAGAAACAGCTGTGTTCTACAAGAAAAAAAAGACAAAACTCAATTGGAATGTGAGTGTGGCCCAGGAAGGCCTCTCTGGGAGGTGTCAAGAGCAGCCTCAAGTTAGCTCATGTGGAAGGGGAGAGGGGACCAGGCAGAGTAACAGCCTATGCAAAAGGTCATGAAGCAGCAAAGATTTCAGTGGGTTCAAGGACTATCAACCAAAGTCAGGGTAGCTAGAGTGAAGGAAAAGAAGCACGAGTTGTTGCCGCAGATTTAACCAGTGACCTTCTGGGAAAGGGTTGAAGAGTGAATGGATGTGGAGTGAAGGATTGAACATGAGACAGGATTCCTCTCCCTCCCCCTAAAGCCCATTATAAAATGAAAAAATATATATATTAAAGGCATAAATCCCCACTAACAAGGAGAAATGCAGAGGAAACAATTGCTGAAAAGTATTAGAGTCTGAAAAGCATGTAAAACTGGTAACTGCTTCATCAAATCTGAGAAAGCCTGTGTGAAGCCGATAAGTTGCCCAATTTACAAAGTTATCTGTGGAAGTAGGGAAATGACAAAGCCAAACCCAAATGATTTGTCTAAAATCCATTTTTGAAGTATTTAGACTGTACCAGCTAAAAAGGGAGTCAGTATGGAGAAGTCTGGACACTGTTGAAAGGACTGGAGAAGCACAGGGCAGGGAAGGCCACGGCTACTCCTGAGATCGTGTGTCAGCTCTCAGAGTGGGGACATTACAAGAACCTCGGGAACCTCAGTTATCTGACACGCCATAGCAGGGAAACATCCTGAAGTTGCTGTAGAACTTCATACTTGCTGGAGTCCAAAAAATGCCTACAGTTACGGGAGGCAATAATATGATTTTTGGCTTTCTTATCCCTTCCAAATTATGTATGTGTGCCCCTTTTTGACACAGTTAACCAACAAATGATTCTGACAGTGTAACCCCTAGGCTTCCAGTTCCTACAATTGGAGACAGCATTGGAGAAGTGTGGCGCAGGGAATGGGAAGAGTAATGAAGCTGAGTCACCCTCCATCCAGCGGTGACGCTGCCCAGATCCTGAGCACCTGAGCAGGTAGGAGATAAGGTATTGACCAGATGGTCTCTAGACGAACACTGGACTCAGTTAAGCTGAGATGCAGGCCTTAAAATAGGGAATTAAAATAAAATAAACATATTAAATGCTGGCACACCACAGCTTTCTTCTTTCATTCAACTTCTGTAAATTTCGGTAGTTATGTTCAAACACCTAGGACTAGATTTTTGAAGAGCTGTCCTTAGACAACCTGACTAAGCCAAGAGAAAAGACCTTAGCAATATTGACATCCAAGTTTCTCTAGAAAAAGATCTTGTCAGATCACTTTATAGAAGCCCACAGTGGCAAGTCCATTCAAAGGCATAAAATTTTAAATAGCTATTAAATGTCCCTCATGCCAATTATGATCCAAGGTTCATCAGCATTTGAGGAATACCATAAATGTGAAAATCAGAACCAAAAATAAACAAAAATTAGGGAAGGGAAACATGGAAGACAGAAGTAACAGGTGAAATAATATTTAAAAAGTAAACCGTCACTATTCTCAGAAAGACAAGATAATACACTGAAACAAGAACAGTACTTTTAGGTAGCTATATGAAGAAATTAAGTATGGCAGCAGAATCAAAAATCTTAACAAGTTTAGAAAACTGTTACAAAAATGTCTCAGAAATAAGGATAAAATTATGGTTCTATGTTTTGAATAAAAGTCCCACAATAGCCCATTTGTTGAAGGCTTGTTTGCCAGCCTGTAGCCTATGGAGAGGTAGAGGAACCAGTAAAAGATGGGACATAGTGAAAGGGGTCTTTCGAGGTATGGCTATGAAGGGTATATTAGATTACTGTCCCTTCCTGTATCTTTGCAGACAGGCTGCCATAGAATTAGCAGCTTTCTCCACCTCGCATTCCCTCATAATGTACTTTGCCACCACAGATCCAAACACAATGGGCCAAATCTCCAAAGCTGCTAACCAAAATAAACATTTTTGTTCATAAAATGATTAGTTCAGGTACTTTGTCATAGTAGTAGAAAGTAACAAAAGAGGAACAGTAAGAACAATTTTAAAGGGAAAGAGAAAATAAAGGATATTTCAACTAACAGAAACTTTAAGTAAAAAGAACTGAAGAAATTGTGAGGGAAGAAGAGATTATAACAGGACCAATTCAAGATACTGTGTCGCAAATAAAGGACTTCATGCTCAACACAATGAATAAGCATGGACCCACACCAGGATACATTACAATACTGGGGACAACAAAAAATAGTACAAACTCTTAAAGAGGATATAAACTTGGGGTTGGGAAACCTTTTCTTTAGAAAGCCAAATCCTAAGTATACATTGTTAGACTTTGTGGGCCATATAGTTTCTGTGAAAACTACATAACTCTGATGTTACAGTATGAAAACAGCCACTGAGAATATGTAAATGATTAAGCATGGCTGTGTTCCAATAAAACTTTATCAGCAAAATAAGCAGTGTGCTAGATTTGGCCTGTAGGCAGTACTTTACTAGATTTTGACATATATAAAGAATCTAGATTTAGGATAGCACCAGTTTTTGCAATAAACATATTACATGGCTATGGTTCAATATTGATAAAATTCTGAAAGAAATTTATTTTTAGTCTATAATTTGATTCCCAGCCAAATTATCAAAGAAATGTTATGAGCAAATGTCTGAAAAATTTTAGTTCCCCTGGGTCTTTTCTCAGGAAACTAAAAATAGCTTTCATCAAAATGGGAAAAATAAAGGTCAATAAACCAGAAGTCATGGGGTCTAGAAGCCAGAAATTATGTCTCATTCTTTGAATCCTCAATATATAGTGAAATAAATAACAGCCCTGCAAGTTACTTGATTTAGGGTGTAGCCATTCTGACATGAAGCAGATCAGAAAGCTTAAGTAGGAACTGCTTAAAGAAAGTGAAATTGAGAGAATATCAACTCAGAATGTGTATTAACAATGAGAGCAGATCTTTGCTATGCGTTAATTATAAGCCATAGATAACTACCCAGATAAAAAGAAACTATTATTAATTTCAGAAGAAACAAAAAGGTGTATAAAAAAAGGAATTAATCAGTGATCGCTGCCAGGGATTTAGCTCAGTGGCCTAAGCACCTGCCTGGCAGGTACAAAGTTGTGAGTTCGATTCCCAGTACAAAAAAAAAAAAAAAAAAAAAAATCAGTGATCATTGAATGACTTAGTCTGACACTAGTTGCAGAGTCTCAATAAAACTATGCATTAATCCAATCAAAATTCTGAGAGCACTCTACTGAAAAGATGGAAGAAAAAGTAAGAAGCATGTGATGGGGGATGCTTGTGGGAGAGTTGCAATTTTGTTTTCCATATGATAATACATAAAGTTTAAAATATAAAAATAAACCATATTGTAAGCATTTAGAGTTTCAAAGGCAAACACCAAACAAGTCAGCTATGAAAAATAAATATGGTTGTCTCTGGGTATTCTGGAAAAAAGGTAGCAAAGGTGACTTTAACAAACCTTCTTAAACAATTTGACTCTAAACCTATGTGCCTTTTTAAAACTTTAATTTTAAAAAATTCGATTTTTAAAAATAGTGAAAACTTTCCCCAAAACAAGAAAATGAAATCATATTGTATCGATGGATTTTGTGCAGTAAATCTTAATGAAATGGAGTTTTTATGTTTCAAAATTGATAAAGTTCAAATAATAATTCTGAGTAAAAAATAAAATAACAAATTGAAAAAAACAGATATAGAGTATGGTAGACTTATAAAAAGTTTAAAAATTGTTTAATTAGTATTGAAAACCAATACTAATTTTGCTTAGATGTACATACATATGTAGTAAATAACAAAAATTTGCACAGCAAAAATAAATGACCAATTCAGAATATGACTACCACATGGAGGGATAACAATGACTAGTCTATGAAGACCTTCCACGGTAGGATCCTTTATTTCTCTAAAAATAAGCACTCCAAAGGAACAAATTTGAAGTAATAGAGTCAGGTAAAATAGGAAAGAGAAGTTAAAACTAAAAAACAACAAAGAAATAGAAAGAAAAAGAAAGAAAGAAAGAAAGAAAGAAAGAAAGAAAGAAAGAAAGAAAGAAAAGAAAGAAAATGGTAAACATGAAGAACTTTAAAATCAAAGAAAATTTTCTCTTTGTGACAACACTTAATCCCTCAATTATGGCTCGTTCTTTTACTTCTCTGTCTTTATTTTATTTTTCACACTACACTGTCAACGTGCTCTTGTAGTGACTACGTCTAGCTCTGTTAGAGTCCCACGCAGTTCAGCTTCCTGTAAGGCTTTGCTCTACAGAGTCTCCCTCTACTTTTTCCTCTTAAACTTTTTTAAAGTAACAAAGTCTCAGCAGGAGAATTTTAGAGTAAAATATGGTGTTATCAATTACACTTGTTTCCTACCTCCACCCACCACACAGTGGTGGAGCAAGGAAACTATAATTAAAAGCACTATGAGAGTTGAAGCACCATTTTATTATTGAATATAATAAGAAATCATGAAGTAGCTATTCCCAGAATTTTTCAGTCACACGAAGATGTCATCAGGAACCAGGCTTCTTCTAAATCAGCATCCTGAGTGGATTGTGCACTGGCCTAAGATTTGCCTGTGTGCAATCAAGCAGGGGTTGCTACAGTCCCAAAGTCTTACCAAAGAATATGATCATTTTCTTCCATTCACCTCTGTTTTATTACAGAGGAAGTCTCTTCCAGGGTATAGCCTACCAACTTTTCATTATGTACTCACATTAGGGTGGCTTAGTCACTTTTTTCTCATGGCAGAGACAAAATACCTGACACCGACAATTAAGAAAGGAAAGATTTATTTAGCTCACAGTTTGTGGAGGTTTCAGTCCATAAACAGCTGGCTCCAAGGCAGTGTGGCACGGCACAGGAGTAACAGTTCAAGACTGCAGAAGATAGCAAAAGCAGCAAGAACAAAAGGAGGGGAGCCAGCCTCTTTTCCTCCCTTATATTGTAAACAGGCTAACACCCACTAGGGCCATTCCCTCTTCTTGCACAGGATGAAGATGTTTACAAAGTGAGGACCCTGATCCCCTACTGAGGGACTTAGTTAAACTTCTAATTTTCTCAGATTGACACAGGTATCAACCATGACTGTCCACCCCTTGTCAACTCAGCAACCAGACATTTCTTTAAACTAGGCTCCAGATACAAAGACATGCTTATTCTTACCATTTCACAACTTGAACATTATAACACAGGTTTAACAATTCTGATGAATCAGTATTAAGTCTATCAACATTATGTTAAATTAGAAACATAACATTTTGCCCCTGGCCCCCAAAAGACTCACACACATCTCTTTATGAAAAAGTCATTTAGTCCATCTGCAAGAGTTGTCAAAATCCTACCATTTCAGTATTGCTGAAAAGTCCAATTTCCAAGTCTCCTTTGAGATATAAGGCAAACCACTAGTTACAAGCCCCTATGCAAATGAAATGTTAGACACTTCCAGCATTCAACAGCACAAAATAAAAATTTCTAGCTGGTTAAATTTTTTTTTCTATTCTATGGGTTTTGTTTTCACTTTGTTGGTGATTTTTTTTCATGTGCAAAAACTTTTTAATAAGATGAGATCCCAGTTGTTGATGCTTTGAAGTACTTCCCATGCAGTTTGTGTCTTGTTCATGAACTCTTTGCCTACCCCCATGTCTTCAAGATTTCTACCTACCTTGTCTTCCAGTATATGCAGTGTTCCTGTTTTAATATTTAGATTCTTGATTCATTTTGACTTCAGTGCATGGTGATAGA
Organism: Dasyprocta punctata; assembly: GCA_004363535.1. Classification (NCBI taxonomy): domain Eukaryota; kingdom Metazoa; phylum Chordata; class Mammalia; order Rodentia; family Dasyproctidae; genus Dasyprocta; species Dasyprocta punctata. The sequence continues at coordinate 35,451 of RJWM01000131.1, read as the reverse complement.
CGTGTCTAGTTTTAGTCTTTAGCATGCAGAAAGCCAGTTTTTCCAGAACAATTTATTAAAGAGGCTATCTTTCTTCCAGTGAACATGTTTAGCTCCTTTGTCAAAGATAAAGTAGTTTTGTCTTAATCTTCTGATTTATTCCACTGATCCTTACTTTTTTTTTTTTTTTTTTTTTTTTTTTTTTTTTTTTTTTTTTTTTTTTTTTTTTTTTTTTTTTTTTTTTTTTTTTTTTTTTTTTTTTTTTTTTTTTTTTTTTTTTTTTTTTTTTTTTTTTTTTTTT